>JAQPPZ010000817.1:1800000-2183571 GCA_028583015.1 Wollemia nobilis | reverse complement strand
TTTCTATTGTTTTATGTTGTAATTAGCAATTTTATTCAGTATTTTATGTTATTTTGCATTTGGAGTTCACCCATATAGCTTAAGTTGCATGATAAGATCATAATTTCTCATTCGAATGTCATAATTTGTTTGAATTTCTATTCATAACCATTGTTTAGTATAAATATTGTCATTTTGTGTTGTTTCTCTCTGTTATCATAGGGGTATTCTTTGTATTTTGCATCTATTTTTCTGTTTGCAGGTCTCTGACGAATTCGTCTGACGAATTCGTCAGATCTCAGACGATCTTGTCTGATCTCAAATGATTCTATCAAATTCTAGACGATCCTAACTTCTTCAAACATCAGAATCTCCATCAAAAATCTGGATCAGGTATTCTTCATTTATATTCTGTAATTTCTCTGTTTTTTGTCTTTAAATCTATTTTTTGTACTCATTAAATCTACACTTTCATATAGATTAATTTAGATTAATTTGGCCAAACCTAGGATATGAATGCTTAAGACTAAAAATGAACACATAAAAACACATTCCAAACCTAGGCGTGGAAACTGCCATTAAATGTTTCCTGGTGAACCCACCATTCATCGAAAAATCACCAATATACACCTCCCTTGAGAGGCGGGACCTTCGCAAGTACTCTCAGTCCAAGGTACTGCGACATCATTTTCCCATCCTCCTTCCGGGCACGGATCCTATAGCCTGAAGGTAAGGATGCAAAATATTTGGAGTGATACACCCTTGCTCTTGTAAAGTAAACAGAATTTACAACATATAATATGAGGACACAAGAGCTATGGATATTATTATGTAATAGAGTGAAATTGTTATAAAAAGAATTGATGGAATCCTTTGCTAAGTTTAGCGTACAAACTTGCTATGAAAATAAAGATAAATATTTTTGAGGTTGGGTTTTCTCTTGAAAAGGGTTCCCATGTACATGATGTCTCTTTTGTGTACCTTTTGTGAAAATTATATAGAGATTTATTGGTGTTTAATGTTTTATTTTCATGCAATGTAAGTAAGGAATGGATGAATCTACTTATTATGCTTTAATGGAAAGTAACAATGTTAGTTGTATAACTATCATGTATTAACTGCAAGAGAGCATGGATTATGCAATTATGTAGCATGGAATTATTTAGTCATGTTCTTTAATCTTGAATGAATAATAATATAATGGTTAAACTTGTTTTGGATTCCTTGGGATATGGGGTTTATTTCTTTATGAGTTTACATTAAACCTAGATGAACCCTAAGGATAGAACTAGAACTAAGGGAGACATGATGTGATAATCCCTTAGGGTTACAATGGGTACTTTAGTAATGGATCAATAAAGTGTGCTCCAAGAGAAAGCAAAATTAGAATTCCATTGTAACTAAATCCACAAGATAGATTCTTCGACAGACAATGAGATATCCATGTGAGAGAGATATCTTGCAAACGATAGTCATAGGGACCTGAACAAATGAGGGATAATTTCTATAGGGTATTTTTTTTTATGTGGTAGTTATTGGAAACCTGATTTACTAGTGGGTGACATAATGAGAATTACCACATAAATGATTGAAGAACACAAGCTTATACTGAGAGGGGGGTGAACAATATAAGATCGACTTTTACTTTTCTTTCTAAAATAATATTATTCAATATTATAAATGGCAATATCAATAGAAGTAATAAAAGCAATGTACAAATCATCACACACAATAGAGACACCAATTTAATGTGGTTCACCCAATGTGGGCTACTCCACGAAGAAAATATTTCTACTAAATTTTCTCAACAAATATTCTTGGAAATCAATTCCCTATTACAATATTTATGGACCTCTATCCAAAGGAGACACCAATCCCCTAATGCTCTTATTTGTGGATCTCTCTCCACAAGATAAATCTTTCCCCTTTCTTTGGTTCATGGAACTTGATCCAAGAGAACTCTTTCTTCTCAACTGGTTCATTGATCTCTCTCCACAAAAGAACTCTATCTTCCCAACTGATTCATGGATCACACTCTATAGGATAAATATTTCTCCTTGATCTGGTTTGTGGATCTCTCTCCATATGAGAACTCTTTCCCCTCTAATCTGGTTGATGATCTTATAGAAGACTTATTCCCCCACTACTCTGGCTTGTGGATCTATCTCCACAGAATATCTCTATCCTCACTACCCTAGCTAATAGATCTCTATCCATTGGAGACTGTTATCCTCTACTCTATCACCTCCAAAGTCTAATCTCAACTCTATCTCATATTTGCACCAAACTCTATCCCAAGTGTAGTATAAATATGCTCTAACTATATATTAGGTCTAGCACAAATCTGCACCAAACTCTATCCTCAAATCTGTCCCCAAGCCTTAAAATAAAGCTTGATCTAATCACAAATCAACTCTTCTTAGATTTACCTGAAGCCTTAACACAAAGCTTGAACAAATCAATCAATAAACTCTACTCTTAAGTCTTCATAAAGTCTTGCCTCAAATAAACTCTGCTGTCAAGTCTTTACAAAGTCTTACCTCAAATTTGCCCTCAAGTCCTCTCAAGAACTTGCCCAATCTACTCTCAAGTCTTCACCAAGACTTACCTCAAATCTGACCTCAAGTCCTCTCAAGAACATGCTCAATCGACTCTCAAGTATTAACCAATAATTACCTCAAATCTACCCTTACGTCCTCTCAAGAACTTTCTCAATATGATCTCAAGTATTCACCAAGACTTACCTCAAATATACCCTAAAGTATTCTCAAGAACTTTCTCAATCTACTCTCAAGTCTTCACTAAGACTTACCTCAAATCTACCATCAAGTCCTCTCAAGAACTTCCTCAATCTACTCTCAAGTCTTCACCAAGACTTACCTCAAATCCGCCCTTAAGTCCTCTCAATAACTTGCTCAAACTGCTCTCAAGTCTTCACCAAGACTTACCTCAAAGCTGCCCTCAAGTCCTCTCAAGAACTTGCTCAATCTACTCTTAAGTCTTCACCAAGACTTACCTCAAATTGGCTCTCAAGTATTTACCAAGAATTACCTCAAATATGGTCAAATACATGCTCAATACAGCTCACAAGATATGATCAATCAATCTCAAATCTTGCACACAATGCTATCGATTGCTTTGTATAATCTTTAAAGTAATTCCTTTAACTTGAAGTGATTTAGAGATATTCTATTCAAAATTCATTTAACCTTTGGAACAAATAGAGAATAATGTACTCTATCAAAAAATCAATATGTTGTACTCAATCATTAAGTTTGTCACTTTCATAAATATGATTTCTAATGTTTGCACATTCACTTTTAATATCACTCAAAACCAATGCTCAAAACGTTTCACTCAATCATTTAATCAATGAAACACAACTTGATCACAAACCCTAAACAAGTGTTTTCACACTTATTTAAACAAAGAGCACAATGTGGGTCTCAAACCCTAACTCAAATATCTTCAATCTGTATATCCAATGTTCTCTAAACATTCACTGATCATGCATATAAAAATTCACTCAAATATTTCCAACAATGCTTATCAAGCAATCCTTTTCACTCCACCTTAATTTCACAACATTCAATCCAACAACACTTTAATCAAAATATGATGAGCCCATACCTTTTTGTTTTGATGGATATATATCTTCAAAACTTGTTTTACTCACCACCAAATCCTTTTACCAATTCTAGGCTAGATAGCAACAGTCTATCTCAAAATATCCACAAGAATATTTTTCTCAACAAATATTTCACCATACAAGAAATATAATAAAATATCAATATACAAATACACCTTATTAATCCTTCCTTAAAAATAAATCCCCAATCAATAGATCATTCACTCACTCAAGGAAAACAACTATAATGACAATATCCCTATAGCTCCTTTTTACTCCAAATCAAAATAAAATATTTCAATCCAAATTTCAACCTTCCAAACACTTTAATATTCTAACTCAAAATAAATTTCAAATTACAATAATAAAGTCCTTTGAATACACCTTATACTCTCCAATTTTTAACCCAACATACATACCAAATTACACCAATAAAATTCCTTGCTCACACCTTATAATATCAAATTCTTAATCCAACATACACTGTGTCTTTTAAAATTACAAAGAAATGATAAAATTTTTGAATCATACCTTACCTATTTAATAAAAAAAAATTGTGTGCCTCAAAACAACTAACATGCACTCCATGCGAATCGAATTCGTGTTCACCACCTACCTAGCACCATAGCCTTGGCTATGCTTCCACTTGGGTTGTGCATCCACGTAAACACCACATTGCGCTCACTACATTTTGTATACTATATTGGCACAAATTTTTTTGAAACAAAACACTTCCCTCTGTTGCCATCAAGAATCGAATGTGGGACCTGTTGTCTGCCAATGCCTTACACTGCCAAGCCTTACCACTTGACCAACCGTGTGGTTCGTAATAGGGACATGCACCCTTCTCCCTTTATGCATCCATAGTTATCATTTAGCTTTTAATAATAAAAGCCTTTGTCTTTATTTACTCATGAAAATCACATCAAATAATTTTGTTAACCTTTCGCATGTGCATTTTCAAAGAATTACATTATGCCTTCAAACCTTATGGTATAAATACCATGTTCCTTCCTTGTTCGAACGTCGGCAGGAATAAAAATTTAGACTTAATGTTTTGTGCGAACCCCTTACTTAGGGTTATAAATTTATTATAATATAAATAATATAATTAATTGATAAGTAACCTTAGGATTTTCTATTAAAACTTAATATTATAATAATAAATATTATAATATTATTTCCTTTGGGCCTAGGTGTTTCTTTTCTTAATCTTAGGCCTTATATTAACAACTTTAATATTATAATATTATTTCCTTTAGGCCTAGGTACTTCCTTCCTTCACTTTAGGCCTTATCTTAGCAACTTTAATATTATAATAATAAATATTATAATATTATTTTCTTTGGGCCTAGGTATATCCTTCCTTCAGGGTATTTAGACAGCCTTTTGACCAAACATGTGAATCTTTAAACCAAATCTCTTGGGATTAAAATATAAATATTTTAACCCTCATTTTGTCAATTCCTTGCATTGACTTTTGACATCACTCACACTGAATCTTTGACATCACTCACACTGAATATTGACATCAATGACAACACAACTACTCAAAATTTCTAACAATCTCCCCCTTTGTCATTTATGGCAATCCTTTTTCCTTAACCATTCCTTTTTCCTTTTTCTAATTCTACTCCCCATGAGAAACTTCTCCCCCTGACCGAATGCTCTCCCCCTTTGTCATCAAATGGCAAAGGAATCCTTTTGGGCTAAAGATAAGACTCTTAGCTCAGCCCCCTCCCCACCTCCTCTCCTTGAGGTTATTAATTTTGGGGTGGGATTATCTCTACTCCCAGCATACAATGCTCTCTTTTTTTTTCCACTTTCTTCCTCAACTGATCCTTCTAATTATTTTACGTATTCTTGTTCTTGCTTGTCCCTGAAAATTCTGTTCTACACCACTTGGCCATATGCCCAACATTATTGCAATTATAAAACTTAATGTTGTGGTTCCTAGAAGGTGCAAATATCTTGAAGTTCCTCCTAGTTAAGCCATATCCATTCCTATCATGAACCCTACAATGAATTGCTTTATCACCAAACTGATTACAAGAGTAAAAATACCCTTGAAAGAGATGCTCATTTTTTAAATTTCTCTTAGTAAAATTATATTCCTTCTTTTCATGTGTCTTGCACTGTATAGCCTTGTGACCAAAACTGTGGCATGAGAAGCAACATCCTTTGAAGAAGTCTTGTCTTGACCCCATTGGTCTCTTAGTCTCTTCTTTCCTATGATGTTTTCTAGTTCCTTATTTGTGCATTGTTCCTTTCCTTGTTGAACCTTCTATTTTTTAAATTATCCTCATAAGTCTCACTTTCTCTTTCACTCTCTTCTTCTGAAGCTTATTTTTCCTTAGAACTTGAGATTGACTCCTCTCCTTGTTCTCTTTGTCCCTCTTCAAAATCAAGTCATGTCTTGTTTGATGAAGATCTTTGTACACTGATAATATTATCCAAGGTCTTTGAGCTTTTCCCAAACTTGTGTAGTTTGTCTTTAGACTCTTTCACTTCCTTCCTTAGTGAAGCTACCTCATACTCTAATATTTCATATTATAAGAATTTTACCTCTAATTTTTCTTTAAATCTCCTTGTATTAGATATTGAATTTGTCAGATCTTGTATAAGATTTCCTTTTTCTTCATCACATTATTGAAATTGAATCTTGAGTTTTGAATTCTACTTTCTAACATTTATTAATTCCTTAAGAGCAATAATGAGCTCAGATTCTAGATCAACTACTCCTTCCTCTTCATTTTTTTATTCTTCCTCTACTCCTTTGTCTTCAAGAGCATCCTTATATCTTTCAGTTTTATCGTCAATAGGAGCACTTCCTTATTATTCCATTGCCAAGAAGAGAATTTCTTATTCTTCATTGCCTGAAGATATTCCATCACTATCACTTGAACTCTTGCCTATCTGATCTGCATAAAAAATCTTATTATACCTCTAGAAAAACTTCTTTTCATGCTTGTTTTGTCCATGCTTGTTTTTCTTTTGATACCTAGATTTTTCTACTTCCCTATTCTTATGATCCTATTTCTCTTCACCACTGCTACTACCATCTTCTGGATAGTTATATGCATAGTTACCATATTTATCACAATTAAAATACGTAACTATTTTTGTACCTTTGTACGTTCTTGAGTCCTTGTTCCTTCTACCATAGTTTATTTCTTCATCACTGGATGCCTCATCACTTGAATCTGTCTTCTTATATTTTATTTTCTTTGCTACTTTTAAGGTTACCTCTTTCTTGGGGATAGGATCCTTTACTATTATCATCTCAAAAGTTGTGAGAGTTCCATGTAGCTCATCCCTAGTCAAAGTTTCAATATCTCTTATTTCTTCTATGGCTAAAACCTTTTCACTATACCTCATAGGGAGTGACCTTAAAACCTTTTGAAAAACATCCAATTATTAAAATTTAAATGCAAGTCCTTGCATGTAGTTAACAACCTCATCCACATGAAGTAAGTATGTAGCAATGTCTTCCTCATCCTTCATCTTCAAGTCTTCAAATATTTTCTTGTGATTTTGCAATTTTGCCATCTTGACCTTTTTGTCTCCCTCATATGTTTTCTTCAAATTTTCCCAAATCTCTTTTGCTGATGTGCAATGCATAAATTTTACTAACTTTGTTTCACATAAACCACTTAATATTAAATTCATTACTTTTACATTATGCAGATGTAGGAGCTTACCATATTTATCTGTAGGAGGACTAGCTGGAGGTGTGTATCTATCCTCAACTTCTTACCATACCTCACATCCTTGTACCATCAAGTAAGTATTCATTCTTATGTTCTAGAAAGCATACTTGTTTCCATAAAACAATGGTACCTTATTTACTAAAGATCCACTATGAGATGCCATCTATGTTCTTGTAAAACTTTCCTTCAAGCTGTTAAACTCTTCCTAAGGAACCTGCTCTAATACCAATTAATAACACAATATTATACTAAGGGGGGTTGAACAGTATAAGATCAACTTTTACTTTTCTTTCCAAAACAATATTATCCAATATTATCAATGGCAATATCAATAGTAGTAATCAAATCAATGTACAAATAATCACATACAATAGAGACACCAATTTAACATGGTTCACACAATATGGGCTACTTCATGAAGAAAATATTTCTACTAAATTTCTTGACAAATATTCTTGGGAATCAATTCCCTATTATAATGTTTATAGACATATATCCAAAGGATACACCAATCCCCTAATGCTCTAATTTGTGGATCTCTCTCCATAGGAGAACTCTTTTCCCTTTTCTCTGGTTTGTGGAACTTGACCCATGAGAACTATTTATCCTTAATTGGTTCATGGATCTCTCTCCATAGAAGAACTCTATCTTCCCAGTTGATTCACAGATCACACTCCATAGGAGAACTATTTTCCTTGCTCTGGTTCATGGATCTCTATCCATAGGAGAACTCGTTCCCCTTTGCTTTGGCTAATGATCTTCTAGAGGACTTCTACCCCCACTGCTATGGCTTATGGATATCTCTACAAAGAAGACCTTTGTCCTCACTAACCTGGATAATGGATCTCTATCTACTAGAGATTGTTATCATTTTCTCTATCACCTCCAAAGCTTACTCTCAACTCTGTATCAGATTTGCACCAAAATTTATCCCAAGTGTAGTACAAATATGCTCTAAATCTATCTCAAGTATAGCACAAATATACTCTTAAATCTACACCAAACTCTATCCTCAAATATATCCTCAAGCCTTAACACAAAGCTTAATCTAATCACAAATCAACTCTACTTAGATTTACCCCAAGCCTTAACACAAAGCTTGAACAAATCAATCAATAAACTATGCTCTCAAGTCTTCAGCAAAACTTACCTCAAAACTGCCCTCAAGTCCTCTCAAGAACTTGCTCAATCTACTCTCAATTCTTTACCAAGACTTACCTCAAATCTGCCCTCAAGTCCTCTTAGGAACTTGCTCAATCTACTCTCAAATCTTCACCAAGAATTACCTCAAATATGCCCTCAAGTCCTCTCAAGAAATTTCTCAATCTGTTCTCAAGTCTTCACCAAGACTTACCTCAAATCTGCCCTCAAGGCCTCTCAAGTACTTGCTCAATATACTCTTAAGTCTTCACCAAGACTTACCTCAAATATGCCCTCAAGTCATCTCAAGAATTTGCTCAAACTTCTCTCAAGTATTCACCAAGACTTACCTCAAATCTACCCTCAAGTCATCTTAACAACTTGCTCAATCTGCTCTCAAGTCTTCACCAAGACTTACCTCAAATGTGCTCTCAAGTATTTACCAAGACTTACCTCAAATTTGCTCAAACACATGCTCAATATAGCTCACAAGATATGCTCAATTAATCTCAAATATTTTACACAATGCTATCAATTACTTTGTCTAATCTCCAAAGTAATTCCTTTAACTTGAACCAGTTAAATATATTATATTCATAATTCTTTAACGTCTAGAACATATAGGTAATGATGTACTCTATCAAAAAATCAATATGTTCTACTCAATCATTAAGTTTTTTGCTTTCATAAATCTGATTTCTAATGTTTGCACATTCAATTTTAATATCACTCAAAATCAATGCTCAAGAAGTTTCACTCAATCATTCAATCAATAAAACACAACTTGCTCGCAAACCCTAAATAAGTGTTTTCACACTTCTTTAAACAAAGAGCACAATGTGGGTATCAAACCCTAACTCAAATAATCTTCAATCTCTATCTCCAATGTTATCTAAACATTCACCAATCATGCATATAAAAACTCACTCAAATATTTACAGTAATGCTTATCAAGCAATCCTTTTTACTCCACCTTAATTTCACAACATTCAATCTAACAACACTTCAATCAAAGGATGATGAGCCCATACTTTTTTGTTTTGATGGAGATATGTCTTCAAAACCTATTTTACTCACCACCAAATCCTTTTGCCAATTCGAGGTTAGATAGCAACAATCTATCTCAAAATCTCCACAATAATATTTACTTCAAAAAATATTTCACCATACAAGAAATACAATAAAATGTCAAGACACAAATACACCTTATTACTCCTTCCTTAAAAATAAATACCCAATCAATAGATCATTCACTCACTCAAGCAAAACAACTATAATGACAATATACCTATAGCTTCTTTTAACTCCAACTCAACATAAAATATTTCAATCCAAAGTTCAACCTTCTAAACACTTTAATATTCTAAGTCAAAAAAAATTTCAAATTACAATAATAAAGTCCTTTGAATACACCTTATACTCTCCAATTCTTAACCCAACATACATACCAAATTACACCAATAAAATTCCTTGCTCACACCTTATAATCTCCAATTATTAATCCAACATATACTGTGTCTTTTCAAATTACAAAGCAATGATAAAATTTTTGAATCATATCTTACCCATTTAATCAAAAAAATTTGCACGTCTCAAAACACTAACATGCACTCCATGCAAATCAAACTCACATTCACCATATGCCTAGCACCTTAGCCTTGGCTAGGCTGCCTCTTGGGCTGTACACCCACATAAACACCACATTGTGCTCACTACCTTTTGTAACCTTCGCTAGTGTAAAAGCGTTTAAAATAAAACACTTCTCTCTACTACAACCAAGAATTGAACGCGGGACCTATTATCGACTAATGCCTTATGTTGCCAATCCTTGCCACTAGGTCAACTGTATGGTTGGTAATAGGGATATGCACCCTTCTACCTTTATGCATCCACAGTTCTCCTTTAGCTTTTAAAAATAAAAGCCTTTATATTTCTTTGCTCACGAAAATTGCATCAAATAATTTTGTTAACCTTTCACATGTACATTTTCAAAGACTTACATTATGCCTTCGAACCTTATGGTATAAATAACATGTTCCTTCCTTACTCGAACGTCGACAGGAATAAACATTTAGACTTAATGTTATACACCAACCCCTTACTTAGGGTTATAAATTTATTATAATATAAATATTATAATTAATTTATAAGTAACCTTAGGATTTTCTATTAACACTTAATATTATAATATTATTTCCTTTGGGCCTATGTGTTTCTTTTCTTAAGCTTGGGCCTTATCTTGAAAACTTTAATATTTTAATAATAAATATTATAATATTATTTCCTTTAGGTCTAGGTACATCCTTCCTTCACTTTAGGCCTTATCTTAGCAACTTTAATATTATAATAATAAATATTATAATATTATTTCCTTTGGGCCTAGGTATCTCCTTCCTTCAGGGTATTTAGACAACCTTTTGACCAAACATGTGAAGATTTAAACCAAATATCTTGGGCTTAAAATATAATTATTTTAACCCTCCTTTTATCAATTCCTTGCACTGACTTTTGACATCACTGACATTGACTCTTGACATCAATTACAACACAACTACTCAAAATTTCCAACAATGATAATCACCTCCATTAAGCTATTTGTAGGGTAGTTTAATGATGCTTAGTAGTTTTATATTAAAAGATATGTGTAAAACTATAAGAAGCTTACAACTATAAACTAGTAAGGAATGAAAAATACTAGTGTGAAATGACAAACACTAGTATGGAATTTGATGCTCCCATTCTTAGACGAACAAGATAGGGTCAACCCATATGCCGTGGTTAATTTATCCTTCAAAAGAGAGAAAGGAAATGGGGTGACCACACAAAGGTGTCCTTTAAGCTATATGAACAGTGTACAAGGTAAAACCCCAAAAATATATGGTAGTATTGGTCGCTCTTGTCCACCCAGGGGATGTTGTAGCATTTGAAAACTCAAAAGTGGGTAAAGGCTTTTAGGGAATTTATCTAGGATACTTTGAATTGATATTGCACTTTTAAAGAAAAAATAGGAGTAAGTTTTAGGGTTGTTATAGTTGGTATCAGAGCCAGGTTGTAGGTGTTTTACACTTTTCAAATATGATATTTGATGTAGGGATAGATGACTACCATGGAAAGAACCTAGTCATGAATAAATTTGATGTACACCTTGGGAGGAATGGAATATTCCTATGGGAATTGTGGTTTATATAAAAAACCATCAATAAAAGATTGATCTTACTATGAAAAAGACACTCATTAAAAGTAGGTGCACTAGAAGATACTCTGGCAATACTATTAAAGGATAAATGTTAACTTTGTTTGAAATATAAAATAAACTATGAATAAAGATATATGGAATAGTACCTAATAAAGGATCACTCGTGTGGCCAAGAAGAATGGATCTCACATTACATAGAGGTAGAGGAAGAGACAGAGGAAGACCCCCTCTACAACCACCATCAACCAGAGTAAACAATACTTCGATAGGATCTCATGATGGAAATGAGAGAAATCCTAACCCAGATGCACCAAATCTCACTACAGTTGTGACTCTCTTGCAAGAAATATTAGAGCAACAAAGGTAGATGATAGAAAACTTAGTCAATCAAAATTCACAAAACAAAATTTTTGAAACACGATAAGAAAGGACCATAATACCAACAAATCAAGAGGCCAAGGCTTAAATTGAATTAGAATTAGCTAAAGATTTAAAAACATCAAAGTGTCTTAATTCAATGGTAAATGAGGATGATATCACCCACCGATGGAAATTCAAGGAAATCTTGAATATAACCAAAAATTCTTGAGCAATTGGATGAAATCGCCTACCGATCAACAAAATCGCTTGGCGATCGACGAAATCGCCAGGCAATTTTATCCCAAAATAGAATTTTACCAAATTTGCTAAAAGAAAAAATTTGATTTAAAATGTCTTACCTGGTTTAGCCATCGTTCGGATCAGGGAGGTTGGTGAGTAGATTGAAGGTGGCAAACATAGGAGGGATCAAAACCTCCTACATGTTTAGCCTAACCTCCCAACTTCCTCAAATCCCTCGGCCTATTTAATCTAGGACCTTTTCCCTTTTTCTCCCTACCTAGCTGGTTGGACTCTGATTCCCTAAGATTGCTTCTGAACTCCCTTGAGAATACCTCACATCCATTTTCTATGCAATCCCACCTCTTGATATCCCTATTTTCATTTTTGTCATTACAGGTCTCAGTCATAATCGCCCCAGATATCAACATTTTTGCCTAGCGATCGATAGAAGCGACAGGTGATTTTATCAAAAAGTAGACAATTTTGTTAGAGAACATACGATCTTGTCTTCAGATCAGTTGTGGGCAAGGATTCAAACCATTGTTCGCATCTTCTATGCATTGTACCACATCCATTTAATTTATTGCTTAGCTTTAGATATTGCATCTTGGTGTTCACCATCATTTCAAGTAATTGCATCATAAAATCAGGATTAGAATTGCACAAATTCATGGTGTAATAGGATGAATTGATCTCATATTATTCTTTTGTTGTTTTATATCCATTAAAAGCTAATTTCTAACTCGAATCATGACAAACTGTCATAATTTGTGAGAAACTCTATTTTCTGTCCCCTATTTTTTTGTCAATTTTCTTGTTGTAGGATTGCAACCAAATCGCCTGTGATTGTGCAAAATCAGAGGCGATTATGTCTGGAATAGATACAATTCTATCCTACTACAAAAATTAGAATCTTCATCAAACATTCGGATCAAGTAAGGCTATAATTTCTTTTAGCCCTAGTTTTAGGCATTGCATCTCTGTTTTGTATCCATTGTCTACTGTCTTCATTGAATCAAAATTGCATATAGATAGTTTTAGTCGCATAAAGGCCAAACCTAGGTGTATGTATGATTTGAATTAAAAATAACTCATCTAAAACAAATCCTAAAACCTAGGCTCAAAAACTGCCACAAATGTTTCTTGGTGAACCCAAAAACCAATTCGTTGAAAAATCACCACAAGAAGGCACGATCAAGTGCCTCTCTTTCGATGTGTAGATCTACTATTTTCCCATTCCCCTCTGATGTGCAGATCCATCAGTATAGAGGAAATGAATGCAAAAATTTTAGGCCTACATTATTTGGTGAACCCGACGTGAATACATAGGCATTTCTTCTGATTTCAAAAACAAACAAACTAAATATATATATATATATATATATATATATATATATATATAGAAAAACAACAAAAAAATCATCATTTCAAATTTGTATGTTTTAGATTCAATTCTAAATTTTAGATACCAAATATTAATTTTAGAAGTACTAAAGAAACCATGAGTCTTAACTCAAATCAATATGAGCCCATCAGTAATGTTGGAAAAATTCTGCCAAATATATTTTTTGATTATGACCAACCTCATCCATATTCAACATCACCTTTATCGCTCTTTTCTTATTTTTTATCCTTAACCCAATAAGACAATCCCTTTTCCAATCCTCTTCATAACGATAATATATTTTCTCCCACATATACATATTATGCCTATCGATCCACATACAATCCTTCTCCACTATTTCAACATTCTTCTTTCAACACAACACATCTATTTCAATAAGAAAATACTTTTTATTCCAATCCTACCATGCACTCACATCATACTTCATAATATTCCTATCATCATTCTATCCATAATAAAGGAAAAAGAGGTAATAAACAATTAGGTCCTTTTATGGCTGAATTCCTAAGCCAATTATCAAAAGCCTCTCGAAAACCTTCACCATGTAAATTTACTAAACTTAATCAACCAATGGATATAATTCTCAAGCATTTACTTGATACAAATATGATTGAGTTACCTCCCATAAGACAACCTGATACCATAGTAGATTGTTATAAACCTGAGCTACATTGTGAATATCATAGAGTGGATGGACATATGACACAAAAATATAGAAATTTAAGATGTGCAATTCAATATTTGATTGACGAGGGTCTTTTTACTATAAAGGAATTACAATCTACAACTAATTATAAATATCCAATAAACAATCAAACTCCTACACAACAAATACCCATAATCAATCAAGACATGGGGATCTCCCAAGAACCCCTATTCAATTATCAACAATAGGAAACCGATCAAATATTGCATGTTAATGTGTCCCATAACGATGATATTACTGATATTGTAATAGAAACTACAAATGAGCAACCTCAAGTTCAATCAACTCAATTTGATATTCAAGAGATAGTTTCCTCATTTGACCAACCTTAAAAACTATATTTGGCTCTAGAGAATGATCCAAAATGGAATGTAAGCATAGAAAGCCCATCTTTAGCATCAAAATATCAATCTGAAATCCACTTTGATAGCCAACAACAATTGATTAATTCTCAAGCAAAGATATCCCTTTTAGAAGTATTACAAAGTTCTCATGTTCATAGGGAAACTTTGTTCAAGATACTTAGCCAACAATTTGTTCCTCATGATATTTTCCCTAAGAACGCAATTAATGGTGTAAGCCCTCTTGAGGTTAACCATATTTCACTCTATGATGAGGAGATCCTTCCTCTACTCCACAAGAAGACTCCTCTCTTTACATTACATAATTTATTAAAGAAACATTTATTAAAACTATAATGGTAGATAATGGCTCCTCTCTTAATTTATGCACTTATCAATTATTCCAAAAACTCATATTAAAGGAAGAATATCTCAATGAATCAAATGTTATTATAAAATCTTTTAAAAATGAAATTCAAGAAGCTCGAGGCACTATAATTCTTCCCCTTAAGAGTGGACCCAAGGTCTTGGATACTTTGTTTTATGTAGCATCTTGCCCTTCACCTTACAACCTACTTCTCAGAAGTCCTTGGATTCATACGATGAGGGTTGTGTTGAGTGTTAATTTTACCCAATTATGAAATTACACTCTCCCTTAGGGTTTGGATCCCAAAACCCTCTCTTGCATTGAATTTAAACAAACAACTTCTCCAAGGTCTCCGCTATATTAGCATTTGCATATGTGTATTAATAATCTCAATAAAGATATATCAATTCAATGCTAGGAACACCTTAGTGATTGCAAGTAACTATAAACAAGGGGCATGCATTGGTTTATTTTACCGTGCTACTTTAATGATTGTTCATGAAACTAAAATAAAAGTAACTATGAATTGGCCCTCATATGACCATGATGTTGTGCCTTAATTCCTTTTATCTTGAGGATTTTAATGTAGATTTTATCTTACCTTAGTAAGTGGATTTTAATCAAGTTTTATCTTGCATTAAATCCTACTTTAAACATGAAAGTAAAGATTAAAATCTATCTATGAATGTGAATCCGAAATGATGAATAGACTCCTTAAATGTAGCTTCTTATCATGAAGATAAAAATAGCCTTTGATATGAATAATAAATTATTCCTCTTTGGTGAAATCAATTTTCACAAAGAGATAATAATTTATAGCCTTGAAATATAGGCTTTAAAATGTCATTTAATTATCTTTCTTTAATGAAATAATTTTCTTTAAAGAATAATAATTTAATGTGTTAAAACAATAGCCTTTTAATGTAACATATAAAATCACCTCTCTTTAATGAAATTGAAATTTTCATAAAGATAGGTGCACTTATGGCCCTGAAAAAGATAGTTTATAAAATGCCATAAAATTAACCCTCTTCGATGAAATTGAAATTTTCATGAAGAAAATTTTATTTTATGCTTGCAAATAAAAAATATGAAGCTGAAAAATCTGATTTGACTCCAAAATGTGAAAAAATGAAATTCCGAAATTATAAAATCTGCATCAAACAACCATTTTCAAAAATATGTATAAAATCGAAATGACCTCAGAATGAATCCGAGTATATTGCGTATGATAGATTTTACATCATTCTTCACAACCATGTAATTATTTTTATCATTTTAATTATTTTTATTTTAATCTCTGAAAATTAAAAATTAGCAAAAAGAAATTTAGAAAAATTAAAAAAAAAAAAAAAATGAAAAACAAAAATGTTGCAACCTTGAATTTCTCCATAGACCCTGCAAGCATTAGCATTCTGCATAAAACCAGTATTAGAGTGACCTGACTTAGTGCAATCAAAATCTAATATGGTGCGAGCTTCAAAGGAAAAGGATGCAATAAACTGAAAACGAAATCAAATTAACCATAAAAAATGCATAAAAGTTAAGACATTTCCAATTAATTGCTGCAAAAAGATATTCAATATTCCATTACAATGCAGAAAAAAAAATGCCCAAAGTTGGCATCCAAATGGTGAAAATCAACCCAACGGTATGCCTTCCTCCTCCAAAAAAATCCCAAAAGATCCAACCCTTCAAATCTTATTTTCTAGTTGTTTTTAAAGAAAAATCATTTGCCCCTTCGTTTCCATATTTCTTGACTGTCTATTTTCTTTATTTTATGTTTGGCTTCTCTTGCACTTTCATTTTCCAAAGTCTTTTGTTTTCCCTCAAATGGCTTATTTGCATGTGCTCCACGTTCTTTTCCATAACACATTCTTTTATTCCTTTATTTTAGCCACCACTTGGATTATTCTTACCTGCACATAAAATAAACAGGTGAATTAGCTTTTGAAAAAAAAACAAACTTAAAAAAATCAAAACAAACTATACTAAAAGCATAAAATTAAACTATTAAAAAATAAATAAACATAAAAAAGAATATTAGATTTAAACTATTTAAAACGTGAACTACAAAATAAACTTAAAAAAAAAAACAAACTATACTAAAAGCATAAAGTTAAACTATTAAAAAAAGAAATAAAAAGAAAAAAGAATATTAAATTTAAACTATTTAAAACTTGAACTAAAATGTGGTGAATGAAGCACCATGGCTTCATTCACTACTTTTTCTTTTTATTTATATTTTATTGTTTTTACATTTTTTTTATTTACTATATATATATATATATATATATATATATATATATTATCTTTCATTTTTTAATTTTTTAATTTGTTTATATATATAAAAAATATATAAACTTGTTTTTTTCTTTTTAAATCCAAAAAGTTTTATTTAATTATTATTTTTTTATTTCACTTGCTTTCTCTTTTATTTTAAATTTGATTTAATTAATTTTAAATGTTTGAATTGATTTAATTCAAAACATTAAAATTAACTAAAACAATAAAAAAAAGGAGGAACCTAACCAATCCACTAGACACTCAAAATGAAACAAAAACACCCAAACACAAAAATTAAAAGGTGGGTCCCCAATTCTTTGGGGCTAGTTGTGGAATGGCCACAACAAATGACAACTCTATTGGGAAATGCTCCTGAGCATTTCGGTAAGAACCCAACCTGAAACGAAAACACGCAAGATTAGCGAGACATAATTATTTAGCAACGTCCCAAGAAGGTGGGGGTAAATAGCTTCAGAATGAAAACAACTAATCCATATGCCTTTGCTCAATGTGTGCAAAAGTGATTTATTTTCACATTTCTGAAAGTCCTCCATATTCCATCATCCCTTTCTGCATTAGGCTATGAAGTACAACTCACAAAGTGCATACTTTTACAGACAGAGCCCCACTACCAATCAAACGTCTATAGCCCCGATGAGGTTTATTTAACTCACCCGTGTGTTCGCTTAATGCTTTGCAAAGACCATTTATCCTAGGTGTGCCAAGATTTCTAACGCTCGTTCTCACTTTATCTTTCTTTTTTTTCTCTTTTTTTTATTTTTTTCTTTTTTTTTCTCTTTCTAAGTATCAAGCTTTGCCTAGCCAGGGCCCCACAGCCAGTCAAGCGTCTATAGCCCTGGTGGAGTTTTACTGAACTAGATGATAGGCTTAAAAAAGTCTGTTGCATCTCTTATACTAATGAACTCTTGCAAAAGCATCAAGTCTCACTAGGTTAGAAAGCCAAAGTGGAGCATTTTAGATTTTCACCTAGGGTTGCATAATCAAGACAAATTCATCCTTCTTACTTTCAAAAACACCATTTAATGTGTGTGTGGGTCTCATGTGGAGCTTGGGATAATATTTCATTGTTCCACTTTCCACCATTTTAGTCCCAATATCTGAGCATGATCACCAAATGACTCGTCCCCTTTTCTCGGGTTCATCCATTTTTCAAATCAGGTGCTCCCCCTACTAAGCAAAGAAACACACAAACAGACTAGAGACCAAAGGTTAGTGACCACAAAACATCACCTAAAAACAAGGTAACAACGTAACACACAAAACTTAAAACACAAACAAAAACTAAATCCAAACCCAAAAATCATGGACAAAGCACACAAGCAAAAAGAAAAAACCAAAACTATATACAAATGTATAATATGGTACAAAATGGTGCAAATCTTGAGCTATCACTTCCCTAGATCCCAAACATGATTAGCACATTTCAAAAGATATATAACATGATAAGCATACCAAGTTTTGAAGGAATCCAACAAAAACAAGGTTAATTCAAACAATACAACAATCTTCATCTTACCTCTCTCACCCCACCATTTTAGTAAAGTTCCATTAATAATCCCATAGTGGAGTAAATAGTCAAATTGATTAGACAATAATTGATCTTCAATAGTTTCTTGTTTATTCTTTAAGATGTCAATTTCGCAATTCCATTTATGGTATAGAAATAAGATTTCATTTTTAGATATGAGATCTTTCAAATATGAACCTATTTCTACAAATTTTAAAGCCAAATCATTTTTCAAATCTGTAGACCAATCAAATTCATGTAACCATTTGCAAGCACCTAGGATATTTATTCAATGAGCATCATCATAAGCTTTTATCCTAGATTCTATTACTAATTGATTATGAACTTGATTTAACAATTCAAGCATACCAACTTCATTTTCATTCAATAAAACAATATCATTAGTGGTGTGAGGAGAAATTAAGTCAAATTATTTATCAACCACAAATAACATTTCATCATTGATAGTATTTAAATCCATTAATCCATTAGACAAACCTTCACTTGCATTTTGAATGGTGGAACCTAAAAGGTGAGATTTTACCTTTGGCACTTTTCCATTTACCATTACTTGGAGAGGATTTGAAACTTCCTATTTTTCCTCATGACATTCATCATCATCATCATGTAGCATTTGTTCTTTCTCCATGACCTGTTTATCAAAGAAACCAAACTTAGGTACCCAATTAAAAACATGTCCATCAATTTTAAACCATAAGTCTTGTCTATCTAGGGGTGGGTCAGCTAACACATCTCCATAGTCAATTACTTGGGTTGTTTCAGATAACGTAATATTTTCAATTGGATCATCAGTGATATCAAACCCAAACCATTCAGGTTCTAAAATTTCCTCGTTTTGAAATGGAATAGACATTGTAGAACCATTAAGTGAAGCAAATTTTCAATTTATTTTCCCTCAAAGGGATCTAAAGCAAATGATTCTCCTTATTTATCCATGGTTGTAGAATCCTTATCACTTTTCAAAAATTGATGAGATTCGAATTCCTCTTTCAAAACTTTCTCAAATTATATAGGATTTGTAATATCCTCATGCGAGAAAACAATCGTATTATCTTGCATATCAATTGACACAAAAAGTTCATTAGAAGATTTAGAGCGAGCATATTTTTCCCATTTCTTTCAAGCATCATAGTAATCATCTTCCAAAGCCAAGTTGTGATGCTCAAGTACTTCTTCATCATCCTCCGATTCATCAACATGTTTCTCATCCAATTCATCTTCACCTTCCATAGATGGTTCAATTATTTCCAAAAGTGGGTTATTTCTTGAATTCAAATTTGTGAGGCTATCATAATCCAAATTGGTAACCCATGATTCAATTTTATCACAATTTGAAAGGTGTAGATCTTATTGGCCATCATTTTCAACAATATCATTCAAAGTATCTTCCGAGAGCAAGTGGTGAAATTTTGTTATGTCTTCAAATTCATTTATTGATTCTCTTTCAAGTTCACTTTCAACCACTTTCGATGTCTTAGGAGCTTCTATAAGGGGATAAATTTTCACATCTTGCTCCATATAGTCACTCCGATCTTCCTTTGCAAGTACACATGACCAACTCATATTCTCATAGGTTTGTTCATCCCAATCCTCATTTGTGGGCAATGATTCTAGATATTTTCTTTCCAAAATAAAATGTTGATCTTTTGGTTCCAATTTCTTGTTACCCATCCATAAAATTTCTTATCCAAAATCTTCATGCTCTTCAAGACATTCTAGGTAGGCAGTTACTTCAATGTAAGTCACATCAAAGTCTCTTCTATCGCCTGAAGGAACATAACATGAAATATCATTAAGATTAGAATTATGAATTTTCTTCCTAGGATGATTTAGATGCATACATTGAAGTGCTCATTTTTGTGATGGAACCACATCTCTACTTAACTTCTTAACCACCTTCTTTTGCTCTTTTACTTTCGATACAAGCTTGTTGGGTTGAGTGGTAGAAGTAGTAGGATTAGTTGGATTGATATCAACAAATCCTGAACACTTGTTGTAATGGATCCATGAGTGACCCCATGATTATCTAACTGTAATGGAGTAGTTGGATGGATAGAAGTACTCGTATAAGCACATGTGGGAGCATACGTGGGTATGGTAGGGTAAAATTGATTATGAGATAAAGTATTTGACATCACATTCTGTTGTGCCCACTCTTGGTTTACCATCAAAGTTTGATTGCAAGCCCCTAGTTGTCCTACCATAGGCAATTGCTCCATCCCATAACCTTATGGCCTTAATTGTTGACCTACAATCATAGCTTCCGTGTAGGCCAAAGGAAAGATTAGTAACCAAAGGATTTGTCCTAGTGAACATGGCAAGCAAGGGATACAATGCTCCAAAGTATATTTAAAGAGCACCACTCTCCTAAATAGTATGGGGAGCAATAAATCTTACATATAGCTTTCTAAATCTCATGTTGAATGTTCTCATTGGCTCATTGGGCTCCTTACAAGAAGCAAATTATTGATAAATCGTGACAGGACCAATGAGCAACCTAAATTGATTGATAAAAGCAATTTCTAATTGGGCCCAAGACATAATAGATCCAATAGGTAAATAGATGTACCAATCATATGACATCTCATATAGGCTCCCAGGAAACAATCTACATGCCACATCCTCATGTTTAGCATTCCATCTAACTAGGATATCCACATAAGATTAAATGTGCTCCTCGGCTAATGTTGTGCCATTGTGCTTAAACTTGGGCAAAAGTTTCTCTATGTTCTTGGGTAAGTCATGAGCATCTCCACTAATGTTCAAAGGATTACCATGCATCCCATACCACTTTCTTGTGTTTGTAGCCATTAGTGAAACACAAAGAATAACTTTAAAACCAATGTGTTAGTCAAATAAAGATTTCTTACAAAGAAGCATAAAATGCCTAACCAATCTCAAATATGTAACATATGAATCATCATGCTAGCATCAACCAAGATATATGTATCCATTAAATCATGAAATTGAAGAACATTCTCAAATTTACAACATGTTAGCATTAGTGCATCATCAAAAATAGAGAATGTTAGAATCAATGAAAGTAATCATATGTAAACAAAACCTTGTTAGTCAAGACCAATATTTTTAAATAAATATTTTAAGTATCATGAATAATTTAGCATCTAAATAGAAATAAAATAAATCCATTCAAATCCTCCTACCTCCCAAAGCGTTGAGTACTAAAGGATGCCAAAGATTCTAGTCAAATGAACTTGAAATATTTAGCAATTAAAACTCTTGAGTAACCCTGAACAATCTAAAAGCGTTAGACCAACGAATACTAATTCATGAATTTCTTAGCATAAATAAATAAAGTAAACCAATGCAGGCCCTCCTTCTAGTGCCAAAATGTTGAGTGTTAATTTTACCCAATTGTGAAATTACACTCTCCCTTAGGATTTGGATCCCAAAACCCTCTCTTTCAAAGAAGTTAAAAAAACAACTTCTCCAAGGTCTTCGCTATATTAGCATTTGCATATGTGTATTAATAATATCAATAAATATATATCAATTCAATGCTAAGAACGCCTTAGTGATTGCAAGTAACTGTAAACAAGGAGCATGTATTGGTTTATTTTACCATGCTACTTTAATGATTTTTCACGAAATCAAAATAAAAGTAACTGTGAATTGGTCCTCATATGACCACGATGTTGTGTCTTAATTCCTTTTATCTTGATTATTTTAATGTAGATTTTATCTTCCCTTAGTAAGTGGATTTTAATCAAGTTTTATCTTGCATTAAATCCTACTTTAAACATGAAAGTAAAGATTAAAATCTATCTATGAATGTGAATCCGAAATGATGAATAGGATCCTTAAATGTAGCTTCTTATCATGAAGATAAATATAGCCTTTGATATGAATAATAAATTATTCCTCTTTGGTGAAATCAATTTTCACAAAGAAATAATAATTTATAGCCTTGAAATATAGGCTTTAAAATGTCAATTAATTATCTTTCTTCAATGAAATAATTTTCATTAAAGAATAATAATTTAATGTGTTAAAACAATAGCCCTTTAATGTAACATATAAAATCACCTCTCTTTAATGAAATCGAAATTTTCATAAAGATAGGTGTACTTATGGCCCGAAAAAGATAGCTTATGAAATGCCATAAAATTAACCCCCTTCGATGAAATTGAAATTTTCATGAAGAAAAATTTATTTTGTGCTTGCAAATAAAAATATGAAGCTGAAAAATCTAATTTGACTCCAAAATGTGAAAAATGAAATTCTGAAATTATAAAATCTGCATCAAGCAGCCATTTTTAAAAATTTGTATAAAATCAAAATGATCTCAGAATGAATCCGAATCTACTATGTATGATAAATTTTACATCATTCTTCACAACTATGTAATTATTTTTATCAATTTAATTTAATTTTTTTTTTTTTTAATCTCTGAAAATTAAAAAAATTAGCAAAAAGAAAGAAAAATTAAAAATTAAAAAAAAAATGAAAAACAAAAATGCTGCAACCCTGAATTTCTCCACAGACCCTGCAAGCATTAGCATTCTGCATAAAACCAGTATTAAAGTGACCTGACTTAGTGCAATCAACATGTAATACGGTGTGAGCTTCAAAGGAAAAGGGTGCAATAAACTGAAAACGAAATCAAGTTAACCATAAAAATATGCATAAAACTTGAGACATTTCTAATTAATTGCTGCAAAAAGATATTCAATATTCTATTACAATGCAAAAAAAATGCTCAGAGTTGACATCCAAATGGTGAAAATCGGCCCAACGGTATGCCTTCCTCCTCTGAAAAATTCCCCAAAGATCCAGCCCTTCAAATCGCATTTTCTACTGTTTTTAAAGAAAAATCATTTGCCCCTTCGTTTCCATCTTTCTTGACTGTCTATTTTCTTTATTTTCTGTTTGGCTTCTCTTGCACTTTCATTTTCCAAAGTCTTTTGTTTTCCCTCAAATGGCTTATTTGCATGTGCTCCACGTTCTTTTCCATAACGCATTCTTTTATTCATTTATTTTAGCCACCACTTGGATTATTCTTACCTCCACATAAAACAAACACGTGAATTAGCTTTTAAAAAAAAAAACAAACTTTAAAAAAATCAAAACAAACTATGCTAAAAGCATAAAATTAAACTATTAAAAAAATAAATAAAAAGAAAAAAGAATATTAAATTTTAACTATTTAAAACTGAACAAAAAAACAAACTTTAAAAAAAACAAAACAAACTATACTAAAAGCATAAAGTTAAACTATTAAAAAAAGAAATAAAAAGAAAAAAGAATATTAAATTTAAACTATTTAAAACGTGAACTAAAACGTGGTGAATGAAGCACCTATTGGCCCCGTGCCTTAGCCTTGGTAAGGCTACCACGTGAGATAGCCTAGACACACGGTTATTAAGCATATAATATCCCTCTTAATGTCTGCCATCGACGATAAAATTAAAACCATGTGATGCCTTCAAAAATTCCTCCATGTGAATCAAACATAGGACCTTTCTCTTTCTACGCGCTATGCAAGCCTCACTTTCTAGCTCGATTGCCACCTCGAATGAGTGGGGACACACCCCCTCTTCCCTTTGACCATCGACTTCCTCGCGTAAAGAAATATGTGTTGTCTTCTCCCTTCTGCTGCGTTGCACAAGATATATTACACTTCGGAGGCGCTTCGAATGAAATCACACAAACTTAGGCTAAAATTTTACCTTATTTATATATTTCCCTTCCTTTTATTTTCGACATCGGTGCTCATGAATTTAACCTTTGGCACTTCAAAATTAGTATTATTTAATTAATATTTAACTTTAGGTTAAATATTAATTAATTATTTATTTAACCTTTTTGTTAAATTTAATTAATTAAATAATATACTTAATACTTTGATAAACCCTTTTCGCCAATGCATTATCCAATCTCCTTTGAGAGACCCTAATGGACAACATATTATAATATTATCCTTTTTCACTTGCCTTTTTGCACATAGGGATATCAAAACCTTTTGACATTAATTTCATCAATAAACTTCTTAGACATCAATGACAACAAAACATGCTCAAATTTCCAACACATTTTCCACATATGTTTTGAATGAATAAATATAATTTTGGTCTTCTTGTAGGATACTGGTGAAACACAAAGGACTGTGTTTAGTCCAAGGGGGTAGTATGTCATGAGCCTCCCCTAGATAACTTTTTCATATAAAAGGATTTATGAAATTATATGTAAACATTAATGACTAAGTATATTTATTCATGAGACTTTGATGATTAATGGTATATTACTAGTAATACTTATCTTTTTGCAGGAATAGACACCTTCATAAATGGCCAAAAAATGGATAATTTATATAGTCAAAATGATCTGACTTGTGATATTTTTTTTAGATCTAACTTATTCCCTTGTTTTTTTGGATATGTCATTGCTACACTTACAAGTTAATTATTGTCAAAGTATCATTTCTATCATGTTTGATGAAGGAGCCTTGTTTGATACTCAAAATAAAAAACTACTCTGCTAGGGTTTGATGAGGAAAAATTGCTCTATAGGGATGGCAACAATTTCTAGAGGAGGTATGAATAATTGGAGGAATATTGTGATGGCATCAGGCTTGTCACAGAGTGTGCATGCTAGAGACATTTTTTCATCTAAAAATGATTGGAAGGAACAAGATTTCCCATTGCATGTCAATAATCACTTGTTAAAGAACAATGGATGTTTGGAATGATGTGAATCCAGGTCGATTCTAGTGGTTCAACCAAACTTAGTGGCAAAAGATGTAGAGTATTTAACCAAACATGCACTTATTGGAAAATTTATGGGTATCTGAATTTCTCTTCCCTTTGTGGATGTTTGGGTTAGGAAGACTTGGAACCCTGAAGGTGACGTGGAGGTGATGCTAAGTGCGAATAGCTATTTTATGGTGGTTTTCTCTTATCTTGCAGATCGTAACAAAGCATTTGAAGGGGGTCCCTATTATTGTAATCAAGTGGGACTCTTTCTTAAATGTTGGCATGTGGGTTTCAACCCATCATAGGAGCGGTCATTGCGGGTTCTAGTGTGGGTTTGACTTCCATGGCTTCTATTGGAATTCTATAGAAATGACATCTTGCATATGATTGCCCTTCTTCTTAGGAAGTCAGTTGGACCATCATAATAGACGATGGATAAAAAGGTAATATATTTTACCCATATCTGTGTTAAAATTGATTTAAATAATCCTATTCCAGATTATGTTGAAATACAGTTTGGATTGACTACATGGGTTCAACAACTTGACTATGAATCTCTTCCATTTTGTTGCCAAATCTACCATGAATATGACCACCTGCAATGAAAATACCCAAATTTTATCCTGTGTGTGGCTTCAAATCTTGGGCCCTCTCGGTCTGCACAAAATTTTGATAAAGAAAAAGCCCTAATAAATGAAGAATATTAGGATAGTGAAGGTTTTGTTTCGATAAAACCCTAAAATAGAGGAAGAAGGGTAAAAATAGACCTTAAGGATAGCCATACGGATGCTTTACTCAACCTTTTTGAAATAGTAAATGATTTTTATCAGTGCATTGAAATACCCGAAATGTCACTACCTGATGCAGATATAACAGAGCCAAATCATATGTCTCTTCTTGATGTGGAACCTAAAGAATTAGATCTAAGGGGTTTAAATGAATAATAGAGGCAAGGTTATGCATAAGGGGTTGGACTCAAAATTTACTTGTAAAAAAATGGTGAATCCTAATCAAAATCAAGGTGAATCATGGAGAATCCTAAGCAAATCAAATCGAGCATCTTCACACCAAAATTTGGGGTATTTGAAGCCCTAAAATGTAATTTCATATTAGGGCCACTTTTGGCCTATTAAATCATCTTATTACTTCCTAAAAACACCACAATTAGATTAGGATTGAAAAGATATTTCCAACGAGTACAAATATGCCTATGTTTGGATATATATTGTGGCGAATTGACCCTAAGAAATAATTGGTCCTAAAAATCTTAAGCGAATGGGCCGATGTTGAGGGTCCTCATATTCGCCAATTTCCAATTTTGAAAATTCTAATATTCACCCAATTTGCGAATATTCACCACTGTGCATAACCCTAAATAAAGGGCTTTGGTTTTGAGTATAGGTGATATGGTTGGCTCTAGCCCTGGAAGGAAAACTATTTTGGAAAGTGGCACAAATTTAGTTATGCTCTCTCACTAATGCAGTCATACCTGGATTGCAAAACTCCTACGATGTTGGGCTTGCAACAAAAAATAATTAAAAAAGGTGATTCGAATAAGAATATGAAGGTGGGTCGAAAGAAATACCAGGATAAAATTAAGTTAATGAGAGAGACTTTGGTGGAGTCGGACTTGGTGAGAATATTAGAATCCCATTTTTCTAATCCCAATAAATGATTATCCTTTCATGTAATATAAGGGGGTTGAACAACATCCCCAAATAAAAAGTTGTTTGTGATTTGGTTCATGTTCATTCTTTAGATGTGGTGTTTTTTTATGAGACTAAATTGGCTACTGATAGTATGTTCAATATTGCTCCCAAGTTATGGATAACGGGTCAATGCTAGTGTATTGGTGCATGTGGATATATAGGTGGTGTTGCTTGTTTATAGGATCTGGTTAAGATCTCTCCTCTTACTTGGATTTCCAGAAGATGATCTATTTTGATGATCGGGTATGATAATGAATCTGGTGAAACCATCCTACTTACAAATGTGTATGCTCCTATTAATTACAATGGTAAAGTTAATTCATGGGGGCACATTGGATTTGTGAAAAGTTTGGGTCCCATGTACCCATGGATTTTTGTTGGAGAATTCAACTATATCACTTGTTTGGAGGAGAAACGCGATGGGGTTTATCGTCTCGAGCCTTTTTCTTTTGTATTTAGTGCTCATATTCGGGCCCTAAAATTGGTTGACATAAAGTTGGATAATGGGATCTTTACCTAGCACAATAGAATATGTGAGGAAGATTCCATCTCAAAGAGACTGGATAGGTTTCTTATCTCCTATTTTTGGATTGGTAATAACAAAAGCATTGGTTCTGTGATTTCAGAGGGTAGAGGATTTGATCATTGGCCTATCAAACTCTTTACTCTGGAGTTAGGGCTAAAGAAAAATCCTTCATTTAAGTTTCAACTTATGTCGCTTTGGGATCCTAAGATTCATGATTTTATGTGAGGTTGGTGGACCAATGACAAACCTCCTCATGGCACCGCTATGTATTCCTTTATGAAGCAACTATAATTTTTTTAAGCATAAATTGAAGATATGGAATAGACTAAATTTTGGAAATATTTCCTTATGAAGAACATAAGCTTATATAGAGAGGGGGGTGAATAGTATAAGATAAAATTTTACTTTTCTATCCCAAACAATATTATCCAATGTTATCAATTGCAATATCTTTTCATAGCAGTGTTAACCAATCTCATCAATAGTAGTAATAAGACAATGCACAAATCATCACACACATGAGAGACACAAATTTAATGTGGTTCACCCAATGTGGGTTACATCCATAGAGAAAATATTTCTTCTAAATTTTCTCAACAAATCTCTTGGGAACCAAATTCTCTATTACAATATTTATAGACCTCTGTCCAAAGGAGATCTCAATCCCTTATGCTCAAGTTCATGGACCTCTATCCATAGGAGAACTTTATCCCATTAACTTTGGTTCATGGAACTCTATCCACAGGAAAAATCTATCCCCTTGCTGGTATGCTTTGTATAACTCTATCCACAAGAGACTCCTCTCCTTTTCTCTAGTTCATGGAACTTTGTCCACAAGAGATACCTCTCCTTTCTGCTCTAGTTCGTGGAACTCTATCTACAAGAGACATCAATATTTTACTTTAATATTTCAAATTTGAATATAGTTCTCAACATTTTCACCTTTGACATCAATGACAACAAATATACTTAATATTTACAACAATATCCCCCTTTGTCATTGAGGGCAACCCTTATTAAAATATTTTATATACTGCCACTCGATTTCAAAAATTTTCCCCCTGAGAATATGGTCCCCCTGATTTAAATATATCCCCCTTTGACATCAATGGCAAAGGGCTCATTTGGGGCTAAAAATAAGACTCTTACCTCAGTCCCCTCACCACCTACTCTCCTTGAGGTGATCAATTTTGGGGTGGGAGTAAGACTACTCCCAAATTACAATGATCTTCTCCTTTCTCAACTTTCTTCTTCCATACCTTTGAAGTTATACCTCTTTGAACCTTTTGATCATCTTTGTCCTTGTTTGTCTTTGGAAGTTCTAGAAACTCTGTTCTACACCACCTTGCTTTATGCCCAAAATTATTGTAATTGTAACACCTAATGTTGTGATTCTTGGAAGGTGCAAATGAATTGAAGTTCCTCTTAGTAAAGTCATAATCATTCTTCCCATGAGTCTTGCAATGTGTAGCCTTATAATAAAAATAATTACATGAGAAGCAATAACCTTGGAAGTAATAATCGTCTTCAAATGAATTGAAGTTCCTCTTGGTGAATCCATAATCCTTTTTTTTATGAACCCTTTGAAAATATGATCTCTTGGTCCTTTATTTGCCTTTCCTTTGATGATCCCTATTCTCTAATTGTGCAGTGTCTTCTTTCTCTTTGAAGCTTCCACTTCTTAACATATCAACGTGTCTTAGGTTCTTCTTCAATATCTTCCTTTGAAACTTCCTTTCCTTTGGAGCTTGACTTCCCTTTTTGTACCTCTTGATCTTCTTCATAGCCTAGTCCTGTTTTGATAAGTGAATATTTTTATTCTTTGATAATGTTATCCAAAGCTTTTGAAATTTTCCCAAACTTGTGCAGCTTATCCTTGGAATATTTCACTTCCATCCTTAAAGAAATCACTTCATGTTCTAATATTTCACATTCTAAGTCTTTTACATCTAACTTTTCAACCATAACTTCTTCAAATATCCTTGCCTTAACTTTTAAGTTTTTGATATCTTGTAGAAGAGTTTCTTTTATTTCCTCATATTCTTGAACTTGATCCTTCAGTCTTGAGTTCTGCCTCTTAAATCTTTTCAACTCTCTGAAAGCAACAATAAGTTCCTCTTCTAGATCAATTGTGGCTTCTTCTTATTTTTCTTAACCTTACTCTAGGTCTTCAATTATAGGAGCATCTTTTTTTTCTTCTACTTGGTCTTCAATAGGAGTGTTCTCTTCCTCTTCTATTGCCAAAAATAGAATCTATTATTTTCACTATCTGAGTATCTTTCATCACTATCACTTGAAGTACTGCTTGCTTCTTCAACATAGAAACTCTTCTTGTGTCTTTAAAAAATCTTCTTTTCATGCTTGCCTTGACCATACCTATTTTTCTTTTCATACCTGAATTTTCTTTCTTCCTTTTTATTATAATCTTGTTTCTCTTAATTGCTACTACTTCAAGCTTATGGACAATTAGATGCATAGTGACCAAAGTTACCACAATTAAAATATTTTATAGTCTTTATATCTTTGTGTTTTCTTGAGTCCTTATTTATTCTCACATAGTTAGATTCTTCATCACTGCTTGAATCATCACTTGATTATAGTTTCTTATCTTTTGTCTTCTTTGAAACTTTGAATGCTACCTATTTCTTGGAATTTTGATCTTTTTCTGTCCTCATCTCATAAGCCATGATAATTCCATGTAACTCATCCATTGTCAACTTATCGAGATCCTTCATCTCTTCTATTGTTGATGCATCATACCTCATAGAGAGTGATCTTAATACAATTTGAGCAACACTAGAGTACTCAATTTCAAATTCATTTCCACGCATGGTATTAACAACTTCATCAACATGAAGTAAGTATTTAGCAATATCTTCCTCATCTTTCATATTTAACTCTTCAAACCTCCTCCTGTGAGTTTGAAGTTTTTCCAACTTAACCTTGCTATCTTCTTGATATGTTTACTTCAATTTTTACCATATTTATTTTATTGATTTGCATTGCATAACTTTCAAAAAATCGGATTCACATAATCAACTTAAGATTCTATTTATAGCCTTAGCATTATTTACATATAATTTCTTGCCATACTTATTTATGAGAGTAGTTGTAGGTGTGAATCCATCCTTAAAAAATTGCCATGTTTCATATCCTTGTGCCATCAAATAAGTCTGCATCCTCATACTCTAGAAATAATAATTATTTCCATCAAATATTTGAGTCTTATTTGTTGAAGATCCATTTTGATAAGCCATCTGTGTTCTTGTAAGATCTTCCTTCAATCTATTAGAATTTTTTCAAAGGAACCCGCTCTGATACCAATTGAAGAACACAAGTTTATACTAAGAGGGGGGTGAATAGTATAAGATAAACTTTTAGTTTTCTTTCCCAAACAATATTATCCAATGTTATCAATTGCATTATATTTTCATAGAAGTGTTAACCAATCTCATCAATAGTAGTAATAAGGTAATGCACAAATTATTACACACATGAGAGACATAAATTTAACATGGTTCACCCAATATAGGTTACATCCACAAAAAAAATATTTCTTCTAAATTTTCTCAACAAATATCTTAGAAACCAATTCCCTATTACAATTTTTATGGACCTCTATCCAAAGGAGATCTCAATCCCCTATGCTCAATTTCATGGACCTCTATCCATAGGATAACTCTATCCCCTTAACTCTGGTTCGTGGAACTCTATCCACTGGAGAACTCTATCCCCTTGGTGGTATGGTTCATTAAAATCTATCCATAGGAGACTCGTCTCCTTTGCTCTAGTTCATGGACCTCTATCCTTAGGAGAAACCTCTCCTTTCTACTCTACTTCATGGAACTCTATCCATAGGAGACACCTCTAATTTTCTTTTGTTCATGGAACTCTATCCATAGGAGATACCTCTTCTTTTTGCTCTAGTTTATGTAACTCTATCCATAGGAGACACCTCTCCTCTCTGCTTTGGTCACCTTTAAATCTAGTACACACCTATGCTTAACTTAATTCTAAGCCTACTCGCGAGGCTTACTCATGTCTGCTCACAAATCTGCTCTCAACTCTACCCCAAATCTGCACACACTACATGCATAAATCTGTCTCAACTCTATCCCAAATTTGCACATATTATATGCATAAATTTATCTCAAATCCATCCTAAATATGCACACGTTACATGTACAAATATGTCTCAAATATACCTCAAATCTACACACATTACATGCACAAATCTATCTCAACTCTATCCCAAATATGCACATATTACATGCACAAATATGTTTCAACTCTACCTCAAATTTACACACACTACATGAACAAATATGTCTCAACTCTGTTCCAAATCTGCACATATTACATGCACAAATTTATCCACAAGCCTTCTCAAAAAGGCCTTCTCAAAATAGCTCACAACTTCTCACAACACAACTCACCAACCTACTCAAATATTTCCAAAACTTGCACACCAATATGCTCACAAGAATGGTTATATTCCTTTCAGAAATGCTTTCTTCAATCAAAGTAATTCAGATATATTCTACCCAAAATTCGTTTAACCTCTTGAACACAGAGAATGATATGCACTAAAAAAACACTCAATATGTTTTTCACATTCATTAAGTCTATCACTTTCACATGTCTCACATTAAACAAATTAGATCTCTACCTCTTACAAATTCCTTTCAAATCAAATCATGCTAGTGTATAACTTTTCTTCACAAAATAGGTTTATGTTCCTTGTAAATTTCTCTCAAATATCAAATACAATAATGCACAAATTTGCTTCACAAGATCGATCTCAAACACTTTCACAATTACTTTCAATGTCACTCAAAAAAATACCCAAAATGCTTCACAATGATGCACACACTTGTTTCCAACCCTAGCACAAGTTTTTCCAAATTATTTCAAAGATAAAGCACAACTTTTTCTCAAACCATAGAACATGTATTTTCAAACTCATTCAACAATGAATCTCAAGTAACTCTCAAACTCTAGCACAAGTAGTTCTCAAACTCTAGCTCATATGTTTCCAATTTCATTAAAAAATGAAGCATAATTTTGTTCTCAAACCTTAGCTCAAACATTTCCAACAATGCACACTAATCAAACCTTTTATCTCCACCTTATGATTTAAAAATATTTTCTCAAACAAACACCTTAAATAAGGAATGATATTACCATACCTCTTAACTTGCTTTGATGAAGATGTGCCTTCAAAACCTGTTTCAAAATATTTTATCTTTCTTATGCCACTTCAAGGGTTAGTTAGCATAACACTTTTTTAAATCATCCACATGAAAAAATTCTCCCAAAATATGTGCGCAAAGATAATGCTAAAACATAGTGCTTTATAACCTCCTCTTGTTTCACAAGATAAAGCTTTCAACCAATGACAATTTTCTTCTTTATCATACAATACACAATTTAAAAATAAGACACAATACACCTTAAGTCTCCTTTCTAAAAATGCAACAATTCCAATTTCAAGATAATTTAAATTACACCTTATAACTCCTTTTCTCACATGCAAACATATTTCCTTTATATTTCTTCTTGATTATTTTTGCAAGACAATACTTTATAAATGCACTCTTATGACTTATATTTTTCAAACTAAAATATTTTGAAACATACCCTTATAACTCCTAGTGTGCAAGATAATAAATATTTTAACACTTCCTTAAGATTCCCTAATTGCAAAATAATCAAACCTTTACCATATCCTTATGACTGCCTATATGCAAAAAGGAACACATTTTTTAACACAACCTTATGACTCCCTAATCAACGCATACCATAGGAAATTTAATTAAAAAATTTATGCCCTTACCAATGCAGCCTCTTGCTTGCTCGTGCCCTATTGTAAGCTTGGCTTACACATGAGCTAGCCGCCCACACAAAACTTTAAGCCCACAAAATACTCCTTATTGCTTCGGTGAACTTCTTCCTTGATCAAAATTCCAACAAAATTGGAGCCTCCATGAATTGACCTCATGACTTATTATCTATTATTGCCTTAGCTTTGGCTAAGCTACCACCTGAGCTAGCTACTTGCTTAGAACAATGAAGGCACATCCTTCGATTTATTTTCTTACTTCTGCCCTGAAATGAATGCGCGTGCTATCTTGTTCCTATGCTCCCTAATGAGGTATTTTGCCCTAATTAAATATACACTTCGATTATATATTTCAAAAATCGACGGTGTGAAATTTGATTTTTCAACGATGCCTTTTAAACCTTAACCTTAGTTATATTATAATATTTAAAAAAAAAAGTATTATAATAATAACTTATAAACTTTTGCCTCTAATTCTAAAATTTAAATATTTTGAAAACAAGTAAGACCTTGTCCTTTTCTTGCAAATATAACCATGGATAATGACATTGTCCTTTTCTTGCAATTATAACCATGGAGACTGACCTTTTCCTTGAAAAGTTTTGTACCTTTGAAACTACCTCATGTATCCTTTAAAGATATTTACCTTGCACTTTAATATTTCAATTTTGAAGATAGTTCTCAACCTTTTCACCTTGACATCAATGAAAACCAATATACTTAATATTTCCAACACCTTGGCTAAGTTGGCGGCTCTTAGGAGGGTGGAATAAGCTTCAAGGAATATTAGAGATTAGGGACTCACGGAGGAGCTTCTCATTGAGGAATATGAGGCTGCGAAAGACCTTGCTGAATGGGAACTAAGGGAAGATTTTTTTTGGAAATAAAAAGCTCAAGTAGATTGGATTTAGGAAGGGGATAGGAACACAACCTTCTTTTATAACTCAATTAAGGCTTGTCGTAATGGTAAACTAATTACCTCTCTTGTGAATTATCAAGGTTCCTTGCTCTCTTCTTTTAGGGATATTTTAGAAGAGACTAAGAGGTATTTTTCCTTTCTCTTCAAGGAGAAATCCCTCTCAGCTGATGAGGATGAAAAGCTTATTCTAAACTATATTCCCTCAATTGTTTCTAGAGAGATGAATGAGCACTTTATGGGTCCAATTTCCCTTGAGCAGTTAGAAAATTTTGTATTCAAGATGAAAAAAGGGAAAGCCCCGAGCTTGGATGGATTCTTGATTGAGTTTTATCAGGAGTTTTGGGAGTTAATCAAATTTTATCTTCTAGAGGTGGACCATGAGTTCCAAAAGAACAAACATATGCTAAGGGATCTAATTGGTACCTTTGTGGTGCTTATTTCTAAAAAATATGGAGAGAATTCCATGGATATGTTTAGGCCTATCACTGTCTACAATATTGTGTATAAGATCATCATAAAAATTATTGCTGAGAGGTTGAAGATATGGTTGAGAAAAATCATCTCTAAGGAGCAAGGTGGGTTTGTTGCTGATCGAAAAATCTTGGATGGGGTTGTTATTGCTACAAAATCTATTCACTCGATGGAAACTTCTAAGGAGAAAAATATGTTCATTAAGTTGGACATGGCCAAAGCCTATGACCAGGTTAGATGGCCCTTTCTTCAAAAAGTTCTTCCTACTTTTGGATTTGAGGAGGAATATATTAAATGGATGATGAGTTGTGTTTCTTCTTCCTCATTCTCTATTTTTTCTAATAATGAGCCATCGAAGTTGTTTGAGGCCTCAAGAGGTTTGAGGCAAGATCATTTATATCCTTATTTTTTTATCATTATGGCGTAAGTATTGGTAATATTGCTCAAGTATCAGATTAGGTAGGGTCTCATTCAGAGGTGGAAGTGGGATAGTAGTTTATCACCTCTTTCCCACCTTCAATTTGTTGATGATACTACTTTGTTGGGAGTTGCCACTATCAAGGAAGCTAGAAATATTAGATGATCTCTTGACATATATCTTGGTGCTTATAGACAATTGATTAATGAGGACAAGTCTGCTATTTTCTTTTTCAATACCCCTCCTCTTATTCAAGTTAGGATTGCTCGTATTCTAAGATTTCAAGTCGAGACTCCCTCCATTTATCTTGGTCTTCTGATTTCATATCATCCTCTGCCTAGATATTCTTGGCATTCTATGCTTGACAAGTTTAGAAGGAAGGTGAATCACTAGAACACCAAATGGCTATCCTCTATAGGTAGAGCGTTGCTTTTAAATTTTGTTGTTCAAGCTTTACACATTTACAGGTGTTTTGTGCAAACAGTTCCCTCTCGTTTCATCAAGGACATGGATGCTTTTTCAAGATAATTTTTGTGATCTAGAAAACTTGATCAATATAAATAGAGTTTGGTTAGGTGAGATTCTATTTGTAGGTCAGTTCAAGAGGGATGCCTTGGGTTGCGACAAGCGGCTCTTTCTGGGTAGGCTTTGGCTATGAAACTTTATTGGAGATGGTGTACCTCACAAAATTAGATTTGGGTTAAAATATTATCTTATAAATACTTGAGAGGTATTTTTGAGGTTGATGTACCTAGAGTCAGCTTGGTTGGGAAAGGTTCAATTATCTGGGACACTCTGAAAAGAGGAGCTAATTTAATTAGGTAGGGTTTGTTCTAGATTTGCAATCGGGTATCAAATGCTCTTTTCTAGGAGGATTCTTGGGATAGCTACCCTCCTATCTTGACTCAATATCCCAGGTTACGTTCCCTAAGTGTTTGTTTCTTGGAAGCGGGCTAGTCTCATGTGGAGGACTTTAAAAATATTTAATATTTTAGAAATATGGATATGTACAAGTGGAAAGAACCGTAGGAATGGCCCTAGGGGGTATTGGTCGAAGAAAGAGATGTGATTGCTCTTATTCTTGCAGGGAGACCTTGTTATTCATTGAGGGGTAAAGACATTCTAGTTTGTAACCTTTATCCCAAGGGAACCTACTCTGTAGCCTATGGTTATCAAGTTCTTGATAAGCAAAAGTTCGGGAGTCTCCCTATCACATGGTGGAAAAAGGTGTGGAAGATATTTTCTTGGCCGAAATACAACTTCTTTCTTTGGCTAATAGCTCATAATAAATGCATCACTTGGGATAACATGAGGAAGAGGGGATTTCAAGGTCCTTGTTTTTGTGTCCTTTACGGTAAGAATGAGGATGACTCTTCTCATTTATTTTTCCAATGCTCCCTTTTCCAGAGACATTTTGTATCGTTGGTGGAGTACGTGGAACCATCCTTATTTTCATGTCCCCTCCCGAGTGGAATTTTGGAGTAGTCTGAGCAGATCTTCGACCAAGACCCCCTTCCTCTGGGTGGCTTGGAATTTGGGCCCTTCTTATATCATTTGGTAGATTTGGCTCGAACGAAACCATCAAATCTTTTAGGACAATCATTTGGTTGTTCAATAGATCTGGCAAAGGATCCTATATATGGTTCAGGAAACTATCCATAGCAAATGTGATGTGAACCCTATTTTAGAATCTAGGGAGGAGAAGGTATGGCAGATCCTTGGTCTCTTTGGGGTTGTTGTGAACTCTTCTAGCCCTAGCAGGGTTCCTCAACTCAGCAAGAAGGTTAGGAGAGATGGTAGGTGGAGGTCGCCCCTTGGAGGATTTTTAAAACTTAATACTGATGGATCTTCCAGGGGTAATCCTGGACATGCTGGAATTGGCGGTGTTGGGAGATTTTCTGCTAGCATGGTTAGTTTTTTCTTTTCCATTTATAAAGGTGTTCACTCCAACAATTTAAGGAAGCTCTTGCGATTCTCGAGGCCTTGCAGAGGGGGTTTTCTCTTGGTTGGTGCAGGCTTATCTACGAGTCCAAATCCAAATTTTTGTTAATATTTTAAATAGAAAAAGGGTGGAGGATGTTAATTGGCAGTTGGCCTCTATGGCCATTCAGATTCTTAGAATAAGTGATGAGTTAAAATTTATATCCTTTGTGCACATTCCAAGGAAATAAAATGGGGTTGCTGATTACTTGGCCAAAAGGGATTCTAAGTTGTTTTAAAATGAGGTTGTTGATTACCTGGCCAAAAGGGCTTATAACGGAATGAAATAGGGTTAAATTTACCTTAAAATGATTAAATCTTATTATACCTAAAATTTAATTAAGACGAATTATTAACTATTCAAAAGTACCTTCTCCACTTTATGCAAAATTTAAAAAGATTTACCTTAAATGGTTAAAGCTTATTATACCTAAAATTTAATTAAGACGAATATTTTAAATTTCAATTTTTGTTTTCAAAAACATCTAATACACTTACTGATTTTCCAACAGTTTGAGATAGCCAATTTGGGTATAGTGCTATCTACTCATTTCTTGCATAGTGCAGCGAATAAATTTAATCTCTATACACAATTAGAATTAGAATTAGAATTAGAATTTGAATTTGTATTAATGTTCATCGGTGACCAAAATAGGTCAATAGGACTGTAAAGTAGGACATATACAAAGCAACGAGAGTGCCTAATAGAAAATAAAGTAAGAAAAATAGTAAATAGGATGACATATGATATACACGATCTGTGGATCAAAGATTACTCCAAAATAGGTCAATAGGACTCTAAAGTAGGACATATACAAAACAAAGAGAGTGCCTAATAGAAAATAAAGTAAAAAAATTTGTAAATAGGTTGACATATGATATACAAGATCTGTGGATCAAGGATTACTTCCAACATTCAAGGGTGAAAATAAGTGAGTGATGTAAAAGTTGAAAACATTTGATAATACCGTGACAAATCATTTAATAGGCACGATGTTAATTAAATAAAAAAAAAAAAATCAAACCAATCTTCGGCATCAAATCAAGTGTCTTAGAAATGGTATTTTAGAAGAGATGCTCGATAAGTTGAACAGCTTGAATAAAGGTGTTATTTTTTTGTTTTGAAATATTGCATTTAATAGTTTTAATCAAAATCCTTTACATTAATTTTTTTTTTAACAACCTTAAATCTCGCATTTCTTCTTTAGTCTTTTTTGCTTGAGCAGTCGAAAATTTGACTTACAAATAGACTAGAGAAAATAGCCCCACGTAATCAAATTTTCCAACGCCCATAAAATTAATAAAAGACACTCAACGAGTTCGATAAGTTATCGCGATTAATCGATGAGATTTAAAAGCTGCTTCACTTATATTTCCGTTTCCTGTATGAATAAAATAATACCAATCCTACGAACAACCACGTGCAGTAGGTGATTAGAAAACAACCAACCCCTACACTATGATGAACTTGCCTCCTAAAATAAAATATTGAGTAAACAATAAAGAAAATAAAATTGTCATACCTTTAAATCAACCCGTTACATAAATAATAATAAATTTTAAAAAACCACAAAACAAATATATATATACAGTTCAAATTTCATACTTGTTTTATTTCCTTAAAAAAAAACCTATAATAACGAGAATTCTAACACTGAAAGCATCTTCAATGCCTCACCCACAGTATCGGTTGAAGGTATAAATACGATTGACAGCATTTTGATACAAAAGGAACTCCACTTATGATTGAAAGGGAATGAGAGGCTTACAATTAACACGCAGGCTTCTTATTAGAAAAAAAAAACTATGACATGTATATTGAATGCAAAATTACAACATGGAATAAACCCCGCGCGAACCAGTTTTAGTCAAAGCTTGCCTTTATGTTTCATGAACACTAAGACACTATCTGTAAAATTCGTGGCGCTGGAATAACTTTTATCAGTACAATATTGAAAGATGCTTCAGGCAAATTAGACACTACCTCTATTATCACAAACGACTAAATTGCAAATATATATAGGTACCTACCATTATTCAATTCAATGCAGGGCTTCCCTATTCCCCTGAAGAACCTCTGTGGATTCACCTTTCAAAGAGCCATGCCACAACACCATCAAGCAAAACAAAGTATTTGCTTCTCCATTCCGTGTGGAAGCGGAGCACTCCAATCACAAGAGCAAATCCCAATCCAAAACCCAATCCCACTGCAACTGGCCACCATGGGTCCATCTTATCTTCATCTGACTCTGACTCTGCCTTCTTATTATTCGTTTCTGGTTGGATGCCTATCTGACTGCGGCCACCCTTCAGCGCAGTTGTATTGTCGAGGGGAGGCCCATGTAGATTTGGATTCCCTGCAAAGGCAGACGCCTCAAAGGTATAAAACTGCTTTCCTTGTGGAATTAGGCCAGAAAGGTTATTATCCGATAGATCCAGAACTCCAAGGAATGTGAGATTTACAAGCTCTTGAGGAATCATCCCTGACAATTTGTTTCCTGAAAGGTCCAGAGCCTCCAGTTGAGCCATGCCTCCCAGTGATTTTGGAATTGAGCCGGTCACATGATTTCTTGAAATGTTAAGAGAAATTAGACCCTTGAGAAATCCCATTTCCGAAGGAATATTGCCTGATAGCTCATTGGAGGACAGATCCATGAACTTAAATGATTCGATAATCTTTTTATATGCTGTTGCTTGCCCTTTAATCCAAAGTGTCACTTCGTCTTGGAATAGAAAATCATACGATGCGCGGTAGTTTGCCATAGAACCCCCTTCCTACAAAGAGGATTGTATTTCATTGCTTTGGCTTTGATTGACCATAGCATGTAAATTTGAGAGATTTCGAGGGATCAATCCTGTTAATTGATTATGAGATAAATCTAAAATCTCAAGATTCGGAAGGCTGGTCAGCTGGGGTGGAATATTACCTTTAAAGTTATTTGAAGCCAAGCTGAGAATCTGCAACTGTGTCAAATTTTCTATCCAAACTGGAATGTATCCCTCAAAACTGTTATATCCCAGGTCAAGTACTCTAACTTCTATGCAATTTGCAATTGAAGGAATAACACCTTTCAAATGGTTGCCTTTAAGATTGAGTATTGAAAGGTGAGTCAAATGTGCCAGCTCCTTTGGTAGTTCACCTTGCAAATCATTTTCAGCCAGCTTTAGAACTTGCAGCGAAGAGCATTTTCCTAAATCTGGAGAAATCATACCAGTTAGTCTATTCTTTGACAAGTCCAAAACTCTCAATATATCAGATTCTATCCACATAGAGTCCGGAATTTGACCACTGAATTCATTTTCTGACAACAATAGATATTCAAATGTCCACGCTACAGCAGGAATGGAGTCGTTAAACCCATTCTGTGACAAATCCAGCCACCAACCTCCATACAAAAAAGGAAAAGATCCCTGTAAGCCATTCCCATGCAAATCTATAATCTCATAATATTTGGACCTTGGAATGGAAACAGGACCTTCTAATTTGTTATTTGAAAGATTAAGGTGATCAAGTTTGGGAAGATCCCACAGCCAAGTAGGAATATTTCCCACAATGTTGTTATCTGAGAGGTGCAGATCTTCTAAGAAATATTGAGTAGAGAGAAAGGCAGGAAAATAACCTTGTATATTGCAAGAGCTCAATCCGATGTACTTCATGTAGGCGAACTGCGGAATCCAATTTGAAGAGATGTTGACAGTTAACTGATTTCCCGAGAGCTCCAATGTTTGAAGATCAGTCTGATTCTCAAAGATGGAAAGAGTAACATTGCCTGTTAAACTGTTTGAACCGAGCGACAGACTTTGTAAACCAACAAGCTTCGAAATGGAATCTGGAATTGTTCCATTTAGTTGGTTGTTACTCAAGTCCAGACTTTGTAAACCAACAAGCTTCGAAATGGAATCTGGAATTGTTCCATTTAGTTGGTTGTTGCTCAAGTCCAAATACTTGAGGGAAGAAAGGTTACCAACAGACGGTGGTATGCTGCCTTTCAAATTGTTTTGTGAAAGATCAATCTCTGAAAGAGGAGACAGCCCCCCTAATGCAGATCCGAAGGGCGGTATCTCCCCTGTTAAATTATTCACTGAAAGATCCAACTTCTCAAGTTTTGAAAAGTTTGAAATGGAGGGAGGAATTACTCCTCCTATACCCAGATCCCTAAGAGAAAGGACGGTGAGCGACGAAGAATGATTTACAATGAAAGAAAGGTCCCCCCTCAGCTCCTGGTTCCACGAAAGGTCAATATAGCTTAAGCTTGAATGGTGAACAAGATTTAAAGGGATGGAACCGCGGAGACCACAATTATAGAGGTCCACTGAAACCAAGGTCGAGACATTCTGAAACCATTCAGGTATTGGAAAAGGAAAATAATTACCTGAGAGATGAAGATGGGATAAATGGGTCAGATTTAGAAGAGATGGAATACTTCCTGAAAGCCCACAGTGTGAGAGGTAAACCTGCCTAAGACTGGGAAGACTTGTAAGGGCGTCGCCCCAACTCTCAGAAGCCATTGTGAGGTTCACCCACTCCATCGCCAGGTATTCCAAGCTTCTCAAATTTCTGACCCATCCAGCAAAACTGCTACTCTCCAAAAGTCCAAACATAACTGGGCTAGCTGAGAGATCCAGATGTCGCAAAGTTGATATATTTCCCAACTCCACAGGGATTTCACCGCCAAATCCAGAGTTGGACAAGCTGAGAAAAGTAAGCCTCTTGAGTTTTGCTAGTTGAGGGGGTATGACAGAGCCACTGAAGTCATTGTAGCTCAAATCCAACAACTGCAGATGCTGCAGATTAAACAGGGACGGATGAATCGTCCCACTCAAATTCTTTGGGCCCACTTCATCATCAAATAAATCAGGATGACGATTTTTCAGATCAAGACGAATAACATGGCGAGAGTGAGAGTCGCAAAGAATGCCGTGCCATTGGCAAAAAAATCTCTAGATCCACACACTCGACGAGTAGATCCAATCATCAATAGAACTAATCAAATTAGGATTTCATGTCTGTGCAAAATATTATTTTGACTTATTAGGAACTCTCTTAAAGGAAGAGTGTATAATTCTATTGGGATTACCACTTCTCTTGAGAAAGGTGTTGGTTGCACTAAAAGGAAGGATGACCATACTTGCTTTGACCTTTGATTTTTGAAATGTCTAAATAGGTTATTAACATCTTTATTTTCCACTAGAGGATATAATAGATCCATATGTGACACCAATTCATCAAATATGTCTCATTAGAATTTGGTTGTCCTCTTTGCGGTATTAATGACCTACACTTTTGTTGCTCTCCATTATGATGGAAATTATGTAATTTGACATATTAACCAATGCTAATAATATAAGATTTAATTATTTTGTAATCTTATAAAGAATCATTATCCAACATTTTATGTTATAATTTGATACAATTAATCGTTGTGTCATTGGTTAAATCGCTACAATGGTTAACCTTGACTTAACCTCTATAATGCCTAATATGCAATAGACAAGGGTTTAGTAACTTTTAATTACATTACAAACGTCATATGCTTTTTCCTAGCATAAGCATTAAAAGAAGGAAATTTTTATATTATTTCCTATAGAAGAAATAAGAAGAAAAAACAGGTTATTTTGAAGGTAAATTTTAGACGTCTTATTTTTAAGATATGAAAGCTTTTTGAGTTCATTTTTTTAAAGCACACAATTTATTAATCTCTTTGTATTTGTGGTATTTTTTAACGACTTATTATATGTGATAAGATGTCCCATTTCATGATTGCCTTTAGGAGCTATCTCACTTTTCTTGAAGAGGAGTGAAAGTCTTCTAGATGAAGGGGATTCAAATTATTACAACCTATTCTAAGGGAAAATATTTGGTCTTTTAAGTGATAGTCCATCTGGTAAGAGCATATTGTATTCTTTTAGATGATGACATCAAGTAAATCCTCACAAAACAAATGATGTACTTTTAAGCATGAATTCAATTATATTGTTATGTCTTTTTATTAGCTTGCAAAGTAAGATTCCATAACTTTATTGGATAAGAACATAACATATTAAAAATACACATCTAGTAGAGCCATCATTCTTGCACAATGTAAACAACTTTTATTTTCCTTGAGAGTAAAGATAAAAGGTTCAAACTGCGGTGTGGGGAATATGTAAAGTGATGTGTGTGTTAAATTCCCTATTAATAAATATAGCTCTCAACTTATTTCAAGAAAATAGCTAACTGAAAAACTTAAAATTATAATTTATTGTGATTTTCTTTCCTTTGTACTGGAAAAGAAAAATAACTTTTTCGACAAGCTGTAAAGCTTAAAGGAATTTCTTTATGCAATATGGGAGGCAGATATTTGAATATACTTTGTTAGTAAAAAAAACCGTGGTATCAATTCAGTGTGTGTTAGTGTGAGCTTCAATTACACATGAGTTTCTCCTATATGAATAGAACAATATCATTCCTGTAAACAACCACGAGCAAGTAGGTAACTGGAAACAACCAACCCCTACACTCTAATGAACTTCCCTCCTAAAATAAAATATTAAATGAACACCAACGAAGTTAGGATTGTGATGCCTTCAAATCAAGCCAATTTTTAGTTAGGTAACGTAGAATAAAATACACAAAACACCGCAATATACATAAGAAATCCATGCTTAGTTTTTCTTACTAGAAAGACAATATAATAACATGAACCTTAACAATTGAAGCATCTTCAATGGCTCACCCACAGTATCACTTGCAGGTATAAATATCATGCAGAGGATTCTGATACAAAAAGAACTCCACTTAGGATGACAAAGGACGGATAGGCTTACAATTAATAGGCAGGCTTCTTAAAAGGAAAAAACTATTACATATATTGAATACAAACTTACAACATGCAGTAAACCCAGCGCGAGCCATTTTTACTCAAACCTTCATGCTGCAGGCACATTAGACACTATCTGTTTGGCGGCGCTGGAATAACTTTTATTATTACATTTTAGAAAGATGACTACAAAAAAGCATCTCGATTATCACAAACAACTAAATTGCAAATATACAGAGGTACATAACATAATTCAATGCAGGGGTTCCTGTTCCCTCCTTCAAGAACTTCGGTGAACTCACCTTTCAAAGAGCCATGCCACAACACCATCCATCACAGCAAAGTATTTGTTTCTCCATCTCACGTGGAAGCACAGCACTCCAATCACAAGACCAAATCCCAACCCAAAACTCAATCCCACTGCCACTGCCCACCATCGGTCCATCTCATCTTCATCTTCATCTTCATCTGCCTTTTTATTATTCCTTTCTTGTTGGATGCCTCCTGTCTGACTGCGGCCACCCTTCAGCGCCGTTGTATTGTCGAGGGGAGGCCCATGTAGATTTGGATTCCCTGCAAAGGCAGACGCCTCAAAGGTATTAAACTGCTTTCCCTGTGGAATTAGGCCAGAAAGGTTGTTATCCGATAAATTCAGAACTTCAAGGAATGTCAGATTTACAAGCTCTTGAGGAATCATCCCTGACAATTTGTTTCCTGAAAGATCCAGAGCCTCCAGTTGAGCCATGTCTCCCAGTGATTTTGGAATTGAGCCGGTAATATGATTTCTTGAAATGTTAAGAGAAATTAAACCCTTGAGAAATCCCACTTCCGAGGGAATATTGCCTGATAGCTCATTGGAGGACAGATCTATGACCTTAAATGCTTTGAGAATCTTTTTATATGGTGTCACTTGCCCTTTAATCCACAGTTTCACTTCGTCTTGGAATAGAATCACACTACCTTCGTAGGGACCAGTACCTTGTTCCCAAAAAGAGGGTTGTATTTCATTGCTTTGGCTTTGATTGACCATAGCAAGTAAATTTGGGAGATCTTGAGGGATCAATCCTGATAATTGATTATGAGACAAATCTAAAATCCCAAGATTCGGCAGGCTAGTCAGCTGAGGTGGAATATTGCCTTGAAAGTTATTTGAAGCCAAGCTGAGAATATGCAGCTCTGTCAATTCTCCAATGCCAACTGGAATGCACCCTTCAAAATTGTTATATCCCAGGTCAAGTACTCGAAGTTCTGTCCAATTTGCAATGTTCGAAGGAACCACACCTTTCAAACGGTTGCCTTTAAGATTTAGTATTGAAAGGAAAGTCAAGCTTGCCAGCTCCTTTGGTACCTCACCTTGCAAATTATTTTCAGCCAGATTTAGAACTTCTAGCGAAGAACAATTTCCTAAATCTGGAGAGATCATGCCAGTTAGTCTATTCTTTGACAGGTCCAAAAATGACAAGTAAGAAGATTCTGAGCACAAAGAGTCCGGGATTCGCCCACTCAGCCTATTTTCTGACAAGAGTAGATAATTGAATCTCCACACTATAGCAGGAATGGAGTCGTTAAACCCATTCTGTGACAAATCCAGCAAACCACCTCCATAAAAAACAGGAAGAGATCCCTGTAAGTCATTCGCATGCAAATCTAAAACACGATAAGTTCTGGGCGTTGGAACGGACACAGTACCTTCTAATTTGTTATTTGAAAGATTAAGGAAAAGAAGAATGGGAAGATCCCACAGCCAAGTAGGAATATTTCCCCCAATGTTGTTATCTGAGAGGTCCAGATATTCCAAGAAATATTGAGTAGACAGAAATGCAGGAAGGTAACCTTCTATATTGCAAGAGCTCAATCCGATGGACCCCATGTCGGCGAACTGCGGAATCCAATTTGAAGAGACGTTGACAGTTAACTGATTTCCCGAGAGCTCCAATGTTTGAAGATCAGTATGGTTCTCAAAGAGGGAAAGAGTAACATTGTCTGTTAAACTGTTTGAACGGAGGAGCAGATATTGTAAACCAACAAGCTTCGAAATGGAATCTGGAATTTTTCCGTTTAGCTGGTTGTTCTCCAAATTCAAATACTTGAGGGAAGAAAGGTTACCAACAGACGGTGGTATGCTACCCTTCAAATTGTTATCTGAAAGATCAATCTTTGAAAGAGGAGACGGTCCCCCTAATGGAGATCCGAAGGGCGGTATCTCCCCTGTTAAATTATTCCATGAAAGATCCAACTCCTCAAGCTTTGAAAAGTTGGAAATGGAGCGAGGAATTACTCCTCCTATACCTATACCATTAAGAGTAAGGACGGTGAGCGACGAAGAATGATTTACAATGAAAGAAAGGTTCCCCCTCAGCTCCTCGTTGGACGAAAGGTAAATATAGCTTAAGCTTGAATGGTGCAAAAAATTTACAGGGATGGAACCGCGGAGATCACAGTACTCGAGGTCAACTGAAACCAAGGTCGAGACATTCTGAAACCATTCAGGTATTGGAAAAGGAAAAGAATTACCTGAGAGATCGAGATGGGATAAATGGGTCAGATTTAGAAGAGATGGAATGCTTCCTGAAAGCCCACAGTATGAGAGGTAAACCTGCCTAAGACTGGGAAGACTTGTAAGGGCGTCACCCCAACGCTCAGAAGCCATTGTGAGGTTCACCATCTCCATCGCCAGGTATTCCAAGCTTCTCAAATTTCTGACCCATCCAGCAAAACTGCTACTCTTCAAGACAGCATTTGGAGAGACATCATATGGAGAGTCGTCGTAGCCGCCGACCGAGAGATCCAGATGTCGCAAAGTTGATATATTTCCCAGCTCCACTGGGATTTCACCGCCAAATCTAGCGCTGGATAAGCTGAGAAAAGTAAGCCTCTTGAGTTTCGCTAGTTGAGGGGGTATGGCAGACCCATCGAAGTTATTGTAACTCAAATCCAACAACTGCAGATGCTGCAGATTAAAAAGGGATGGATGAATCTTCCCACTCAAACTCTTTGAGCCCCGCTCCTCATCATATAAATCATAATGACGGTTTTTCAGATCAAGACGAATAACATGGCGGGAGTGAGAGTCGCAAAGAATGCCGTGCCATTGGCAGCAGTTGTAGCCACGCCAAGACGACAAGCGAGCAGAGTGATCTACAAGCCCCGCCTTGAAATCCAAGAGAGATCTCCTTTCATTCTCGAGACATGCAGTTGTGATGTGCATGGTCATTGCAATAGCCAAGGCAAAGGCCATACTACCCATCATCATCATCATGGAAACTGCAACTTGACTCATCATTGTAAGCATATGCTCCCAATTTCCACCCTCTGATGAGTTTGTTGTGGTATGGAGTGAGTGAGAGGTGCAAGTGAGAATAAATAAACTTTGTTCATCGCTCAAAATAGTCACGATTGAATAGTCGTCCTCTGCTATGGTGTGACTCTTCTTCTTTTACTCGTCTCGTACTTTGTGTTCAACTTTGATTTTTCTTCCAGTCTCGTAGTTGTGTTCCAATTTGATTTTTCTTCCTAGCTTTCTCAGTAAGGTTGGCATCTTGACTTTGTAAGAATGGTGGCTCTGTAGCCATATAAATGGCCACGGACCTTAATATTTTGGCAGACTCCGTAATAATTAAATAATTGTCTAATTGTTTCACTAGAATGTCAAAATCCGTGTTCCTTAATTTAAGCGGGTCTGTTGGTTTTGTCACTGGAAAAGGCAACTCAAAGGTGCCAGCTTTTCAAGTAAATTCCTTATGTTAATACTCATTATCATATGTCTTTACGAAGCTATTTTTATTAAAATAATTATTATATATATATATATATATATATATATATATATATATATATATATATATTTATTTATTTATTTATTTTTTGAAATTTTTATTTATTTTGTTTTTATAATTAATTTTTTTTTTAAATCCACTAGCCCTTGGACCAGCCTTTATCTAGTTGTTTTGAAGTTTTATAAGAGGTTGCTTGAGGAGAATTTTCTCTATCGAAAAGGTATTTGAAATCAATATTATTAGATAGTTTTAATTTAAAAATTAATAATAATAATAATAATAATAATAATAATAATAATAATATTTTATTGAATAGGACTTACTTTTACTTTTAATGATATAATAATTATATGGAACTTTTAAAGGTTAGTGGATTGTTAAAGGTTTGATTGACCAAGTACTTGTCAGATTTAGGTTCAAACCTTGGGGGCAGGCTGCCAACTTTAACAAAAGTAGTAGTCCATGCTGAATCCTTGAGTGTGCGTCAATCCCACGATGACAGCACAACCCCCATCACAACCCTCAAGCGACCCGTGATCTCCATTTCATACCAAATCAATAACAATGACGACACAACCCCGATCGACCAGTGGTCTCTATTTCATTCCAGGTCAATAACAACAAGATGAAAAGATTGTTGGGAGCAGTCCATTAGTTGTGGTTTAAACCATAAACTTGCTAGTCACTAAAAGTTTGTTGGATGGAGTTAAACTATTCCATTTAATCAACTTAAAGAATATCTTATTTATTTTAATTGAAATATTATAAAAATATATAATTTAATGTCTCATAATTATTTTTAAAATATATATTTATATATAAATTAAAAAAAAAAACAAAATAATTTTTTTTAAATATTTTATTTATTTTAATTTAAAATATTATAAAAATATATAATTTTATTTCTCATAATCATTTTTAAAATATATATTTATACATAAATAAATAAATAATGACAATACTTGCATCAATATAAATCAAAAGAAAAAAAATAATGACATATAAACCCAAACTCCTTGTAGAGATAGTACTTTTATATTATTTTATTATTTTACTATTTTACACTTTAATGCTTTTATTTTATAAAAAACAATATAGATAAATAAATATATACATATAGGTCTGTAGTTGGAGAAGGTGAGCTTTGGTCCTGATTGAATTGAACAGGTCGGGTCCAAACCTCTAGGATGCAAAGGGGGACACAATAGAAAATATAGGGATCTAAAAGGTTTCTTTGGTGTCATTTTCACCACAAACCAAATTTTCCTCGTGGGCATGCCCAATTAAGGGTAAATGTTGTAGTTTGACTTAAGTTTGCTGAGTGTGCGCTAGTTTGATGATGACGGTGTAAACCTTAAACCACTAAAGGTCTCCCTCACTCGAGGTCGTGTTTATCAAAGTGAGATAAGGGTTATAGTGGTAACACCATGATTTTATGCTATGATCAAAGGTAATGCAACTTGACCACCCTATGACTTGTTGTTCAAAGAAAAATAATAATAATTGCCAAAGGTAGTTGCCTATTCCTTTATGTTTCAAATAAATAAATAAATATATATATATATATATATATATATATATATATATATATATATATATATATATATATATATAGTTTTATATGATGATTATTAAAGAGGATCTAAAATATTTTAAAACAATATTATTGGTAGTTTTAATTTAAAAATAAATAATATATATTTTTTTTATTACATGTTATTAGTTTAAAAATATGGGACCCACCTTTAAACCTCTAAAATATTTTAAAACAATATTATTAGTTATTTTTAGTTTAAAACTAAATAAAATTTTAAAAATAATATGTATATATTTTTATTATCACATGTTATTAGTTTAAAAATATGGGACCCATATTTAAACTTGCTCGGGTGTATAATAACTATGTGATTTTTTGGGTGGTATCAATCTAATTTTATATAATCAGTTGAAGGAATATTTTATTTATTTAATAAAAATATTATTAAAAATTTAATATTTCGATTGAAATAAATGTTATTAAAAAAATGATGGAAATAATATGATTGCATGGACTTGACAAGGTATTTGAGGAAAAACTAATCTGCTAGGGTTTGATGAGGAAAAACTACTCTAGTAGGGTTTGGGTATGTTGTCATTCATAAATGGCTAGCTCAATTGCTACTGAGCCAAATGGGGAGAGCAATGGCGCCAAGGAAGCACCTAAGAAATTTTATCCCGAAAGTGTTTCACAAGGTGAGAGTACTATCCCTGTTGTTTTCATTCCCTTACACAAGTTTCATAATGCTTGCCACTAGTTTGATTCACATACCCTTGTCGGGTATTTCCTGGGTAGAATTCCCAATGATACCCTCATTAGGTCCTAGGTGCAACAAGTTTGGGGTCCGCATGGTGTGATAGTTGAGAATGTTCAGAATCTCACCAAGGGTTATTTTATTTTTAGCTTCCCGAATCCTGCTCAAGCTTAAAAAACGTTAGCCAAAGCTCCTTGGATGGTGAGAAATTCCTTGTTAATTTTTCAATCTTACACTCGTGACTTCATAGCCAATGACCAAGCTGAGTTGGAAGTTCCTATGTGGATTGAGTTCTCGGGTTTACCTGTCCCCTTTTGAGATTTTTTATAAATGCTCGCCTCTTCCCTCGGTAAGTTTGTATGTCTTGAGCCTGAACGGTTTTTCTCAGCTCACCCTACCAAATGGGCTTGTGTCAAAGTCAACCTCACCAAAGACCTACCAGATTTCATAGATATCCATATTGGTGATACCTCCATTAGGAAACATGTCGCCTATATTAATTTACCAAATAATTGTTATCATTATTCGTCTGTTGCTTATAAGATTCGAGATTGCCCACTGGTGGAAGTTCAAATAGACCCAACCTCCTTCGACTGCCTTGGTAGCTCAGTCTAATAGAGCCTGAAAATACCAAGGTGATTGGCAAACGATTACTACCCAAAAAATCATGCTTCTAAGCACTTTGAGCAAGCCAATCCCTCTGTGCAACCTACTTAGACCAGACCCATTGATACCTAGTTATGCAAGCCCCCACTATCTCTGTGTAATATTCTGAAGCCATCACATCGACTGTCATTAACATGCAACTCGCCATGCAAGCTATAGGGGTCCTGAATGCTACTCTAGTTGTCCCTGTAGTTACTCAAATACCACCTTTTTTAGCTTCTCTTTGGGCCTCGATTGTTGCGAAGGCTCGTCCCACTACCATGCCAACTTTTTCATTGGTGACACCCACATACTCCATGGTTGCGGAGGAACAATCTTTTAAAGTTTGTTTTTCTCAAACCCCCTTGAAGGACAACTTGGGTCTGAGCTTTGAAAAACATCGTCAAATATCCTTGGGCGAGGGTAATTTTAGTGGAGGCGCTAATTCCTTCAGTTCGCTTTGGGGCCTAGGTGATTTCAAGGATGTCATGGATATTATGAATCTTGACAAGTCCTCATGCGAATTGTGCTAATGAAATACTAACCAAAGCCTAATTCTTGAAGCATAAAGTTTTTTCAGGTTTGACTATCAGAGGTAGCAGAGGCTGTAGCTTACGCGAAACATGTATTCTACCAAATATTTGCCCTGGAAATGAGGAGCTATCCCAGAGGTAGAAGAGGTCGCAACTTACGTGCAATATGTATTTTACCAAGCATTCCAAGCTGAGTCAGCCAGGGTCCTCCTCAACGAACTTTGGTTGGCGGTAGCGTAGATGAAGGATGGACTACCCCAGTCTCTTCAGATGGTGGCTGGTAGTGTGTCAGCAAGGAAGATAACTTCCAGTCCTTAATATTTGTTTATTGATTATGTATTGGGATGTCTGTGTCATTATTGCTTGCGGTAGTGTGTAGTAATATTTTTTGGACGCTATTTTTTTTGGGAGGTGTGATATCCTCCACCTAGCAGCCTTTATGGTTTGTGGGGTGTGCTAATTTCACCCGCCCCTTTTTGTATGATTAATATGAATTAATATAAGGTTTTTTCATTCAAAAAAATATTATTAAAATATATATAGTTTTATGTGTCTACATATTTTTAAAAAATATCTACATATAAAATTTTAAAAAATATGGCTTATCAATACTTATGCCATATCTTTCTTTTGATCTAAAAGAAATAATGAAATATAAAACTAAACTTTTTATATAGAGATAATACATTGATATTGTTTTAATAGTTTACACTTTAATGCCTTACATTAAAAACAATAAATATAGATAGACAATTTATTTTTCTCATTGTAATTAAAACAATAAAATATTCATTGAGAAGGGTCATTGAGAAGGGTATGTGTCCACTTGTAAGTATAAATATATATTTTACAACATAATAAATGGAACAACTTTACAAGCCATCAAGGTTAATAAAAGTGTTTTCTAATATTATATAATAATGTCCCTATGAGGACATTGCAATGGTAAATGCATTAGGTTTTCCTAATGAAGACCCAAGTTTGATTCACAAGGACGGTGACCCCAATGTGCCCCAAGGTTGTTATTGAATGTTTCATATATATATAAACATAAACGATTTTTTTTATAAATTAATACAACCTTGATAATAAAATCATCCATATTTTTAATTCAAGAAAAATATCCATAGATTTTCCAAAATATCTCATAAAAAAAATTAAAATCAACACATTATATGTCAAATAATATTTATGTCCACCCATTCATTAGATTGTAAAATTGAAAAGTGAATGCCAAGATGGGTTAAAAGGTATGTGTCATTATAGTTGTGCACTTAGCAAACCAAGAGAGTGATGCCATTGATGGAATGCATAAGGACTTCTCAATTTATTACATTCTCATGAGGTCAAAGCACAATGTGGGTTTCAAAAGTATAGTTATAAATTCTTATGGTCAAAAGGTGAATACAATGGAGCTCTAGGTTTCTATTATAGTAAAACTTTATTCTCAAGTTACTTATAGTGAGAAACAATTACTCCTAGTAAAAGAAAATATTTGGGGTCATCTTTAGTAAAATGATGCACCACCAAATATTTCATGCCTATAATTATATCTCCAATAGGCTTAGAAGGCTTTCAAAATAACTTAGTGTGCCACTAGGTGTTAAAATATCACTTGCCAAAAGATTCATCTCAGGATCCATACATTCAAGTTTATCTCTATGAACTTTCAAGCTATTTGCTCCAATTAGCAAATGAATTTTTTATATTTGTGAATGAATCATTTTTATTTACAAGAAAATCTTTAGTTGTTCTTGAAAAAATTTCTCCTTGGAGCCAATCGACTCATTTTTCTAGCAAATTGCTCTTTGGAGCCTATTGGTCTCTTTTACAAATGAATTGATACCTATGCCAGACTTAGACAAATTTTGGATGATCTTGTGAGGTGTCCACTATCTGATCTATTTGTTGCGTGCTCCTTCAAAATTTCCATATCCCAAATTAGAGTCAAGGTACTACAGTTAAGTAGATGAGATGGTATATAAAATAAATAAGTAGATAGAGGCGGGTTACCTAAATTATATAAGGTTGGGTTAGCCATAATAGGTAGTTTCTATAATAGGGGTGGGTTATAAAGGGTTGGGTTAGCTAGTGGGTTAGTTAGGATAGATACTATCTATAATGGGGGTGGGTTAGTTGGCAAGTTAGCTACAAGGGTTGGAATAGATAAGGATGACTTAGTGAAAATACCTATAAGAGGTAGTATTGTGTTATCTAGATGTATTACCTAGAATAGGTGCTATCTAAAATGGGGATAGACATGAGATTCCTATAGCAATTAGGAGTGTGTTAACTATATTAGATGGTGGTGGGTTAGCTATAAGAGGTAGTAGTGCGTTGACTAGATTAGATGGGGTGGGTTAGCTAGAAGAGCTATAATAAATAGGTATGGGTTAGCTAAAATAAGGGTGAGTTAGTTGGTGGTTTACCTAGAAGAGATAGAATAGATAAGGACGTGTTAGTTAGAATAGTTAACATTTAGAATAGGGGTTGTGTTAACAAGATTAGATAGTATCTTGGATAGTTGGGTAGAATGGGTTGGGTTAATCTTGGTCTGAAATCCACCTAAGTGGATGAGATGTACCCTAGGCCTTAGCCATAAGTTAGACTCCAGAGAAGTTTGGCTCCTTGTAAAACTATTTAAATAAAATAAGGCTTAAGACAAAAGAGATGCAAGGGTTATAAAAGGTTGAGAGATAGAGATATGATCTAAAATGGTCAATATTCAGTTAGCAACAATGAGATACTATTAGGAACCTACAACTAAAATAAATCTCTCTCACACAAAATATTGTAAAATAACTGAAATATATCAAATAATAGAATATCACTATGTAGAAAGTAATTGAAAAATAGAAACAATCTCACAAATAACTCAGAATCACAAGCCTCTTTGAGGGGGCAACCTCCTTCAATATTTAATTAACTTGCAAAAATATACATTCATACATAGCTTCATGTCTTTTAAAGAGAAACTCCATGCAACCATACCCTAAGGCTTAAGAGTTTGCTTACATGTAAAATGTTACTCAAGCTAGAATCTTCTACCAAACATTGATTACAATCTTGATAACGATTACATGAAATGGTCCCACTTGGCTAGGTGTCTTACTTGCCATATACATTACAAAGTATTACAAAATAACATTATAGATGGGATCTCCCATGTTGGAAGTGGGTCATTACATAAGTAAATGATAATTATAAAATAATGTTAGGATGGGATCCTAAAATGTCCTTCCCTTTCAAAAAGCTTTATCCTCAAAACTGAATATGAGTAAACTGGTGCTAGAGCAAGTAGAGATATTCCTATATAGCATCTTTTGGTTGGAGTCCATGCCACTAAACAAGGACCTCAATAATGGTACGGTTACGAAGAGTGCGAGTCCAAAGATCCAATAACTATTCATGCTTGAACAAGTTAGAACCTTGCTCATCCAATTCTGGAAGTGTAGATTGAACCTGTACTTGAGTTCCCATAACCTTTTTGAGAGAAGAGATGATAAATAGGATGGAGCTTGGATGTAGGTGGGAGGGCTAATTTGTAGGTTGTGGCACCAATCTGTTGTAAAACCTAGTAGGGCTCATAATATTTTGCAGTATGTTTTTGGCACTTACAAAGTTGTAGGGAAAATTATTTGTACGACTGCAAGCAAAGGAAAACTATATCACCCACATCAAAGCTATGCTCGAAATGGTGTTGGTCAGCTTGTTGGTGCATCTGATTTCTGGGCTACATCTAAATTCATATTCAATTGGCAGAGGACATCGTCATGTTGATTGAGATAAGTGTCGACTGCATGGAACCTAGAGTTGCCCAAAATGTAAGAGGAATATTTGAATGGAGGGCATCCATAAGCTAACTTGAAAGGGGTAATCTTGGTTGTTGTGTGATAGGAAGTGTTGTACCACCACTCAACCAAGGGAAACCACTTCACCCATTAAGTGGGATGATCAGATGCAAAGCAATGAAGGTACATCTCTAAACATTTGTTAACAATATCAGTTTGGTTATCCATTTGTGGATGATAAGCTAAACTCATTTTGAACTAAATTCCCTACAACTTAATCAATTATTGCCAAAAATGACTAGTAAGGCTTGGGTCACGGTTGAACATAATGGAGGTGGGCATAGCATGAAGGTGGAAGATAGAATCAAGGAAAATTTGGGCAATGGTGGAGGTTGTGTAAGGATGTGAGAGGGAACAAAAGTGAGCATACTTTGAAAGATGATCTACTCATGAAAATAATAGATTTGCCTCTGGACTTAGGTAACCCTTCAATAAAATCCATGGAAATATCGATCCAAACTTGATAAATAATGGGCAAGGGTTGGAGAGTGCCTAGAGAATGCACCATTTCTCCTTTCATCCATTGATAAGTATCATAAGCCACCACAAAATTATGAATGCCCTTTTTTATACCCTTCTAGAAAAAAGTGTACTTACGCCTTTTTATGTTTTGAAAAATCCTGAATGGTCTGTAGATGGGGTGGCATGCAGTCTCTTCATGAGAAGTTTCTAGAGTGGAGACATGGGGGAACAACAAGGCATTAATAGTAATGCAAATCTTGGTCATCCCAAGTATAACCAAGGCATGAAGTAGACTTGGCACGTAGGGAGACAACCAAAGTTTGCGAGCCTAAATTTTGAAGAAACTCCTATCATAAGGAATCGATCCACTGTGGAATAGGTGAATAAATGGCATATAACATACTGTGAGACTCAAATTGGGAAGAGAGAGCATCAACCACAATGTTATCCTTGCCCTTATTATAAGTGATATCATAATCATAGCCCATGAGCTTAGAAACCCATTTTTTTTGTTCGAGGGTGGCAACCCATTGCTCTAAAAAGTATTTGAGACTTTGATGGTCAGTTTTAATGGATAAATGATGCCCAATGAGATATTGTTGGTAATGGGCTACCACATGCAAAATTGCTAGCATCTCCTTAGCATAAGTGGATTTTCCTAGATTATGACTAGAGAGTGTTTTACTAGTGAAAGCCAAGGGCCACCCTTCTTGCATCAACACTATGCCAATACCACAACTAGAAGCATCACTTTCAATGACAAAAAGCTTTAAAAAATCCAACATGGCTAAGAATGGCATGGTGGTCATAGCATGCTTCAAATATAGGAAAGTTTGGTCAGTGGGTCCCATCCAAGTAAAAGAGTCCTTTAACATGGATGTGAGGGGAGCTGCAATTTTACCATAATTACAAATAAATTTGCGGTAATAACTTGTAAGCCCTAAAAATCCTCAAAGACTCTTAAGAGTGTGGGGTTTTGACCAGTCTTGAACCGCCTAGATCTTCTTGGGATCAACTTTGATGCCATATTTGGTGATAATGTGTCCCAAATACTCCACTTTCGTTAACCCAAAGAAACACTTAGACCACTAAGCATAAAGTTGATATTGTGCCAACAATTGAAAAGTCTGATCCACATGAACAAAATGCTCTTCCCATGAGTGACTATAAATTAAAATGTCATAAAAAAATAGGATGAATTTTTGAAGAAATGGGCGAAAGATGTTGTTCATAAGGCTTTGAAATTTAGGAGTATTAGTCAAGCCAAATGGCATCACAAAAAACTCATAGTGACCTTCATAAGTACGAAAATTAATATAAGGAATATCTTCATTTTTGAACCTGATCTGATGGTACCCAAAGCGAAGGTCTAGTTTGGAGAAATATATAGTCACATGCAACTCATCTAGTAATTCATCCACCACCAGCATAGGAAACTTATTCTTTATGGTGAGCTTATTAAGCTCATGGTAATCAATATACAATTTCTAGAATCCATATTTCTTTTGTACTAATAAGATTGGAGAAGAGTAAGGACTATTACTCGACCTAATGACACTGGATTTTAACAATTCATGTACTGACTTCTTGATTTATGACTTAGAGCATGAGGATACCGATATGGTCTGATGTTGGGTGGTGCATTACCAGGTAACAATGGGATAGCATAGTCATGGGAGCGATGAGATGGCAATTCTAATGGTTCAGCAAAAACAAAATTATGCTTGGCCAAAATAAGTTGAAAATATGTGGGAATAGAATCCACCTCAAAAGTGTGAGGTTGGATTGTAAATATCTGAGCTATGACTCCTTGAGAATAAATTTTCAACTTCTCCATATGATTTGAACTGATAATCTATGGAGGACCTGCTTTTGAACCATGGAGAGTATAAGACTATCCATGTTGTGAAAATTGTATTCAAAGCTCAATAAAGTTCCATGAGATGGTTCTAAATGTGCCCAGCCATTGAGTTCCCAAAAAATCAGATCCCCCTAATTGAAGAGCAAACATATCTTGTTTGAGCTTATATTATCCAATTTTAACTTTAACATTACGATATTTATCTTTGCAAGGTAAGGTTCCTCCATTGGCTACCATAAACTCAAAAGAATTGCATGTGTGTATATAACAATTAGCTTGCTTGGAAATGTGGATATCAATAAAGTTGTGTGTATTACCAAAATCAATCAGGATGGTAAGATGTAGATCTTTGAAAAATCTATACCTTTCATGGTTTGGGGAGTAGTAATTCCAGCAAGAGCATGAATAGAGATTTTAGCCTATGGTTCTTTCTGGATTTCTTCCTCATTCTGAGGTGGTTCCTCTACTGGATCTGTGTTATCATCACTTTGGTCACTAGTATCAAGATCATCAACTTCTATGAGGAACAAAGTTTGGGTGCACTTATGCCCACGAACAAACTTTCCATCACAATTGTAGCACAACCCTTGGGTGCGACATGCATCCATTTCTTCGATATTAAGATGTTTGGGTGCAACAATTTTATGTTCAATATGATATTTGGAATCTAGGAGGAAAGGAGGGTCTAACTTGTGAAAATTTAGATGTTCACCTTTGAGCTAAAATTTGGATTCAACCAACCAAGCCAAACTGATAGTCTACATCATGGTTTGTGGTTTAAATATATTGACCTCATCTTGGATATCATCCTTCAAGCCACTAATGAAACAACTCATAAAGAACCCTTAATTTAATCCCCTTGTTTTGTTTTCCAATTTCTCGAATTGTTTTTGGTAATATTAAATTGTAGAAGTTTGTTTCAAATTTTTTAGTGCTCTTGTAAAGTTATCATACTCACTAGAGCCAAATCAAGTGATTAATTGAGACTCAAATTCTTTCCAAGAGGGATCAGAAGTAGTGTTTTGCAACCATTGGTACCACTGTAAAGCTTCATATTCCAAGTTGAAGGAAGCCATATGAACCCGATAATATCTAGGGATATTATGGAGTTTAAAAAATTGATCAACACGACACAACCACCCATTTGTGTCCTTCCCATTGAACTTAGGAAAGTCTAATTTAGGCATATTAAAGGTAGGATCATGGTCATAGTGAAGATGACAGTCATTTGTTTCCCTTCCTTTACCTCTATCATATTGTTCAGTACGATACTCAAAATTTCTTGGATCACCTTTTAATTTGGACTCGATATCTGCAAGTTGTTCTTCTAAGCAGTTTTTGGAGGTATCATAAAATTCTCTAAAGCCTCGAAGCTCTTCCCTTATGGATTGTGATGAGCACAAAAAATTATCATATTTTTGTATGGATTCATAACATGTTGTGCAACATATTGATAGAAATGTACTTTTTATGAAGGTTTTATATATATTCAATAGGAAATTGTGTATATTCTCTAATATGCATTTTAAGTGTGATTTGTGTGTAGATTCGATGATTTTACTACTTTTTTGCATATTTACGTCAAGGTCCCACTTGGACCTCGCATTTCAAGTCTAATGGTGAATAACTAAAGACAAAGGTGACTGCAAAAAGGATTTGCGTATGCTAAGTTAGATACCCAAATTCCAGCTAAAGGTTGGAAGGTACCTAAATCCTGTCTTTAGAAAGAGCGATGTTTGACTTCCAAATTTGGGTTCAACAGTGCCTAAATTCGAGAAATAGGCTGAGTAATTCTTGAATTTCAACTTTGGGGCCAACATTACGTGACTTACAGTGGTAGGTTGGACAATGTCTGACTCCCTTTGAAGTAATGTACAATAAGGAACCTATTTTCAGATGAAACATAGTAGCGGTTTTTAGCAACAGATGCAGATGAATGACAACATAATGAACTAAAAATTTATCCATTTCTCATCAATGGCTAAGCAAACATGCAAATAAAACAAAAACCTATATGAAAATTTTGATATCAATTGAGGTGTAATTTTAGACATATTATATTTGGATAAACAGGACATGTATAATTTATCCTAAGAAGGATAAATTTAGCACGTGTTCGTTTTGATCAAACATCTATGATTATTTTTCATGTATTTGTTATAACTACAAGTCTGAAATAAACTTGCATATATTTGTAATAGGGTATGGTTGTACACTATATAAATACACAGGCCACCCCTAAGAAAGAGATCCCAGACATTTTTTGTAAATCATATCTGAAGCTGCAAATAAAATGCATTCGAGTGTTCATATATATATTTATAAGCATCCGGTATGCATGAATTGATCTGGGTGGTGTATTCTGGAGCTTGGGCCCACTCTCAAAAGTATTCCTCCCTTTTTTCCTGTAATTAGTTTATTCACTATTTATTTTCTTGTTTTCTTTCTTTTCTACAGTTTATTTAATTTCTATAATTTCCTTGTTTTTCTATATTTTCCTACAAGTGTGTGTTTCACTTTCCATAGTTTATTTTCATTCATGTGTTTGATAATGTAGGCTAGATTAATGGTTTGGATAAGAAACAAAACTATACCACAAAAAACCCCCCAAACCTTATGGTATAGTGGACTCATCTCATTGGTTTTATAGGCATAAACTGTGCATGGTACTTCATAAGTTTACAAGCTTTCATAGGTTTGATAATTTAAATGGAGGTAATAAATTAGTTGTATTTGTAACCAATGTTTTGCCAAACAGATTTATTTGCTTGGGAAATGCTATCAATGGAGATTCTTAAATATTCCAACAATGAGGTGGTTTGTTCTATCTATTTTTGATGTCCACGAGTGCCAGTAGCCATTTTGGAGAGTCTTAAACCTCTTTCACTGAATTACTAAAGTTACTATTTTTAGTGAGTCCAAAAAAGTGTTTGGGTTTTATATATCAAATTTATCAGCTTGGAATAACGATCATAATGAGTTATATATATTAACGCTATTTATTTTTTTCCCTTTGTTTTGATGAGTCTAATTGTGTGGTCAGTTTTTTATTTGGAGATAGGGTTCAAAAGTTGGGTACTAGATCTACTATCTCTAACTTATGTGTTCTATCTATTGACCACCTTGTCATTGTCCTATCTCTATCCTTCTCACCTGTATTGTAGTTATTGACACTATTCACTTCATTAACCTTGGGATTCTTTGTATTATGTAGTTACTAGCACTGACGGTTTTGTTTCTAACACTGACAATCTATAATTTTTTATTGTTACAAACAACTGTTACTACCACTATCGACCTGACTATTACTATCACTAACTTGATTATTATTGTCACTGACCTGAATAATACTATAATATTTCTAACTATCAAAGACACTTACAAATTCTATCCTGATTGTTTGGTGCATGCAAAAGTATGTTCTTCTGTGATAGGGAAGTACTTCTTCATATGCTCACTTTTGTGGGTCATAAATACAGGTTTAGCATAATAGGAAGGTAGTGTATTTGTAGGTTGAAGTTTTTGACAAAACCAGGGTATGCTAGGCAAAGGTGTATGTAACACCCATAGGCCCTTTGTTATACCACAGTGACAAACAATAGTGCTCGGACCAATATTTCAATCCACTACCCAAGGAGGATTCCACACATACCCTTGAGCATACTATCTACCTCTCTGACAGTATGGGAGGGTAATCATCTAGAATGTTGTGTCTCGTGGACTATGGATAATACAAAAATATTAGTTTATGAAATATAGTGCATTAGATTCTTCAAGGACTTCATGAGTGTGAATACCTATTTTTCAAGGAAGTTATATCGCTTCTCATAGTTGTGCAACATCTCACTTAGGAAGGCTATTAGTCATTCATTATGATCCTTTTCCCTTTGAGTTAGTACCATAGTGAAGCTTTTCTCAACACCATACACATATAATATGAAGGTTTTTTGATAGCCTAGGTTGTCTAAAACTAGATCTCTAGTTATGGATTGCTTAATTCTCTTGAATGATTCCTTTCTTGTCTTTGTCTAGGTAAAAATTATATTTTTCGTAAGTATCTCCATCATTAGCATTACTATTTGAGCAAAAGTAGACATTAATTTTTGGATAAAGTTAATATTCCCAAAGGACTAAAAAGCTCTTTTGCTGATGGGGAAACACTGAAATAGCTTTGACCCAATCTAGATCAATAGTCATTTCATATTTGAATGCAACATGTCCCAAAAGTTTGCCTTCATGCATGACAAATATTGATTTCTTAGGGTTGAGTGAAACTCCAAACTCTTGGCACTTCTAAAATACCATTTTTAGGTGCTCCAAATATTGTTGCTTATCATGGAAAAATATTTGCATGTTATCTAATCAGATGAGTATGATCCTATTGACTAAATCACTAAAGCTAAAATTCATAGCTCATTGAAAAGTTGTGTCGATATTGGATAAGCTGAAGGGGATTTTTTGATACATGAAGGTACCCCATTCGGTGTTGAAGGTCATCATGTGTTGATTTTTGTCTCTTAGCCAAATTTAATTATAACCCAAAAATCCACCAAGAAGTGAGAATATTTCTACTCCAAATACTACTTATAGGAACTAATCAATCTAAGGAAAAGGATAATGAACTTTTAATGATGCCTTATTCAGGTTTCAAAAATAGATGTAGAGGTAGATGTCTCCATTTTTCTTCCTTATAAAAACTCAATTTTCCACCCACATGGTGTGCTTGAAATGATATATGATCTTGGCATTGAGTAGCTTAAGGAGTTATCGCTTCATTTTGGACTCAATATTACAATTTATCAACCTCTATTTTTACCTAAATGAATTAATATTAGAGAGTAATTCTATAGTGTGTTGAATGACATCCTTGTTATATACTCAAAGTTCATCATGGGTCCATGTTATTATGTCCTAATATTCTCTGCATAAGGACATGAGTTCATTATTTCTTCTTTAGAGCAACACACTCTAACTTTTAGGGTCTTTTTGGGCTTGACCTGAACTTCCTTAAATGCTTGTTCATCTATCTTCATTTTCTACCTTATTTCACAGTCACTATTATAAAATATACTTTCCAAGGTATTAGTCCTTTAGGAATATAATTATTATTTAATTGAATTACCTCTTCCTTATCAACATGATGTTGCATCTCTTATTTTTGTGTTGTACAAATAGCTTTTTTGGTTAGGAAGTCAATTGTCTATTGGTCACTTTGAAACACCTGCTAGGTCTTTTTGTCTAGGATAAATGGACTAAAAACCATCTTAAATATATTTGACCTTTTACCAAAGTTGGAAGACAGATTAAAGTTTGATCCTTGGGAAGCTAATGAATATACTATTTCATTCTAATTTTTGGGCATCGCTTTCATGGTCAATGATTTGAAGCTTTCCATCATGTCCCATACTTTGTTCTATTATGCTTTTAGATAATGATGCTTAATGTTGCATTTACTTGTCATCTAATTAATCATCAACTTTGAGTCACCAAAAATTGATAGCATTTTGATTCTCTTTTTCTCTACTTGTGCTAGACTAATGCATAGGGATTGTGCCATGTGAAGACATATGGCTAATTCATTAAATTCTCAAATGAATATTCTAGTAAGTTTAGACCAAGAATGGATGCTCCCATCCTGAATGTTTTGGTACCAATGATATTTTCCCCTTGAATGATAGTACTAGAAGCCTCACCATGATATCTTTGTCCTATATATTATGATTGGTAGCCAAGGCAACCACATCTTGGTAATGTTTACATGTTATCTTTTCAATACCATCATAGGTTAGTAATGCTTTTAAAGTCGCTTGGGAAATAACATTAATATTTGTCAAATTGAGTATTCATGTGTTGTTCCATTTGGAAAAAATCTATTTGGCCATATTTTTTGAGCTAGTGGAATAAAATGATCCTTAAGAACCAGAGTATGTTAAGTCTATGATTTCTACAAGATAATATGGAAAAGGATATGAAGATCTATCTTTTGGATCTAAATGGATGTAGCTAAAAAAAATTGGAAAGGTTGATCCAATTTTTTGGATTTTGATCTTGTGAATATAAATATTTAGATTGGATAGCGACTAGGTTCTAAATAAATAGTTTATTCTTAGTGGAGTTGACAGGTTATTGAAAATTTGATCTAGTTGGGTAAAAAATCACCAGGATCCTACTCAATCGAGGAGGTGAGATTTGTGTCCCATTAGACATGCCAAAAACTCTTGGTACAAAATCTACCTGAGTGAATGAGATGCACCCTGGGTCTTAGTCAATATTGGAAGACTTATGAATTCTTCTAAGTAAACCTCTAGAGAAGGTAGTATCCTTGTAAAAATAATTAAATGAAAAGGGACATAAGAAAAAATTAAGAGATTCAAGAGTTAGAAAATATCGAGAGATAGAGATATGACCTAAAAATTATTAGGATTCAATTAAAAACAATGAGATACATTGCATAAGAGTCTTACATATTCAATATAAGTCAAGGTCTAATAGACAAACTAGCATATATTATTGTAGAATAACTTTTAATTCAATTCATACATCTTATATATTCCAAGTAAAAAATGAGGAATAATCCAAATAACAATCCAAGTTGATTAGAATTGTCTTAGAAAAATACGCTATTCATCAAGTATAAATAGAAATATATAAACATAAATCACATATCAATTCTACAACACCTTTTTACATAGGCCAAACAATATTTGATTCTATTGATAGAAAACAATAATCATACAATATATACTACAAGCAAACACCAAAGAGTCGACCCTCTTTTTGAGGTATATTTGGCTATTTATAAGATTACATTCCTCTTTCTGTTATCTCCAATAATTACATGAAAATTTCTATAGACCTCATAAGGACATGGGCATCACTTTCTAGCTCAACCTAGCCTAACTGCCCTGACTCAATTTTATTGATGTGGACAGTCTTGGTCTTCTCCATGAGCTTGGTGTCGATGTGTCTCTAATAGGTCTCAGTATTCTTCTAATAGATGTAATTTTGACCACTTTGATTGTTGATTGGTCCAGTTGTATAGGTATAGGTATGCTCAGATCATTAGGATTTCTAACAAAAATGATTATGCTTGACAGAGATAGATCTATAATCTCTTCTTTGCTATCAAGGTTCTGATGCTTTGCCGAGCCTTTACCTTTTGACAAAACTCCAAATGTTTAGACTAGAGTATTTTCCATGCTTAAGTGATATGAGTCTCTTAGAAGTCTGGCATTCTTTATGCCTTAGTCAATTTGAGTCTAGATTTCTTCCTTGCCAAACTTTTTTACCCCTTGAGATGACACCAACATCTTAAAAGTTCATCTTTTTTTCTCCTTGGTTTTTTGACTTAACCAAATTTTATATCCAACAATACCATACTTCAAGCTCTTCTTTCTCCCATGTTGATATCAATATTTCAAAAATTTAATCTAGACTTTGCATTAGCCAAATTTTAGGTTTGACTTCTTATGAAAATGTCAAACTTTTCCTACCCTTGTGGTGATGCCAACACTTTAAAAATTTGGCCTTCTCTTGTCTTGAGTCTAGGAAAAATTTCAAGTTTGGGCATATAGTGAAATGTCGAATTCCAAACCATTTCTACCTCTAATATTATGTTAGCTCTTTGAAATTCTCGTCTCTTCTTTTCCTTAACCAAAATTTCAAGTTTGGTGTTCTCTTGTGCCATACTTTTTTATCCTTATGATGATGTTAGCATCTTTAAAAGTTTAGCCCTACCATTTCTTCATACTTAACCAAATTCTAATTCTAATGCTACAACAAAATTTTTTACCTTAGCCAAATTTTAGGTTAGGTAAGATATTATGAACATCTAATAACCTTACTACCTTTTGGCTAGACTTCCAAAATCTCACTACAAAATTTTACTTCAGCAACAACACTTGGTGTAGGTTATTACATTGATCCACAATTAGCTATAAAGTAGAGTTACATTAGCTATATTAGATGGTATCTAGAAAAAATAAATAAACAATGGTGGGTTAGATAAAGGGTTATCAATAATATATAGCATTGAGTTAGCTAGAATAAGTAGTTTTTATATTAAGGGTGGGTTAGATAGGGTTAGGTTAGCTAGAATATATAGAGTTGGATTAGCTAGTGGGTTAGCTAGAATAGATAAGGATGGATTAGCTAGAATAGATACTATTTAGAATAAGAGTGAGTTAGTTGGTGGGTTAGCTAGAAGAGCTATAATAGATAAGGTCGGGTTAGCTAGAAGAGGTACAATCTAGAATAGGATTGGGTTAGTTGGTGTGTTAGCTAGAAGATCTAGGATAGATAAGGATGGGTAGTTTGAATAAGGGTGGATACATATAAGGGGTAGTAGTCTATTAGCTAGATTAGATGGGGGTGGGTTATCTAGAAGAACTAAAATAGAAAAGGATGGGTTATAGAGATTGACTACCTATAAGAGGTAGTAGTGTGTTAGCTTAGGTTATATGGGGTGGGTTTGTTGGTGGGCTAGCTAGAATAGCTAGCATCTAGAATAGGGGTGGATTAGCTAGAATCGTGATGGGTTAGTTAGAACAACTAGAATATACAAGGATGTATTAGATAGAATAGTTAGCAACTAGAATAGGGGTGGTGTTGAGTGTTAATTTCACCCAATTGTGAAATTGCACTCTCCCTTAGGATTTGAATTCAAAATCCCCTCTTGCAAAGAAGTTAGACAAAACAACTTCTCCAAGGTCTCCGTTATATTAGCATTTGCATATTTGTATTAATAATCTCAAAAAGATATATCGATTAAATGTTAGGAATACCTTAATGATTGCAAGTAACTCTAAACAAGGGACAATGTTGGTTTATTTTACTTTGCTACTTTAATGATTGTTCATGAAACCAAAAATAAAGCAAATGTGAGTTGGTTCTCATATGACCACGATGCAGTTCCTTAATTCCTTTTATCTTGAGGATTTTAAGGTAGATTTTATCTTCCTTATTAAGTGAATTTTAATCAAGTTTTATCTTGCGTTAAATCCTATTTGAAGCATGAAAGTAAAGATTAAATATATCTATGAATGTGAATCCTCAATGATGAATAGGGTCTTCAAATGTAGCTTCTTATCATGGAGATTAAGATAGCCTTTAATGTGATTAATAAATTATCCCTCTTTAGTGAAATTAATGTTTATGAAGAGATTATTATTCATTACCTTAAACTAGAGGCTTTAAAATGTCACTTCAAATTATCCATCTTAAATGAAATCATTTTTTCACAAAGATGAATAATTTGGTGCTCTGAAATAATGATCTTCAATGTAGTGCATAAATTACCCCTCTTTCATAAAATCAGAATTTTTATAAAGAGAAGGCAATTTAGGACCCCGAAATGGTAATTTATGAAATGCCATAAAACATAACCCCTTCAATGAAATTGAAGTTTTCATGAGGGAAATGTCATCATAGGCTCATGAATGAGATATAAAACTGAAAAAATTAAATTTGGCCAAAAAATGAAAATTTTGAAATTTTAAAATCTGCAATAAAAATAACAACTTGTGCTTTCAGCGGCGTAAAAGGTTTAAAATGATTGTGGCATGGTGGTTATAGGGGCGGACTGCGTGAAGATTTGTGTGGCCGCTTCTGGGGCGGACATCGCAGAATACTGTGGTGGCCATAAAAGCTGGACAACCTTCCCGGATTCGTGGCGGCTACCGATTCCACCATGTAAATTAAAAAAAATAAAAATAACAACTTCGGATAATTTTTAAAAATACGAAATGACCCCGAAGTAAAAACTTCTAACTGCGTAATGGAAGTATGAAGTATTCTCTATGTAGCCATGCAATTATTTTTGGATTTTGAAATTTTTTACTTTTTATTTTAATGTCCGAAAATTAAAAAAAAAAAAATTAAAAATAAAAAGTTAGAGAATAAAAACAAAATCTAAAAACTGGAAATGAAATTTGAAAATGCAAAGTATGCTACAATCAGTATGATGTCATCCTATTTCGGAAAAACCGAATATGTGAGGTATTCTATGCATGCAACCTAGCCTATTAGACCTGCATTTTGCACAATCAAAACAAGTTAGGTGCTAGCTCCTAAGGTACAAAATAAGTTTCAGATTTCAAACATTCGAATGAAGTAACCAATAAAATATGCATAAACTTCATCTATAAATCCAAAATTTGAAAGGGAAAGATAAACGATTAAATCTAGCATGCAGAAAAAATCTCCTCTTTCTTGCCCATAAGATGCAAATTTCTGTAAATTTTTGCATTAAAAATGTTCCATTTTACAACAGCAAAATTTTTGGTTTTCCTCCAAAACTAGTCCAAATGAAAGGAAAAATAATCCCAAAATAGGCCCAGTGTACTCAGATTTGCAACTCTGTTTTCAGAAAATTTCCAACCCCTCGTTTTTTGGATGACATATTTAATATTTTGAAAAAACTCATTTCTTTCTGCATTTGGGTTTCAAACGTTTGTGTTCAGTTTTCCAAAGGGCTTTTCATTTTCCTTCGAATGATTTCAAAGTGACGATTGGAGAAGAATAACCTTCCACTCTTCGTTAATAATTTTTTCTGCCACATGCCATTTATTTCAAGTCATGGATGTGGGGCAACCTTTTTATTTTTATTAATATGTCTTGTTGTCCTTGAATAAAGGCATCTGGCCTTCTTTTGAAAGGTGGGTGTTACCCACGTGGCAAATCCCCTATTTAAAGTTTTCTAAAACTCTTTGATCACCATCCTTTATTAAATGGCCACATTATTACAACACAATGAAAATCTCCATGGGAGATATACCCGCGGTGAGGTGGCTCCCTGTAACACCTTTCGTTACTCCATGATGACCCCGACTCATCTGCGTTGGCCTCATCTATGCATCCTCGACCTTACATATGCAACTGTCGAATGTCAACTACCATTATCCAATGCCTCTCATCCGTCGTGAACGCTTGCTATTTTGTAATTCTTCGTTAGAGCTGCACTGTATATGTCCACTCAAGAAACGACTGTGTCAGGTAGGGATTCACCGTGTGTTCCTATCATGGCTGCTGAAGAAACAAAATGCTCCCATGCTGGTCTTTGGAAACTGTTGTGGCGCTACCTCCCAGCGTATCGTCAAGAGTCCACGTAAATCTCACACAAACCCTTGAATTTGCGTTGTTACTTCTGCCAGCCAAGCAACTTGCCGTTAAACAGTCTACTCGGGCTGATCCCAGTGTCAAACACGTCGATGCCATGCAGGCTATTCCTGTCCATGGTCGTCTAGTAATATATTTTCGTCCATTGCATTCTGTCATCGGTCGTCGGTGCTGGACCACCGGCATTTATGGACCACTGACGTGCCACATATGTGCATTGTCCTGCGACTCCACTGTTGTTTAATCCCATCTCAAGTACCTTTCGAACATCATGTTGCGCAGCCATTGTTGGCGTCGGGTTATCCAACCCATTCTCCCTATCTGCTGTAAAATTATCGTTAGAATACCGCCATCATAGCATAGCTATCCTTTGGGTGAGGGATTGCAGCTCAAACTTCCACTACTATACATTGCCGAGTTGTCCCTACAAGCTCGATTCTCTGCATGGATCATAGCTATCATCGCGCATGATAAAAATACCAAACTCTGCATCATAGCTTACCTCCCAGTGACGTTAAATGCTGCTAATCACCCATGAAGCATCGCCAGATCTGTTTCATTTGACCACGATGCCATCTCTGGTTAGAAATTGCGTATGCTACTGTCAAACATTTCATGATGTAAAATTCCATATGGTCATACATGTTGTCAATTGACCGCTGCTCGCTGTCAATTTGGTCTCCATAGATGTTCTCCAATAATGGACAGGTTTCTCGTCATGCCGAATGTTCGCGCGCCACATCACTCCCATCCTGCATCTCGCTCGAACTCACATACCGTGGATGTCTAAACCGTCCCCGTATCCATATTTCCACCTGGTCAATCATAAAAGGTCTCCTCACTTTTCATGCCTGACTCCATCTCGGCCTTCGAATCCCTGTTGTCATTGCCATGTTTAGGGTTTCACCGAGACTCCATACTATCGCAGGGGTCCACGTCGGTTACCGTGGGACCCGCTATCCACACTAGACCTATGCCATTATTGTACCGGGTTCCACTGCATCCTGAACTGTGTTCGAATCTCTTCCATGCTGGCGCATCACTTGCATTAGACCTTTCCTTTTACGCTATGACACAAAGTCGCTCTGCTCGCAAATTTTCAACCATCTGGTTCCAATATCCCGTGTTGTTGGTGAGTTTGTCATTGTAACCGACGTGTTCCCATTCGACTCCATGTGGAAACCCGTCTTCCTATTGCTGGAGATTCTCCGAGACGCTCGTTGCACCCCCTGCATGCATGAAACAACAATTAATCATAAGATATAACATATTCACCTTAAAACATTAAAGCCAAATATTATCATTTTAAAAGTTTACTCGACTAAGGTTTCAAAGGGCTTTAGCTTTTTATACATATGATATGTAGTTTTTCATGGGCAACATTAAAATGATAAAGAGAAGAAACCCCTATTAATTTTTTATATTTTTATTTTTTTTACTTTTTTATTGTTATATATATGCAAATCAAACGTATGCATATATATACATTTTTTATTTGATTTTAATTCATTTTCTCGTTTGTTTATATATATATATATATATTTTTATTATTATTATTATTATTATTTTTATTTTAATTATATATAATATATTAAAATATATTATATATAGATTATTATTTTTTTATAATTTTTTATTTAAATAAAAAAAAACTTCATCAACCTTAAAAGGTTGAATCATCACAACTAAATAAAAGGTAACTAACTAAACACCTATAACAAAATCAAAAGAAACAAGGTAATCAAAACCCAAACCATTTAAGTGAAACCAAGAATGGAAGGCGACATACGCAAGCTTATCAAAACTCTAAAATAAGACGAAGTAATACAACCAATGTTACCCAATAAGGCACCTGGCACATTGCAATACCAATGTTAACAACAGAACTTGCTAAACTCATCTCCCCAAGAATACCAAAATCCTCAAAACACAAACAAAAAGGTGGGTCCCCAATTTTTTGGCGCTAGTTGTGGAGCAACCACAACAAATGGTGACTCTGTGGGAAAATGCTTCTGAGCATTTCGGTAAGAACCCAACCTGAAACGAAAACACATAAGATCAGTGAAACAAGCATTATTTAGCAACATCTCAAGAAGGCAGGGGTAAACAAATTTAGCATGAAACAACTAATCCATCTACCTTTGCTTAGTGTGTGCAAAAGTGATTCATTTTTGTATTCCCAAAAATCCTCCAAATTCCATCATCCTTTTCTGCATTAGGCTATAAAGTATAGCTCCAAAAGTGAAGACTTTTATAGACAGAGCCTCACTGCCAGTCAGGTGTCTATAGCCTCGGTGAGGGTTATCTAACTCACTTGTGTGTTTGTTCAATGCTTTGCAAAGCCCATCTATCCTAGGTGGGTCAAGATCTATTGCTCGCTCTTTGTCTCTTTTTTTTTTATGTCTCTTTCTAAGTATCGAGCTTTGACTAGCCAGGGCCCCATAGCCAATCAAGCGTCTATAGCCCCGATGGAGTTTTCTTGAACTAGATGACAGACCTTGAAAAATCTATTGCATCACTTATACTAATGGAACTCTTGCAAAAGCATCAAGTCTCACTAGGTTAGAAAGCCAAAGTATATCGTTTTAGATTTTCGCCTAGGTTGCAAATCAAGACAAATTCATCCTTCTTACTTCCAAAAACACCATTTAATGTGTGTGTGGGTCCCATGTGGAGCTTTGGCTAATTTTTTATTGTTCCACTTTCCACCATTTTAGTCCCAAAATCTGAGCATGATCACCAAATAACTCATCCCCCTTTTATCGGGTTTATTAGCTTTTCAAATTAGGTACTCTAAGTTAGTGCTCACGAAACCTTTCCTTTTTTTTATTACCCAATGGGGACCTTCCAAAACACAAAACTTAAAACCAAAATGAAATACAAATGTACAATATGGTGTAAAGTTTGAACTATCACTTCCCTGGATCCCAAACATGATTAGAATATTTCAAAAGATATATAACAAGACACACATGCCAAGTTTTGCAAGAATCCAAGAAAAAAATTAGACCAAACCATGCAACCAACTTCAACTTGCCCCTCTCACCATACCAATTTGATTTAATTCCATTAATAATCCTATGGTGGAGTTTCAAGTTCTCAAATTGATTAGACAATAATTGTTCTTCAATTATTTTATGTCTCTTCTTTAAAATGGAATTTCACACTTCGATTCATGGTGTAAAAATAAGATTTCATTTTTAGATATGAGATCTTACAAATAGGAACCTATTTCTACAAATTTTAAAGCCAAATAATTTTTCAAATCTGTAGGCCAATCAAAGTCATGCAACCATTTGCAAGCACCTAGGATATTTATTAAATGAGTATCATCATAAATTTTTATCCTAGATTCGGCTACTACTTGATTATGAACTTGATTTAACACTTCAATCATACCAATTTAATTTTCATTCAATAAAGCAATATCATTAGTGGTGTGATGAGAAATTAAGTCAAATTCTTTATCAACCATAAATGACCTTTCATCATTAATAGTATTTGAATCTATCAGTCCATTAGATAAACCTTCACTTGCCTTTCGAATGGTGTAACCTAGGTGAGATTTTACCTTTGGCACATTTTTATTTACCATTACTTGAAGAGGATTTGAAAATTCCTCTTTTCTCTCATGACATTCATTATGTAGCACTTCTTCTTTGTCCATGACCTGTTTATCAAAGACACCAAACTTAGGCACCCAATTAGAAACATGTCCATACTTTTTGAACCATAGGTCTTGTCTATCTAGGGATGGGTCAGCTAACACATCTCCATGATCAATCGCTTGGGTTGTTTTAGATAACGTGAGATTTTTAATTGGATCATCAGTGACATTAAACCCAAACTGTTTAGGTTCTGAAGTTTCCTCATTTTGAGATGGCATAGACATTGCTGAACAAACAAGTGGATCAAGATTTTCAATTCCTTTTCCTTCAAAGGAACCCAAAGCAAATGGCTCTCCCACTTTATCCATGGTATTATCATTTTCCAAAACTTGATTAGATTTTGATTCTTCTTTCAAAACTTCCTCAGATTGTACAAGATTTATATTATCCGCATGCGAGAAGACAATCGTATTATACTGCATATCACTTGACATAACAAGTTCATTAGAAGATTTGGAGTGAGCATGTTCTTCCCATTTCTTCCAAGAATCATAGTAATCATCTTCCAAAATTAATTTGTGACGCTCAATTACTTGTTCATCCTCTTCCGATTCATCAACATGTTTCTCATACAATTCATATTCACCTTCCTTAGATGGTTCAATTATATCCAAATGTGGGTTGTTTCTTGAATTCAAATTTGTAAGGCTCTCATAATCCACATTAGTAACCCATGATTCAATTCTATCATAATCTAGAAAGTGTGGATCATTTTGGCCATCAATTTCAACAACATCATCTAAAGTACCTTCCAAGAACAAGTGGTGAAATTCGGTTATGTCTTCAAATTCATTTATTAATTTTCTTTCAAATTCCATTTCAACCACTTTTGATGGCTTAGGAGCTTCTATAAGGGGATCAATTTTCACATCTTGCTCCATATAGTCGCTCCAATCTTCCTTTGTGAGTACACATGACCAAATCATATCCTCATAGGTTTGTTCATCCCAATCCTCATTTGTGGGTAATGATTCTAGATATTTTCTTTCTAAAATAAAATGTTGATCTTTTGGTTCCAACTTCTCATTACCCCTCCATAAAATTTCTTCTCCAAAATCTTCATGCTCTTCAAGACATTCTAAATAGGTATTTACTTAAATGTAAGTCACATCAAAATCTCTTATATCACCTGAAGAAGCATAACATGAAATATCATTAAGATTTGCATTATAAATTTTCTTCCTAGGATGATTTGGATGCATACATTGATGTGCTCATTTTTGTGATGGAACCACATCTCTACTTAACTTATCATCCACCTTATTTTGCTCTTTTACTTCCGATACAAGATTCTTGGGTTGAGTGGTAGAAGTAGTAGGATTAGTTGGATTGATATCAATAGACAAAGCTTGAACACTTGTTGTAATGGCTCCATGAGTGACCACATGATTTTCTAACTATGGAGTGGTTGGGTGGATAGTTGTACTTGTATAAGCACATATAGGAGAATAAGTGGTTATGGTAGGGTAAACTTGATTGTGGGGCAAAATATTTGATATCAAATTCTGTTGTGCCCATGCTTGATTTACCATCGAGGTTTGGTTGCAAGCCCCTAGTTGTCCTACCATAGATAATTGCTCCATCCCATAACCTTGTGGCCTTAATTGTTGATCTACAATTATATCTTCTGTGTAGGCTGATGCAAGATTAGTGACCAAATGATTTGTCCTAATGAACATGGAAAATAATGGATCCAATACCCCAAAGTATATTTGAAGAGAACCGCTCTCCTCAATAGTATAGGGAAAAATTAATCTTGCATAGAACTTTCGAAATATCATGTTGAAAATTCTTACTGGATCATTAGGTTCCCTTTTGCAAGAAGCAAATTGTTGATACATCGTGAGAGGATCAATGGGCAACCTAAATTTATTGATAAAGAATTTTTCCAATTGGGTCCAGAATGTAATAGAGCTAGTGGGTAAATTAATATACTAATCATATGCTACCTCATATAGGCTCCCAAGAAATAATCTACATGCCACATTCTCATGTTCAACATTCCATCTAACTAGGATATCCACATAGGATTGAACATGCTCCTCGAACAAAATTATGTCATTGTGCTTAAACTTGGGAAAAAGTTTCTCTATATTTTTAGGTAAGTCATGAGCATCTCCACTAATATTCAAAGGATTACCATGTACCCCATACCACTTTCCAATATTTGTAGCAATTAGTGAAACTCAAAGGATAACTTCAAAATCAAGTTGTTGGTCAAATAAATATTTCTTACAAAGAAACATAAAATGACCAACCAATCTCAAACATGTAACATATGAATAATCATGTTAGCATCAACCAAGAGATATGTATCCATTAAACCATGAAATTGAAGAACATTCTCAAATCTGTAACATGTTAGCATTAATGCATCATTGAGAATAGAGAATGTTAGAATCAAATGAAAGTAATCATATGGAAACAAAATCTCGTTAGTCAAGACCAATGTTTTGCAAATAAATATTTCAAGTAACATGAACAATTTAGCATCTAAATGGCCATAAAATAAATCAATTCAAATCCTCCTAGCTCTCAACATGTGAGTGTTAGAGGAAACCAAATATGCTAATCAAATGAACTTGAAATATTTAGTAATTCAAAACATTCAAAATTATATCAAATCACATTATTCTTGTATGAACAATCCAAAAACGTTAGATCAATGAATAGAAATTCATGCCCTCCTTTTAGAATCACCATGTTGTGTGTTAAAAGAAGTCTAAAGATAATAATCAATAGGGCATGAAACATTCCACATTTAAAATCCCAATGAAATAAACCAATTCAGGCCCTCTTTCTAGTGCCAAAATGTTGAGTGTTAATTTCACCCAATTGTGAAATTGCACTCTCCCTTAGGATTTGCATTCAAAATCCCCTCTTGCAAAGAAGTTAGACAAACCAACTTCTCCAAGGTCTCCGCTATATTAGCATTTGCATATGTGTATTAGTAATCTCAAAAAGATATATCGATTAAATGCTAGGAACACCTTAATGATTGCAAGTAACTCTAAACAAGGGGCAATGTGGCTTTATTTTACCTTGCTACTTTAATGATTGTTCATGAAACCAAAAATAAAGCAAATGTGAGTTGGTTCTCATATGACAACGATGTAGTGCCTTAATTCATTTTATCTTGAGGATTTTAAGATAGATTTTATCTTCCTTATTAAGTGAATTTTAATCAAGTTTTATCTTGCGTTAAATCCTATTTGAAGAATGAAAGTAAAGATTAAATATATCTATGAATGTGAATCCTCAATGATGAATAGGGTCTTCAAATGTAGCTTCTTATTATGGAGATTAAGATAGCCTTTAATATGATTAATAAATTATCCCTCTTTAATGAAATTAATGTTCACGAAGAGATGGTTATTCATTACCTTAAACTAGAGGCTTTAAAATGTCACTTCAAATAATCCATCTTAAATGAAATAAAATTTTCACAAAGATGAATAATTTGGTGCTCTGAAATAATGATCTTCAATGTAGTGCATAAATTACCCCTCTTTCATAAAATCGGAATTTTTATAACGAGAAGGTAATTTAGGACCCCAAAATGGTAATTTATGAAATGCCATAAAACATAACCCCTTTAATGAAATTGAAGTTTTCATGAGAAAAATGTCATCATAGGCTGATGAATGAGATATAAAGTTGAAAAAATTAAATTTGGCCCAAAAATGAAAATTTTGAAATTTTAAAATCTGCAATAAAAACAACAACTTCGGATAATTTTTAAAAATACGAAATGACTCCGAAGTAAAAATGTCTAAGTGCGTAAATAAATTATGAAGTATACTCTACGCAACCATGCACTTATTTTTGGATTTTGAAAATTTTTACTTTTTATTTTAATGTTCGAAAATTAAAAAAAAATTAAAAATTAAAAGTTAAAGAATAAAACAAAATCTAAAAACTGTAAATGAAAGTTGAAAATGCAAAGTATACTACAATTAGTATGATGCCATCCTATTCTAGCAAAATCAAATATGTGAGGTATTCCATGCATGCAACCTAGCCTATTAGACCTGCATTTTGCATAATCAAAACAAGTTAGGTGCTAGCTCCTAGGGTACAAAATAAGTTTTAGATTTCAAACATTTGCATGAAGAAACCAATAAAACATGCATAAACTTCATCTATAAATCTGAAATCTGAAAGGGAAAGATAAATGATTAAATCTAGCATGCAAAAAAAATCTCCTCCTTTCTTGCCCATAAGATGCAAATTTCTGAAAATTTTTGCATTAAAAATGTTCCATTTTACAACAGCAAAATTTCTGATTTTCCCCAAAAACCAGTCCAAATGGAAAAAAAAATAATCCCAAAATAGGCCCAGCGTACTCAGATCTGCAACTCTGTTTTCAGAAAATTTCCAACCCATCCTCTGTTTTTGGATGGTAAATATTTAATGTTTTGAAAAAACTCTTTTCTTTCTGTGTTTGGGTTTCAAACGTTTGTGTTCAGTTTTCCAAAGGGCTTTTCATTTTCCTTCGAATGATTTCAAAGCGGTGATTGGAGAAGAATAACCTTCCACTCTTCATTAATAATGTTTTTTGCCACATGCCATTTATTTCAAGTCGTGGATGTAGGACAACCTTTTTATTTTTATTAGTATGTCTTGCTGTCCTTGAATAAAGGCATCTGGCCTTCTTTTTAAAGGTGGGTGTTACCCACGTGGCGAATCCCCTATTTAAATTTTTCTAAAACCCTTTGTTCACCATTCTTTATTAAATGGCCATATTATTGCAACACAACAAAAATCTCCATAGGAGATATACCCATGGTGAGGTGGCTCCTTGTAACGCCTTTCATTACTCCATGATGACCCTGGCTCATCTACGTTGGCCTCATCTATGCATCCTCAGCCTTACATCTGCAACTATCGAACATCAACTACCATTATCCAATGTCTCTCATCCGTTGTGAATGCTTGCTATTCTACAATTCTTCGATAGAGTTGCGTTGTATATGTCCACTTGAGAAACGACTGTGTCATGGGGGGATTCGTCGTGTGTTCCTGTCATGGCTATCGAAGAAAAAAAATGCCCCCATGCTAGTATTTGGAAACTATTGCGGCACTACCTCCTAGCGTATCGTCAAGAGTCCATGTAAATCTCACACAAACTATTGCCACTGCTGTACATTGTCGGGTTGTCCCTATCAGCTTGATTCTCTGCACGGATCATAGCTATCATCGTGCATGATAAAAATACTAATCTCTGCATCATAGCTTACCTCCCAATGATGTTAACTGCTGCTAATCACCCATGATGCATCGCCAAATCTGTTTCATCTGACCACGGTGCCATCTCTGGTTAGAAATCGCGTATGCTGTTGTCAAACATTTCATGCTGTGAAATTCCATATGGTCATCCACATTGTCAGTTTACCCCTGCTCGCTGTCAATCTATCTCCATAGACGTCCTCCAATAATGGGTAGGTTTCTCATAATGCCGAATGTTCACGTGCCACATCACTCCCATCCTGCATCTCGCTCAAATTCACATACCGTGGACATTTGACTCGTCCCCGTATCCATATTTCCACTTGGCCAATCATAAAATGCGTCCTCACTTTGCATTTTATTCATGCCTGACTCCACCTCGACCTTCGAATCCCCATTGTCATTATCATGATAAGGGTTTCACCGAGACTCCATACTATCGCAGGGGTCCACGTCGGTTACCGTGGGGCACACTATCCACACTATACCTGTGCCATTATTTTATTGGGCCCCACTGCATCCTGAACTGTGTTCAAATCTCTTCCATTCTGGTGCATCACTTGCATTAGACCTTTCCTTTTACGCTGTGACACAAATTCGCTCTGCTTGCAAATTTTCAACCATTGTCTGGTTCCAATATCCCGTGTTGTTGGTGAGTTCGTCGTTGTAACCAATGTAATCCCATTTCACTCCATTTGTAAACCCATATTCCTATTGCTGGAGATGCTCCGAGACGCTCGTTGCACCCCTTGCATGCATGAAACAACAATTAATCAGAAGATATAACATATTCACCTTAAAACACTAAAACCAAATATTATTATTTTAAAAGTTTACTCGACTAAGGTTTCAAAGGGCTTTAGCTTTTTATACATATGATATGTAGTTTTTCATAGGCAACATTAAAATGATTAAGAGAAGAAACCCCTCTTATTTTTTTCTATTTTCTATTTTATTTTATTTTTTATTACTTTTATTGTTATATATATATGCATATCAAACGTATGCATATATACATTTTTATTTGATTTTAATTCATGATATATATATATAAATAAATATTTTTTTATTATTTTTTTATTTTATTTTAATTTTATATAATATATTAAAAAATATTATATAGATGATTATTTTTTTATAATTTTTTATTTAAAAAAAAAAACTCCATCAACCTTAAAAGGTTGAATCATCACAACTAAATAAAAGGTAACTAACTAAACACCTATAACAAAATCAAAAGCAACAACAAGGTAATCAAAAACCAAACCATTTAAGTAAAACCAAGAAGGAAATGCGACATACGCAAGCCTATCGACACTCTAAAATAAGACGAAGTAATACAACTAATGTTACCCAATAAGTCACTTGGCACATTGCAATACCAATGTTAACAACAAAACTTGCTAAACTCATCTCCCCAAGAATACCAAAATCCTCAAAACACAAACAAAAAAGTGGATCCCCAATTTTTTGGGGCTAGTTGTGGAGCAGCCACAACAAGTGGTTTAGCAATATTAGATACTATCTAAGATAAATGGATTGATAGGGACGTGTCTGTTGGATTAGCTAGAAGAGATAGGATTAGATTATCTAGAAGATCTAGAATAGATATATATGGGTTAACTATAATAGCTACCATATAAATAGTGTCTTAGCTAGAGGATTAGAAAAGTTAGCTAAAGTATATAGGGTTGGGTTAGCTAGAATATATAGTATCTACAATAGGGGTTGGTTGGTTGGTGCATTAGCTAGAAGGTCTAGAATATATAAGGATTGGTTATCTAGAATAGCTTGCATCTAGAGTAGGGATGGATTATTTGGTGGGTTAACTAGTTTAATTAAAATAGATAAATTATGTATGTAGAGTAGCTAAAAAATGCATGGTGACTAGATCAACTAGAATATATCAGGTCGTTAACCATCTAGAATAAAAAATGTATGTAAAGTAGCTAGAAAATGTATGGTCATTTTGGTAGAATATGTATGCAACTACATTATCTAGAATACATAGGATGGGTTAGATATATAGTATAAAATATGCATGTAGAGTAGCTAGAATAAGGGTGAGTTAGCTAGAATAGAATAGAATATGCAATTGATAGATAAAGTAGAATATAGTTATGAGTTTGCTAGAATAGAATATATGACTAATATATCTAGAAATAGGGTGGTGCGATTTCTAGAATATATTATGTAGCTAGATAACTAGAACAGATAGGGATAGCTCCTAGAATAGAATATGCAATTAGAGTTGCTAGAAAGAGGATGTTGAGTTTGTTAGAATTAAATATGTAGCAAGAGTAGCTAGAGTAGATAGGATGGGTTTGTTAGAATAGGATATTTATACAAAGTAGATGAAAATATGGGCTCACTAGAACTAAATTTGTAATTAGACTAGCTAGAATAGAATATGTTGCTAGATTAGAAATAATTTATGATAAGGGAATGATATCATACAACCAAATTTAGAAATAATTCTAGAGTTCTTAAATGGATTTAACCAACTCTTTTTTAATTTGTTCAACATATTAGACTTGGCAAACAATTTTATTTAAATTAGCTAGAAATTATATAGTGCATTGGTTAAATTAACTATGCATGGATGTTACCTAATGAATGGATGTATTAGTGTGAAAATATATATTTTGTATTCCTTCTATATATTAATATTTTTCCTAGTCATTGTGTTTAAAATATAGGATGAATATTTTTCCTTATCATTGAGGGCTTTGAAATTATAGTTATTTAAATCCAAATCCTCTATGATCATTTTATTTTAAAAATTACAAATATTTCACTTTATAAGTAGGACCACTTTCTTTTCTTCTTTTAAAATAATATTTAAAATGAAAAATATAGGGAGTTGACCCTCTTTAGAGGTTGATTGAGCAAACGTTAGGTTATTAAATTATATCATTGGTGTAGGGTGTATCTATTACCAAAGGTAGATCAATAGTGATCTATATATAATGGGAGCATCGCTCCTCAATGTGGGATATTGACTCAAACTAAATAGGAATAATTTGAGTCCTCATTAGCATTTGTGTCAATATCAACAAATGCTAGTATAAATATAACCATTTACACCTTAGAAATACCTAATAGATCAGTGTCATGTCCCAATACTATGTAACATCAAAACTTTCTTTGAGTTATTAGTATCAGACCTTAATCTAGCCAAGTATGAGTGTTGATAATTATTGATAACACACCCTTGTACAAGGACTCACTTCCTAATATTAGAACTAGCTACCACCAAAGAATATTTTGCATCCAATGCTAAGGGAATTCACCAGTTGTTATATATCATCGACATAATCTACCATCTAACACCATAAGAAGACATGTAATAATTTATAGCATGTCCCATTATAACTGCCTTCTTGTAACCCTTGGAAGTAGAATTGCTTCCACTACTTTAGAGATATGACAATGGTGTTGAACATGGTTATGCATAAGGGGTCAGCCCCAAAATCTATTTATAAAATCAAGGAAAATTGTCTTGAAATCCTGATGAATCATGTCCAAGAAGAAATGGTGAATTGCATTCATTTTTCACAAAAAAATTTCAAACTGTGGTGAACTTTTCTATTTTGGGGGCTATAAATATCGGTTGCCAAATTCTAGTACTATAAAAAAAGATTAAAGGCTTTATATCGATAGGAAAATCTATGTTGATCACACTATGCCTATAGAATAATGTTGTTAGTAAAAAGCTATGTCAATCGATCTGAGATGATCCTTTGCAGACATGACGATCATAAAATACCGATCAGTTACAAACATGATGGTCAAAAAATAATGATCAATTGAAAATATGCTTATGTGTTGTAATAATACCGATTAGTTACAGCAATGCTAATCAATTATAGTAATATTGATCAGTTATAGTATAGTCGATTAGTTGCAGCAATGTCGATTGGTTGTAACAATATTGATTAGTTGTAGCAATGTTGATCGATTACAACAATATTGATCGGTTGTAGTAATTTTGATCGGTTGCAAAAATTCTAATGAGTTGTAGAGATGAAAATCGGTTGAAACAATACTGATGTATTACATTAATGTAGATCAAATGCAACAAAGTCAATAGGTTGTAGTAATATCGATCAAATGTAGCAATATCGATTAGTTGTAGCAAAGCTGATCGATTGTATCAATACCCATCAGATACATCCAAGCTGATCGATTTCACTAATGCCAATCGAATGCAGTAGAGTCGATTGATTGTAATAAATTCAATCGGTTGCAACACATCCAGTCGATTGCATTTATGATTCATTACATATGTGTTATGTTTTAACCATCCATTAAATGATTGCATGCAGATGTTATGTATTGATTATTTTCTCGATGATTTCATTCATAAAAGTCTATATAAAGGCATAAAAATTCATTTTTAACCTTTTTAACATAGTTTTAACCCTTTTCCTTCTGTTTGAACCCTTTTCTAACACTTTTCATCAAGTTTCCAATACCTTCCATCCTACCTCTTGATATATATTTCCTCGTACACAATGAAATAACCCAATGGTATCCCCTATCACCCCTGCAATGTCAAAAATTAATTTTAAAAAACTTGTTTGCCCCCTAATTTTTGACATTTTATCAACACTAGGTTATGACATATCATGGGTCCAAGACTCTGGTCTTCAAGGTCTAGTTTCAATGTCACAACTCGACACAAATATTAAAATACTAGAGAAGATAATTGTAGGTTACGATATTGATTCGAGAAAGGTAAATGTTGTCATTGACAAAAAAAATTGTATTTTTTTTCACAACCTCTAACATCGCCAGATTGATAGCATTACCTCATATTGGTTGTGATCCAATCACATTGAAATTCACTTTAACTAATGATAATAAACTCTACCTGGAGACCACCTTCAATGTGTAGCCAGAATATTTTCAAGGTATAGCTGCATATTTTTTATTTAATTGAATTAAAATTCTAGGGTCTACAATTACTAATTTTTTTTTGTAGTTATGACTACCAAGTACAGAAGGGGTTTGACTATAACAATTATTCATGATAACTTTCTTTGGGCATTTTGCAAATTCTTCCTAGCCAAACTCGTTCTACAAGGAATATTGACAATAGTTTTGATGTGGGCGTTGCAGGTATGGAGATGAAAATGGGAGTTTTCAACATGATGATAGTGAAAGTGGAATTAAATGGTGTCACAACGGATGTAGACACTAACAATAGGTGGTTATAATATTGATGGAAATGGAATAGTGATTGGTTGGGTGGGCATGCAAGTGGAGGTGGTAGGTTGCACAATCACCATAAAGTAGTAGGTATTAATGTTGATAACATCACAACCTATGTGATGAAGGATGGAGTGGTATATTTTGGGATACGTACAGTCGATAATGCCAAAGTAGACTAGATCATATGATCAAAATAATGGTAGTTGGGATGCTAGAGATAATGCATAAATTCAATGGTTGTTAGGGTAAAATAAGGTAGTGTATTGCATTACACTACGTGGGGTTATTACATTTACTTTTCTATGTAATTATGTAATTACCATGAGATATTTTCCTCATGGTTAAACTAGGTAAGTACCTAAATATCCTATGTTAGATATTTAGGTTAGTGTTATGGTTAGAACTCTCTACCTAGGTTAGTAGTTAGCTACACGTCTCTCCTACCATGTTGGTTAGCGAGATAGACGTTAGATTAGTTAATTATTATTGTTATTAATACTTTAGGCAATCTATTGCCTAAGCTAATGTTCAATTGATTTTCTTGTGAACTTACCTTCGGACCTACATTGGTATCATTCACCAAGGAGGAGAATACGAGCTCACGCTCATTCCCCATCAATGCAGACTCCCACAGAGTAGCTAAGGTGCTCGACGCAGGGAGTCCCTCATAGAGCAGTCACGGCGCTCGACGTGGACTCTCCCTCATCGAGCAGTCACAGCGCTCCAACCCTGGTCGTCACAGTCGACGTAGCCAGAGGGCCTGCGTGTTGGATCGCAGACCTGGTCGTCATAGTCAACGCAGGCCAAGGGCCCGCATGTTGGTCCGTAGACCTGGTTGATGCGGTCAACACAGGCCAAGGGCCCGTGCTCCCCTAGATCGAATGTGATTGACATCCTGAGGCCATTCAACCTCGGCCCCTGCATCGGCCTAGGGCTCGCAAAGCCACGTAGGCCAAGCAGGCCATGTGGCCCACTCATGGGAGAGCAGAGAGGGCAGGAGCGCCCTCCCCTCCCCGCGAACACAGACCCAAAATTTGGGATCTGAGAGGGCAGGCGGCCCTCCAATCCCTGACCAACATGTGGACTGGACCTTGTGCCCCGGGGGGGCAACGGTGCGAGGGTGGCTGGATCGATGTAGACTAGACCCTGGCATGCACCTCGAGGGACATGTGGCTTGGATCGACGTAGATTGGACCCTCGCATACACCCTGAGGGACACGTGGCCTGGATCGATGTAGACTAGACCCTAACACACACCCCAAGGGACATGTGGCTTGGATCGACACAGACTGGACCCTGGCATGCACCCTGAGGTGCTGACTAGACTGGATCGGTACCGGACACGTGGTGGACAACCATTGGCAGACAGCCACTAGACAACGTAGATTGGACTGTGACTAGACAAGTTGCAGACAACCACTAGACGCTGGCTAGACATGACTCAACACGTGGCACATCGCCACAAGACTGACCCGGACAGACTTGCCTCCCCCTGGCACCATGTGGCGATGACCAAAAGGGCAGGCGACTCTGGTCAATTTCTTGAAGGCAATCGATGAATAAGGGGAGCCCTCTGCCTTATCAACCACATTGCATCCCACTGTGGGATGCATGTGGGATAAAAATCTTGCATTTTAAAAAAAAATACGCCGCTCGTAGAGATTAAAAGGCACATTGTGTGCCTTAGTTCCCATCGGGCGCTTTAGCCTGACCGGTTGATCGGGTCGAGCTAAGGCCCTAGGCGGGGAGTCCAGGGTTCGACTCCCGTCAGGAACAGAAGGCATTTTTTTTGCCTTCGACGATTCCAAGGTAACTTCAAATTTTTTTTTTATTTTTTAATTGCATTTTTTTAATTAAAGTTTTTCTTTTATTATTTTTTTTAATAATTTAAACTTGAAAATATTTTTTTAATTAAATCAATTTCTATTTAAATATTTAAGTTGATTTATTTAAAACATATATTTTTTAGTTTTTTATTATTAATTAAAATGATTTATTAAACTTTTCTTAACTATTGCAAATTAAAATTAAAGAAATATTTTTGCAACTTTGAAATTTAAAGGTGCTAGTGTTTTCTCACAAAATGGAGATATAAGACATAGCAAGAGCACATTTTTTTGTTGCAAATTAGACAACTCTTCTCAAACCTTGTTAATTTAGCATACAAGAAAGGATCACACTTGATTTTTTTTGCAAATTAGACAACAAGGAGCCTGAAATTTTTTGTAAGAATCAAAATTTCAAAGAGTGCATTTGTTTTCTCCAAGGAGATATAATACATAAAATTGCACATCTCTTTTTTTTTTGCAAATTTGAGAAGACTTTGTAACCTTGGGTCCATAAAAACTAAGTCGTGTGTCGACTAGTTCTGGAAGCCTTTCAAATGCGGGTCGTGTGTCGACTTGTCTTGAAAGGAGTGCTCTAAATTCTACATTTTGTAAACATTAAGGGGGGATAGAATTCATTTTTTTTATTCTATAGTTTGCAAAATTGTAACGAAAAAAAGGGGGGATATTTCAAAGTAAGCAAGGTGCATTCTCGATTTTACTCGACACCTTCTCTTAAAAATTGCTTGTAATAGGTGCATTTTCGGTTGCATCCGACACCTAGAGTGATACAAATTTGGGTTGCTCTCATGTTTTGATTATTGCACTAACACTCATGTTTTTGTGTGCAATTAAAAATTCAAATACAACATTAAAAGAAGCATTTCACAAAACCCAAACTTCACTCAAAAAAAAAGCCATGCTAAACTTTGCATAGGTTAAAAACAAGACAGTTTTTACTCCCCATCAAAAGGTCAAAAATTCAAATCACCTTGATTCACTCTCTTTGTTTGGCTTAATAACCTCAAATTTTTCATCCTTCTTTAAGGGTGTTAAAGAAGGTGCCATTAAATATCCTAGAGGGAAAAATCAAAAGTTTTACACAAACCTACCCATGTTTCATTTGCTCTATTTTGTTTGGCTTAAAATTCCTCCAAATTTTCATCCCTTGGTAAGGGTGTTAAGGTAGGTGCCATTAAATATCTTATAGAGGCAAATTGAAAACAACTTCCATATACTCTTTTGAGGGTATAGTGCAAGATATCACCATCTTAGTCCTATCAAATTTGAAACCTAAACCATGGCCATGATACACAAGTATCTCACTGAGAGCCAACTTCTCAAAGGTTCAAATTATTCAGCTTGGAAGACTAAGATGAAAGCTATCTTAATTGTAGAGGAATTATGGTCAATAGTGGATGGAAGTGTCACTAGACCTCAATCACTTGGAGCAGATCAAAGAGACTTTGATAAAAAGGATAAAAAACTATCCTTAATGATCTTGCTTGCTATTACTGATGATATCCAACCTCATATCAGTGAAGCTATGACTGGTAAGGCAACATGGGATGCCTTAAATACCATCTTTGAGGGAAAGAATCAATCAATGATTCTTAACCTTCAAACACAGCTTCATACTCTACATATGAAATCAGGAGAAACATTAGAGCTATTCCTCTGTAGAGTCGTAGAATTGAAAACAAAACTGCAATCCTTAGGAGAGAAAGTGGAAGACCAAGTCTTGAACTCAATCATTTTAAGAGCTCTTCCTAACTCCTACCGAACGTTGATCACCTCACTACAAGTTTCTGGCAGGACAATAACTTTTGTCGAGTTGGTAAACATGCTTCAAACAGAAGAAGCTAATCAACTTCAAAGAGATGAGGCATCCAACAATGCTCTTTTCTCAAAAAGACAAGGTGGTAAGAAAAAGTGGAATCAACATAAAGGTTCTTCTTCTAATCAAGAAAAGGGTAAAGACAAAGAGATTCCTAAGAAGAAGCAGTATTGTAAGATTTGCGACAAAGACACTCATGAAACCAAAATATGTTGGTTTAAGAACAAATCGCCCAATGAACAAGGAAACAAAAAGGGCCAAGGCAAACCTAAGAACAAGAACAAATAGCAAAAGGGACACATTGCAGCTGAAGATTCTAGTTCAGATTCTGAGAGAGCACACAAAGTGCTCATGACACATATAGATTCCTCCCACAAGGACTCTATGTGGTACATAGACTCAAGCGCTAGTAAACATATGACTGGTGATAAATCTTGGTTTGCAACATTTGAGGCTCGAGAAGGTAGACCGGTAACCATTGCCGATGATCAGACCTATCGAGTTCAGGGAGAAGGAAGTGTTTTTGTCTCCCTTCCAGATGGAGAATGTAATATTCAAAAAGTTCTTTATGTACCAGGATTGAAAAATAATCTCTTGTTAGTTCCACAAATCCTAGGACAATAACATGAATGTCAATTTTATAGTGGACAAAGAAAAGAAACGTTGCTTTATCACTAAAAATGGAAAATAGATAGCAACAGGTTCATACAAACATGGTTTGTTTGTCTTAGATGCAATTACCTCTACCCATACTGCAATGGTAGTAACCACAAAAGAGGCCACTTCTCTTTGGCATAAGAGATTTGGGCATTTGAGTTTAGGATATTTACTAGAGTTGAGTAAATATCAAATGGTGAAAGGACTGCCTACTCTTTCATCTACCTTGCCAGTGTGCTCTGATTGCTTGTCGGAAAGCAACATAGAGTACCTTTTGAACCTAGCTCTTTTCGAGCTAAGGTACCTTTGGAGTTGGTTCACACAGATTTGTGTGGTCCCATGTCTACAAGTTGTGGAGGAAAATGGTATTTTCAATTGTTTGTCGATGATCACTCACGAAAAATGTGGGTCTTCTTCTTGCAGTTGAAGTCTGAAGCATTTTCCTATTTTCAATAGTTCAAAACTCTTGTTGAGAAGGAATCAGGATGCTTTATTAAGACCCTCCATTCAGATCGAGGGGGGGAATACACATCAAAAGAATTTTCCTCATTTTTACAGACACATGGGATAAAGAGACAGTTAACAACAGCCTACACTCCTCAATCCAATGGGGTTTCTGAGAGAAGAAATCGATCCATAATGGAAATGGTTCGATGTATGCTTAAGGGGGCCAACCTTGAGCAAACTTACTAGGGCTGAAGTTGTTCAAACTACAGTATATCTTCCGAATAGGGCTCCCACAATGGCTCTTGAAGGTATGACTCATGAAGTGGTAGGAAACCCTCCATAACTCATCTAAGGGTATTTGGGTGTAAGGCATTTATGCATATACCTAAGGAGAAAAGAAAGAAATTAGATGAGAATTCCCTACCTTGTATATTTCTTGGATATGATGAATTTTCAAAAGGCTATCGGTTGATAGACCCATTTACCAAGAAGATACATGTAAGTAGAGATGTAGTGTTTGATGAAGCTTTCACATCCAACACTACATCAGTATACCTAGATGATGAGGAGGAACATCAACTTCCTTCTTCACAACATAAAAAGCCACCCAAATGGTATACAAGCACAGTGAAAGACTCTAAACTCACTTCCCCACCTGATCTTACTCTCAATCGTCCAAAGACAAGAAGCATGTCATAGAAAGAAAAGAATGAAGCATCCACTTTAGTTGATGATCTTTGTGCAGATTTTCAAGATCTTTCTGTTGATAGAGAGTTACCAAGGGAAGATGAGATGGAAATATATGAGGAGAGGGTTTACTTATCAGCATGTGATGAGAATGAACCTTCTATAGTTGATGAAGCACTTAGACTGCCTCAATGGAAGGCAGCTATGGATGCAGAATATAACTCCCTCATAAAGAATAAAACATGGAAGCTAGTGGATTTTCCTAAAGGAAAGAAACCCATAGGTTGCAAATGGGTTTACAAAATAAAATATAAGGTAGATGGCACTATAGATAAGCATAAATCCCGTCTTGTGGCAAAGGGCTATGCTCAAAAGGAAGGACTTGACTATGAGGAAACCTTTGCTCCTACAACAAGGATGACCACCATTCGAGTACTTTGTGCTATGGCAGCACAATTCGGATGGAAATTACATCATATGGATGTAAAAAGCGCCTTTCTTAATGGTGACTTAAAATAAGAAGTATACATGACTCAACCTCCTGGATTTGCAGAGGTAGGCCATGAGCAAAATGTTTGCAAATTGGTCAAATCATTATACGGGATAAAACAAGCCCCAAGAGCATGGTACATAAAAATGGATAGTCACCTACTACAAGCATGGATTTAAGAGAAGTCCATCTGACGCAAATCTCTATATCAAGAACACAGGTTCTGAGATAGTGATTCTTGTGTTATATGTAGATGATCTGATCATCACTGGAAATTCAGAGAACTTGATTAACGCCGTGAAATATGACTTGAAAGAGTCATTTGATATGACAGATCTAGGACTTCTCCACTACTATCTTGGCCTTGAGATAGAACAGAAAAAGAATCATCTAAGGGTGACTCAGACAAAGTATGCCAAGACTTTAGTAGAAAAATATCGTATGACTGATTGTAAACCCAAAGCAACACCGATGGAATCAGGGCTACAGTTATCACGATATGAAGACTCACCATAGGTAGATGGAACACTTTATAGACAGATGATTGGAAGCCTCATATATCTGACTAATACTAGACCAGATATTACTTATGCTATAAACTATCTCTCACGGTTCATGCAAGAACCAAAGGTCTCCCATTGGAAAGCAGCTAAGAGAGTCTTACACTACATTCAGGGTAGTGTCGATTATGGTCTAGAGTATAAGAAGAATAACTCATTCTTCTTATAGAGTTACACTGACTCTGATTATGTTGGATCCATAGATGACAAAAAATCAACCTCAAGCTATGTTTTTCATCTTGGATCTGGTCCTGTCTCATGGCATAGTAAAAAGCAACAGGTGGTTGCTTTATCTTCAACTGAGGTAGAATATCACGTTGCACGTGGAGTTGTGTGTGAAGCGATATGGCTAAGTCGCATCTTGGCTACCATGGGCCTACCAAAGAAACTTCCCATTCACATGTTTTGTGACAACTCAGGTGTTTTGAACTTGGTCAAGAATCCAGTGCATCATGAAGGAACTAAGCATATTGATATAGATTTTCATTTCATTCGTGATGAAGTTCCTAAGCATAGAATCAAGCTCCAACACATTCCCACTGACGAACAAGTTGTAGACATTTTTACAAAGGCACTTGGACGTGTCAAATTTCAACTGTTTCGGAGCAAACTTTGTATATCAAAGTAATGTAATAAAGGGGGGATGTTAGGGTAAAATAAGGTAGTGTATTGCATTACACTACATGGGGTTATTACATTTACTTTTCTATGTAATTATGTAATTACCATGAGATATTTTCCTCACGGTTAAACTAGGTACGTACCTAAATATCCTATGTTAGATATTTAGGTTAGTGTTATGGTTAGAACTCTCTACCTATGTTAGTAGTTAGCTACACGTCTCTCCTACCATGTTGGTTAGCGAGATAGACGTTAGATTAGTTAATTATTATTGTTATTAATACTTTAGGCAATCTATTGCCTAAGCTAATGTTCAATTTATTTTCTTGCCTAAGCTAACGTTCAATCTATTGCCTAAGCTAATGTTCAACCTATTGTTATTAATACTTTAGACAATCTATTGCCTAAGCTAACGTTAGAATAATTTAATGGAATGAATGAAATAATGGTACATGTAAGAGTGGACATAGAAGGAGGAATAGAATATGGAATAAATGAAGTAGAAGTAGTAATATGGAGAGTAATATATATAAAGGATGGATAGCAAGTATGACTATAATAAAGACTATCAACACTACTAGAGTCCAAGAGGGGTATGGCCTCAAAGATATATTTTGTATCATGTAAAGAAAAGAAACAACATCACCCTTAGTTGCACCTTTTTGAGTGGGCATGGGATTTCTAATATCTGCTATTTATGTAATTTTATAATTAGGAAGTGACTATTTCAGGTAATAATGACAACTCTTATATTGGCCTCTAAGGTCATGGGACATCCATTGCATAAGTGATCAATATTCATGCTTGGGAGTTGAAATCTCTACTAGTGCCTACTTGAGCATGTGGTGTAGCTTTTTAGATTGCCTCCTATAAATTCTTCCCATAGATCTAGTATCTAACAATGACAATGATGGGCTATATAATTTTATTACTAGATATAGTGTGATGGGCTATGGTGTGAGGCCTATCCCAATTGCTGCCATTTTTTTTGGTAGGTAAAAATTATTAAGTGCAGGTTTTAAATGGGCCCCAAACCCAAGTACATAAATTGGTAGCTAAACCAATAGCATAAGATAACATAGGCCTGCATATTGGCTAGCAACAACCTAAACAAAAAGGTCCAAATAGTAGTAGAGAAGGCTAGATGGAACCCTGATGTCAGATAAAAAAAATATAGTCCGAGCAATACCCACGCAGGGGTTACTTAAGAGAAGTAACTACCTGAAAAACCTATAAAGGAGCTATGATAAAAACTTGCACATGGGAAGCTCGTAAAATATCCATAAAAAATATAATAGACACCTATACAAAAATAAACACAATGCTCAAAAAGGCCCACGTAGGGGCACTATAGACTATAATTAAAATCCCACGCAAGGGATCAAAATACCAAAAATAGAGATACCCAACATGAGAACAATAGAGTAATCAATAAACACAAACCTAGACCTTTGTAACATCTTCATTTGTAGGAGCATCTCTAGGATGGTTCGGGAGTAGCACCTTAAGAGTCTCGTTGATCTTATCCATGGTGTTGATAATGCTACTAGCAATGGTAACATGGATTGTGTTGCAAGTAGTAATGCAAGGATCATCAATATCTTCATATAAAATGTGGTAAGGGAAGATCTGATTGGTATCAACCCTTGAATTCTTAAGCTAGGCTGACCTCCTAAATTGAGTTGGATGAAGGCTTCAGTGATATATTGTTTAGCTCCTTTGAACTTGCTTAGAAATGGAATGAGACCATGAGCTTCCAGAAAGGTGTGAGATAGGGTATCAAGCTGAAGGGTAGATGGCTCAAGCAAGGCCATGTTGGCAAGATTGAGGAGAAAGGAAGACCACAGAAGCTTCTTACTACCTAGGACACACAATGGTGAACAAAACCAGACGGCGATGGACTGGCATAGAACAGGATGTAAATATAGAAATTTTTGGCACCATAAACGCCCTTTTCAAAAGCTGAGTTGGTGTGATTGGCAGAACACAATAATTCTCCTAAGAGAACTGACATCAAAAAAAATATATATGGAATAGGACATACTTCACACATGATAGGGCTAGGGAAGGATTGGGAGTGGCAAATGATTGAAAAAATGAATCTCAAAATTCAAAAGACATAAAATTAAGCATCTCGAGACTTGACACATATTGACATTGTTAGATAATGTCCAATTGCATAGCCTAGACCTACTCAGGGACTTGACATGCTTGTAAAATACAACCATGAGGTAAACCCACTAACAAGACCTATCTTGGGATATTGCATACTTTATGAAATGAAAACGGGAGAACCAAATTCCAGCACTAATAGCAAGACAGAGAGTCATGCTAATCAAAAAAAAATTGCCATAAGAACTAGAACCAAAGAAACACATCATGTTGAAAAGGGTAGAGTTAACATTGGATAAGTTGATCCACCAAAACCTGTGGCCACATATTTCAAACCAAATAATTATTAGTAGCATTTAAAACTTCTTGGAGAAAGCTTTCTTTCCAAATGGACATAGATTTATGGATAACTACCCAATTAGCAAGAATATCTGCAAGTATGTTGGCTTCGTGATACACATGGTTGATAGAGATATCATCAAAAATTTTGGATAGCTTCTTAGCTTCCTGAATGATAGTTTTGACATTCCAATAGGACACCCTATTGTTTTTAAGAGCATTTATAATGTTCAAATATTCTCCCTCAATACAAAGGTTGCCTTTATAATCCTTGAGAATATCTAGCTCTCTCCATAGTGCACGACCTTCAACAAAATGATTCTTTTGGCACCCCAGATGCTCAATATAAGCTATAATAACTTGACCACTTCTATCTCTAACTAGGCCACTTGCACTAGCATCCCCTAGGTTTCCTTTGGAGGCACCATCAAATTTAAGTTTCAACCACTCACTTGGGGGAGGAATCTAATGGGCACCCACTCTGGGATGGGGGGCTGGTAAACTAGAATTGGAGTTGCAGAGAATATTTAAAGAATAGAATAGAATAGACTCCAATCTAGAATCAGGTGGTTTGGGATAAGGGAAGAGCTAGGAATTCTCAATAGTAAAGGCAATAGCTTTGTTGGAAACAGACTACCATTGATAATTCTTAGATGTGACTATTAATGGATCAACCATTCCTTATTCCAATACCCCAAGTCCTCTTATTCGTATGTACTTCATAGATATTAACAAGATAGTGCCTTGGCTATATATAGCCAAGTCCACTAGGGTTAGTGCTTGGGCTTCCCAATCACATATTGTATAAGTAGCAGCTAGAAACTTTGTGGAAGTTGATACATAGATGATAGGTTGTGCCTATGATTGAGGTTAAACTTATAGTTATGGCTATGCTTGCACTTGAGGCAATGGACTCTCCTTTGAATTCTTTATAGTAATAGCCCATACTACCATTTTAGTGAGACTTTACATGCGATGTGCTTCATATACTCATAGAATTTTGGGCTTGAGATTGAAGACCCACTTCAAGTGACATAGTGTTAGGATCTCATCCTAACGCTATTTTGTAATTCTCATTGGCTTATGTAATGACCCACTTCTAAAGTGGGGCATTCTATTATAATATTATTTTTTAATACTTTGTAATTTATGTGGCAAGTAAGACCCCTAGCCAAGTGGTGCCATCTCATGTAACTGTTATCAAGATTGTAATCGATGTTTGGTAGAATATTCTAGCTCGAGTGGCATTTTGCATGTAAGCCAACTCTTGAGCCTTTAGGTATAGTTTCATGTATCTTTCTCTTCAAAAGACATGAAGACATGTACGAATGTATCTTTTTTCAAGTTAATGAAATATTGAAGAAGGTTTCCCCTCAAAGAGGCCTATGATTCTGAGTTATTTGTGAGTTTGTTTCAATTCTGCAATTACTTTCTGCATATTGTTATTCTGTTATTTGATGCATTTTGATTATTTTTCAATATTTTGTGTGAGTGAGCTTTATTTCAATAGTATGTTCCTAACACATAGGTGTATTTGACATGAATATTGTATTTTGTGCAACTCTATATGTATTCTATGAGGTTTGGCTAAGGTAGTGAGGTCCTTCTCTAACTCTCCTATCCGCATCTCTTCATCTAACCCCATCTTGGGGTCATTTAAATGGTGTTTGTTAGATATTATTGAATCTAATGTTTGGTCCCTTTTAAAACCTTGATGATAGTATCACTTATTTCAAATCTCATTTCCACCATATAATTGTCTTCTTTTCATCACAAGGATTCTTCTTCAAACACTTGACCATTTGATGATTAGTTTTGTGAACTTTAAGGTTATATATACTTATTTGTATCAAATGTAATTTATTAAGGGATTATTGTTAATATTTTATGGTGGGAATCCTCCAATGTTAGGTACATTCCAAGCTTTACAATATCCATATTTTTTCTCAATTTTTTACCACAAATTCTCACTACAATTGATTACTATAGGTAGCCTTAACCTTGTATATTTTGAGTCAATTAAGTAAAAAACATTTCCCAGTCATAGGACTATAAACTTTCTAGTTGTTTAAAGCTCAAAACTTCAATATTTCATCTACTTTATGGAATAATCCACTATCCTTTATTATAAGCATCATGACTCTTAAATCCAGCTTATAATATGCTCTTTTTTTGCCCTAAATTGTATGCATGCTCGATGTAGTCAAGCTATTAATTATATTCTTATGCAAGCATATGATTTAATATAAAGGATGACAAGACATAGGGGGTTGCAGATAATCCATAAAAATATATGAATATGATTTCTCTACTCAAATATGATTCTCTCGCCTTATTTCCTCCTTGTAGTAGTTTGTGGGGTTTAGGGGTTAGCTTAGGTTGTGGGCCCCCAATATTATAGATGACTATTGATAGATATTTATGGAAATCATAGCAAATGGTGTCTTCCATACTCTCGAATGCATGTAATAACAACCATAAATAATTTAAAGCATCAATATATTGGCTAAAATAAATAGAGGGGACCCAAAAACTTAACGTGCATGCAAGGTCAAAACACTCTTTATAGGGACTTCAAGAGTTAAATAAAATTATGTCAATTCCATAGGTGAATAGATCTACATATATTTTATATTGAGTAGAGACATGACGATGACGTCAAAGAATTTGAATGGTCAAATATTTTATTAAATATGTTACCTAATTAATGAAAATAACATTTCAAGATGACATTTTACTCTAATTTTGTATACACAACTATTTTTCCTTGGAGCATTTACTAAAACCTTCATAACTCTTTATAAAATCTAGTTCGTCTCACACCTATGAGAGCATGTGAAAGCTATGAAGCTCATTATTTCCTATTTAGCTAACCATCTACTAGTTTGAAGGATTCTATATTGATCCAAACTTTGATACATATCAATATATACATAGAAGTGCACTAACAAACACAAATAATTTAAAGCATCAATGTCTAGTTAAAAAATTAATAAAGGGAACCTAAAAACTTGATGTGTAAACAAGGTCAAAATGTCATCTATTGGGAATTTGAGAGTTGCAAAAATTAACACCAATTCCATGAAAATTGCACATATTTTATGTAAGGCAAAGGAGTGACCATGGTGCCAAAGGATTAAAATAGATAAAGAATTGATTAAATTTACTACTTCATTAATGAAAATAACATTTTAGGTGCAATTCATTATAATTTTGTATAAGCAACTTTTTTTTTCATAGTGTTTACTAAACACTTCACAACTTTTCTTAAAATCTAGTTGAAATCTCACACTTGCGATAGGATGGGGAAGCTACAATGTTCTCCATTTCTTGTTTAGCTAGTCATATTATGCTTAAGGGATTTTCCATTGTCATAGTCACTTTTTTACATGTCTATATTTTTCAAGGAAAACATAGTTTTCTGGTTACTCGTATAAATAATTATTGAACTTAAAATATCTTTTTCTATGGTCTATTATTTTATGACATAGTTCAAAATGAGACATAATTAGTGTAATTCTATATTTTCTCTTTTTATTTGGTGGTGTTAATAGTCTTCTCATTCATTATACATTGTATATCCTTTGTCATATTTTTAATGTGGAAAACTTTCCTTCTTAGTTAGTAGTGTTTTTCAATGAATTTACACAAGTTTTTTATGAGGGGTCCCGGTCCCCTCATCCTGAGTGGGGTTTTAACCTTAGACCTCTCAAAGAGAGGCCAAATCCCTTACCACTACAGTAAGATTACCACTTTTCTTAGTTAGTATTATTAATTGGCTTTCCATTCATTATAAATTGTATGTACTTGTCATCTTTTCAATATTTTAATGTAAAAAAGATAAATCTCATATGTTTTTTAAACCATCATTTAATAAATTCTCATCAAAAATTTACTCTAATCTTAAAAAAACTATATGTTCAAAAAAATTAGAATTATTTTTCTAAATGGTTGCTAAGAGCAAAATTTAGTATTGTCAGCCATCTAAATTCCAAGTTTAAAGAAATATTTTTTTTTTTTGGAGAACAAGGGGTTGTATTAGGGTCCCTCACCCTTGACAAATCACAACTCTCTCCTTTAGATCTTGAGAGTTTACAAAGAGATTCAATTCTCATCTCAATTGAGTTTCTATAGCTAGATACCTACATCATTTTTTATAAAATGTTTGAATTCTTGATTTTTATTTTTTGGATCTTCTTCAATTTTTTGTGTGAATACAAATATTCCATAATTCAACATCATTCTTCTTGATATTTTTCTACAAAAATCTTCACAGTTCCATAACTCCACCTCTATTGTATATTCATTGCATCTTAGTAGAGTAATATTTTTGAAACATCACACTATCATGGTCTGCTTAATCAAGTCTTAATTGCTAGATTCCTTCCTAATGCATAAGTACAACCACAAAAAATGTTGTAAATAGTTTATATGAAAACATATTAATGTTATAAAATAAAGCAAATATTATCAATAGAAAAAATTGAAGAAAATTGTACACATTATTTGATTCAAGCAATCAACATTTTCTTGTCGACTTTAGCTAAACTTACTATTTCCTCTAACCATGGAAAAGAGAATTTAACTTCACGATCCTCAATTAAAACTCCTCTATTGGCTAACCTATCTACACATTTATTTCCTTAAAATGTGTGTAAGCATAATTTATTCAAACTCTATAGCAAGGACTTGTACTTCTATATTTATCTCGTTTATGTTCCATGGAGCCTTTACTTTCCTCAAAATTGTATTTATTTTTATTAATGAATCACCTTCCATCCATACTCTATTCCATTTTATTTGTTTGTATATTTTTAACCATTCCAAAGCCACCCAAGCTTCAACTTCATTGTCCATCTTAAATCCACTATTGAAAGCATAATAAGACAAAATCTCTCCTCTATTATTCCTAATTATTCCTCTTCCTCTTGTTGGTCTTATATTTCCTTTAGAATCTCCATCAAAATTCAATTTTGCCAACTCCACATTTGGTGGTTTCCACTTTATATTATTTTTATTCTTTTTGTTTCTCTTGTGCCCAGCATCATAATTCCATTTTGATGACTTGACTCCATATATCAAGGCTTTCTACTTCTAAATTAGGGATTGGGTGAGTTGATAGGGTTGGTTTAGACTCCTCTATGGCTAAACAAATATTCATTTTTATTACCTCTATATTTCTTTCCTTTCCTGTAAATATTCTATTCCTTTCTAGCCATACATTCCAAAGTATTGTATCTTTTCATATACATTGTTTGTAAAGCCTCACTTTTAAAAGTATTATGACATTACTTTAACCATTCATCACCATGCATTTATCAAATATATTAAGAATCCATTACCAAAGTTTCCATACTATTGATTAGTGTCCCAAGAGATGGTTTATACTCTCCTCCTTTTTACAAAGAATATATTGTGAGGGGCCATGAAAACCCCTTTTCATAAGGTTATCCCAGGATAAAATTATTTTATGACCTACTAGCCAAACAAACATTTTTACTTTAGGAATGCTCAAACTATCTCAAATATCTCTCCATATTCTTGTGATATTCTTATTTTGTTGGTGCTTTACATTATATCCACTTCTTGTTATGTATTTTCCTAAGTTATTCAACTCCCAAATCAACTTATCCTTGGATCCCCTTAAAATAATCATTGTTGTTATCTCTCTGCTCAACTGCCTCCTAGCATCAATGTCTTGTGTACTTGTAAAAAATCTTATTTCCATTTATATTTTCCTTCCTAATTCTTGTACATAATGTTTGAAACCTTATCTCCATATTTATATTGAAGTAATTTCATCCATGGTTTCAAAATTGAATCTCGATTGAGTGGTTCTTTATCACACCAAGTATCCATCCAAATAGAATTTTTTCTAGTTCCCACCATCCATATTAGACCTGTAATCACTAAATCAATTGATTTTTTAAACCATTCCATAGAGAACCATTTGGTAGTGAGAATGCAGTAAATATTAAGCTTGGGTCATTAGGTTCAACATATTTACTTAGAAGAATTCTTGACTTGGTCTCTTTTTGTACAATCTCCAAATGACTTTTCCCCTAAGAGCTAAGTTTTCAACCATAAGAACTCTTAAACCAAGACCTCTCCTAGTTTTATCATCACACACCCAACTCCATTTCACCAAAGGAAATTTCATTTTAGATAATCCTTACAACAAAAATGACTACATAATATAGATTAAACTTTTTTTATTAATTTTAGCATAGTATACAAGGACATACAATATGTTGGAATAGCCAATAAGATTGGTTTAATTAGTTGCACTCTTCGTGTTAACGATAACCATCTACCTTTCCATGTTGGTAGTTTATTTTGAACTTTACTTATAATTAGATTCCATAATTATATCCTCATTATCCCTTCAAATAAGGGCATCCCTAGATAAGTTGTTGGTAAATTTGCTTCCTCCATTTGAAGTAACCTACATATCCCTACTTTGATTCTAGTTGGGATGTTTAGGAAGTAAATTTTAGATTTGTCCTATTAACTTTCTACCCTAACACTCTTTCATATTCATTTAATAATTTATTCCAAGCTCTAGTCTTTTTTAGCCTTGCCCTCCCAAAAAGGGTTGTATCATCTACAAATTGTTGATGGGTGATGTTGTTAATGTTATTACTAGCCTTAAGTCCACTTATTAGCCTATATTTGTTATCCTTATTCAAGTTCCTACACAATACCTCTACCATAATAATGAATAGATATGGTGATAGAGCATCTCCATATCTAAGACCTCTCTTGGCTTTAAAAGATTCTATTACTAACCCATTGACAAGCACTGAATATAAAATTGTAGAGACACAAGCTTTAATCCATCTGACTGATTTCTTCCCAAATCCAAAAAATTTAAAAACTACAAAAATAAAATGTCATTTAACTATCATAGGCTTTACTCATATCAATTTTTAAGATCATTGCTCTCTCTTTTCTTGAAGTTGTTGAATGCAAAATTTCATGAACTGCTATGATTCCATCTAGAATTTTTCTCCCTTTCATAAATCCTCCTTGCTCTTCAAAATTAATTTTGTCTAATAGAGATCTATCAATTTTCAATCACTTTCGAGATAATATTATATGCCATATTTCATAGGTTTATGGGAAGGCCTAAATGTATCACACAATTTTGAATTCTTCTTTTTTAGAATCAAGGTAAGATATGTCGCATTTATTTTATAATGTATCGTTTTACCCTAGACTGTTCCACTGCTACCAATAAAAAATAATTCACTATATCACAATTATATTTATAGAATTTTGGAGAGAGCCCATCCGAACTTGGATATTTATCCTTATCAAAAGATAAAAGAGCAAAATAAACCTCTTTTAGAGTAATAGACTCCATCGGTTTCCTATTTTCTTCATCTATTATAATTGAAGGTACTTCTTGTAGTAGTTTATCATTAAGAAATTCAAACTCCTCTGATCCTATAATATTTTGGTAAAAAACCTTACCTCCTTTCTGAATTCACTCTATTCTTCAATCCAAACCCCTTATATTGATTATATTCTACTAATTTTATATGTTGATCTTTGTAATATTGCCATCCTATGAAAAACCTTCATGTTTTTATCTCATTTTAACCAAGTGTATCTTGATTTTAATCTCCCAAAAAAAAATTACTCAAAATATTATGATATTCACCAAGCAACTCCATTTCCTCCAAGTTTGGATTATTATGAGATCACCTTTTAAGAATTTTGAAAGTTTATCTTTTAGTTCTTTCTTCTCAAAAATATTTTCAGAAGTGTTCTTGTTCCATTTTTTTAATCTAAATGTCATTGACTTAATTTGTTTTGGAAGAGTATACAACCCATCGTTTCCTGAAGAATTCCATGTTTGTGTTATCATATCAAAAAATTGAGATGGTCTTCCCACATCTACTTGTATTTAAAATATGATATTTTTTTTATTCACTTACCATCATTTTAACTCTTATTGGCTAGTGATATGAACCAATACTTCTCAAGGTATTAATTTTAGCACAAGTCCCTTCATCTAGCCAATGATCTCAGATAATGCACTTGTCTAGTTTTTCTGCTATTAGGTTTTGGCCTCTCCTATTGTTAGTCCATGTATAGTTATCTTCTTCAAACTCTACCTCCCATATATTATTATTTTGAATAAAAGCTAAGAAATCTCTCGTACTTTGGATTAATTTCCTAATTTATCCAAATTATTCATCTAGCTTGGTTATGGTATTAAAATATCCTATGATCATAAATCATGTTTATTGGTATTTACTTCTCATAAAGGCTTCAATCCAACTCCATACTTCTAATATGTCTGACTGAGTAGGAGGTCCATAGGCATTGATAAGGATGAAACGAATATCTACAAAATAGCATGTGACTAAAGAGGTTATCCAATACCTAGTTTTTTGAATGATTACACATGATTTTCTAATAGGATTCCAACATGTTATAATTCCCCCTTCCACTCCTTTAGAATCCACAACATCCCATTCACATCTCGTCCATATTGCTTTCATAGTTTTGAAAAAAATTCTTTATCATTCTAGTTTTTTTTATACAAAGACTATCAGGCTTATTACTTAAATAGAGTTCCCCTTATAGCACCCTTTATATTACATACAAGGGTTGTTGCCACTACCTACGAATTACCAATATCATTTTGTTGTTTGGTAAAAATAAGCTCAACCAACTTAGTTTGAGTTCCTTTCTCTATGTTTTCTCTTGTTTCCCTAGATCTAGATGGATAATTTGAGGGTTTTCCTCTTTTTTTCTTGCCTATATCAAGAGTAAGTATTATTATTCTATTTCTTAATATTCTTTCACAAGTTTCTTTTTCATTATATTTATCCTATCCTGGCTCTCCTACAAAATCTTTTGACTTGTCTTGCTCATTTTTTGGTATTTTCTTATTAATGGTATAGATATTAACATCTAACATTGCATTTTATCTATCAATTTTCTTGTCCTAAATGTCACATGGTACTTCGAGAGAGTCTTCAAAATCTAATGAGACACATTCCTTAGGTTCATTGGGAATGTTATTTCCTAAATCAGGACCATATTGAATAGACAGTTTCTTATTAATATTTTGAACCTTTGTACTATGTCCTCTAAGCTATGATATTTTTTTCTTCATAGGCTAAAGCCTCAAAATAATTGGTATTTCTTCCAATATCCTTCCTTATCGGTCTCCACTATTTATTTTTATTTTTTTTGGATAATAAGGGGTTGTACTTGAGTTCCTCACCCTTAAAAAATTACAACTCTCTTCTTTAGAGATTGAGAGTTTATAAATAAAAACACTTCTCATCTCAATTGAGATGTTATAGCTAAAAACCTACATCATTTTACATAAAACATCTGAAATCTTGATTTTCATTTTTTGGATCTTTTCAATTTTCTCTATGAATACAATTATTCCATAATTTAGCATCTTTCTTGATATTTTCCTATAACAACCTTCACAATGCCAAAACTTCACCTCTACTATCTATACCTTACATATTAGTAGAGTAATATTTCCAAAATATTGCACTATCATAGTTCGTTTTACCAAATTTGGATTGCTAGTTTCCTTCCTGAAACACAAGTGCAACCACAAAAATTATAATAAATAGTCTAAATGATTATATATTATTATTACAAAATAAAACAGATATTACCAATGGAAAACATTAAAGTAAATATTAATAATTAATGGAATCAAGCAATCAACATTTTCTTATCAACTTCAACTAAACTTACTACTTCCTCTAACCACGGAAAGGAGAATTTAACTTCACGGTCTTCAATCAAAACCCCTCTATTGGCTAGCTTATCTACACATTTGTTTCCTTTCCTTAATATATGTGTAAACATGATTTCTTTAAACGCTTTAGCAAGGGTCTCCACTATTTATTTACTTTCATCTACCTAGACCTATTTTTTGGAAGTTGAAAACCATCCTCATCCATGTCCATTTGTAAGTTTATCTTGTGGTTTTCTACATATGTTTCTATTGAACTCTTCTTAGGGCATGATCTCTCAATATGCTCCACATCATGACATGTTCTACATCGAAAAGATATTTTTTCATAATATATGGTTTGGGTCCAAAACTTACTCCCATATTTAAGAATTATTGATTTTGGTAAAAGTTTACTTATATCAGTCATGACCAATATCCAAGCATAAATAGCCAAGAATCCCTCTTCTGTAGTTTTTAAAATCTCAAGGAATTCACCCAAAGTGTTTCCTATTGCCTTGAAGGTATCCATTTTCTAAAATTCAATGGGTAACCCATACATCCTAACCCACACTAGTACTAGGGATAGATTTACATTTATAGGTGAAAAGCCTTCATACCAGTGGGTAAGGAAGAGTCCTACTCTTCCCATAAGCCAAGGACCCCCTTTTAGGATACTATATCTTTCCTCCCTGGAACAAAAAATGAATAGGAATAAACCTTTGGAAAGAAAAGATATAATCACTCTTAGAGACTTCCAACACCTACCAATTAATTTTCTCAAGGCTGAAGAGCCTAGCCAAGACCCATTATATTTACCAAAAACTATTGTATCTTGTAGAAACTTGTATCGCTTCTCTGTGAGGATCTAACTAACCTTTACTACTAGGGATGATTCTAAGGATATAGTTTTAAATAAATCCATGGGAAGGAAACTATAACTCAGAATCTACTAAAATTTACCATAATATCCTATAGAGATTAGAATATTTGATAAAAACCTATAGTAATTTGCATGCAAAATTTCTAAAATAAAGAAATGGGAATGGAAAATTAGCTAAAAAAATTTATGCTTAGATAGAATATCTTGCTTCACTTATGGCCCAAGCCTACATTTCTCCTCTCATCATCCAAACCCTAGCTGATAAATATATGCAATTTTATTTTTTGTGACCTCAATAATTGTCTCTGTCCTTGTTTCAAATGGTTGACTTCACAAGGTTGAATCTCCCTCGATATTGCTTGAATTCCTTTATAACTACATCAAGTCCCATTATAATTAATCCACAATATCTTAGTTCTTAATATAAATAATAAAGATTATAACTATATATATATGAGCAATTATAATATAAATTGGTCAATAGAATTTATAATAACATTCACTCTAACTTCAAATATGAATGTAAATGGCCCAAAATCAATCATATAATAATATGGAAAATACTTACAATAAAATTGCTCAAAATCTATATACAAGCTTCAATATTATCAATGCTTTTTGGTAATCTCTTACAGGTCATTTTTCAATACAATGTATGGAGCTTTATCTCATAATATAGACATAGAAAGGCGACTCTTCAATACTTGACTATTGCACTCCTCACACATTTGGGAGTCACAACATTTTCTATTATTTACATAAAACAAGAATCTCATGTCCTTTGGCTTCTCATCTTGTCACTTGTAAATAAGAATCTTCACTCTCTACTTACATGCACATTTATACTAATGACACTTGCACACTTCTACATGACACTTACTTTCCTACATTCACTCCTAATACATGACACTTACTTTCCTACATTCACTCCTAATAATGACACTTGTGCACATCCTCATATTACATATTTGCACACTTACATACATGACATGTTTGCATATCCTACACATTATACTCTTACATGACACTTGTGCATATCTTGCACATGGACACTTACATAAAGAGGAAATATAAATCACTATCCTAAACTATAGACTCAAACCCTAATTTATTGTATTTTTACATTTTTACCATAAATGTACCATGGGGGTACATTTGCATGTATCAAATACTCTTCAACACCGCCCTCTATTACATTATTTGATTATTGAATACTTTAGTCTTCAATCTTCATCTCTGGTATTTGAGAACGATCCTCTACTTAAGATCCATCAAGTTCTTGTTTTGACACTGATTTGATTTGTATCTCTTTTGACTATTTTCCTCTTAACTTTTATCTTTGTCTTCTGATTCTTTATTATATTCTTTTTTTTCTTAGTATTTATCATGGTTGGTTGTTCCTTTGAAGTCTTTTCCATTATATCCTATTTTTCTATAACATTTAAAACATTAGTATCTTTCGAAAATTCTGAAAAATTTTCATACATGTCTTCATTGATTAAGATATTTACTATAAGAGCTTTGAATTCATTTTCTTTTGTTGATTCCTCTAAATCTTGGATTTCTTGAAATAAGTTCCCTTTTTTATTATCTTCTCTTAATTGTAATTGATATTGTTGTTGATGACCATATCAATACTTAGGTTGATATTGATGTTGTTGTTATTGACTATATCGATACTGAGGTTGATATTGTTTTTGCTAAACAAAAATATTCATTCGATTCTCTTGATTCATTTGATTTCACTCATTTTGATTTTCTTGATTCAAAGGATTATATTTACAGAAAGTTGTACTATGACCCTTTATCTTACATATATGATAGAATCTTGATTTCCATTTATATCCATATTGTGATGTTGTAGCAACATCACTTGATATTCTTTAGATACCAAGCCATTGTTAGTAATTTCATCTTTGACTAGATTTTTTAACTTCATATTCTTGAATAATATTGAATAAATCATCAAATATGATTTTCTTATTTAGTAATTGTTAAAAAGTAACTAAATAGTTATAACTTTTTGGAAGTGCTCTTAATGTAACTTGAACAAGAAATTTATCTTCTATTTTTTCTCCTAGAGTCAAAAATTTTGCCTTTATATATGCTATTTTTTGAAGAAAGAGTTATATACTTTCTCCACTATTAACCTTTAAGGAATATAATTGAGATTGTAAATTCAAAAAAGTAGCTTTGTTTTTTTCTTTCGAATATTTTACATAATTTATCCCAAGCCTCTGTAGAGGTTTCTTATCCACTTAAATAAGGTTGGATTTCATCAATTATCCCAAATGTAATTAACATAAGAGATTTTGCATCACTCTCTTCAAATTTTTATATTTCTTTTTCATCTTCACTTGGTTTTTTCTTTGTCTTATTCACTATTTCCTAATTTTTTTCTATAATAAGGTATGATTTTGTTTTGTTTTTCCATGATGCAAGTCCATTCAAAAGTTGAGATTCAGAAAGGAAGATTTTATTTTTTGACATAATGGAACTCATTCAAATTTGTAAAATTTAAAATTTTTTAATCCTATAAAGTATCAAACCTTTTATCTCCCTAGTAAATTAAATTTGCAAATTTAAAAAACTTCAAATCTTCTAAAAAATTCAAATTTCAAAATTTCCTTTAAATTTCAAAAAATTTAAATCTACTAAATTTTAAATTCAAAAATCTTGAATTATATTTGAAGTAGAAAACCTTATCACTCCATAATTTAATAAATATTAAAAAACTCAAAAATTAAAAATTTGAAATATTAATTTCAAATTATAGTAGAAATCCTTATAACTCCCACTTAAAAATTATTTCATTAAATAGTAGTATTCCTTTTAATTTCCACTTAATATTTAAAGTTACTAAGATTAAAATCTTAAATAATCTTCTTACTTAGGGCTTTAATTATGTAATTAATAAAGGTAATGTTACTCACCTTAGTATTCACCTAGCCAAATATTTCAACTTGCTCAAGAAATGCTTCCAATTAAGTAATGCCTCTGGTGATAGACATTATGATTGTAACATGCTACAGACGTTACTATTATAGCTAATGGGTAGGAAATATTCTTCCCTATGCTTTCAACAATCTTCAACACTCGTTTGAAAAAATGTTTAAATAGGCACCTCTTTGGAATGCAATATCATTTGAATTTAGATTCCTTTAGTAGATGTTGGCCTCACTTCTACACTTGCTTTCTTGAATGATCAATTTTAACCTTATGCTAGCCTCTTTCCTATGATTACCTCCTTGAAAGCTCAATTTTAATGTTATATTGGACTATACTTTGTGATTGCATCCTTGAAAGTTTAGTTTTTTTGCTAGCCTCTTCTCTATAGTAGGTTCCTTGAAAGCTCAGGTTGACAGTTCTACTAGCCTCTTTCAATAGATGTTGGCCTCTTCTCTGCAATAGCTTCCTTGAAAGTTTAGGTTGACCATTTTGTTGACCTCTTTTTTATAGATGTTGACCTTTTCTAATTATGTTAGCTTCCATGAATGGTAGCTTAGCTTTAACACCTTCCTTGCTCTTCTAGTTTAACATAGACTATGTTTTGCTCACTTTGCTAATTGTTCTTGCACCAATAGTCAATGTTGGCCTTCTCTCGATCGTGTTGGTTTACATTTGCTCTATCAACTAAATTTTGGCCTTCTCTCGATCGTGTTGGTTTACATTTGCTCTATCAACTAAATGTTGGCCTTCTCTCGATCGTGTTGGCTTCCACCTACTCTATCGGATAAATATTGGTCTTCTCTCGATCATGTTGACTTCATTAACCTCCTTCACCATTAGCTCTTGATTGTAATATCCTCTCAGGATAACTCAATTGTAATCCCTATAGTCACTTTGGTATTATCAATGTTGTAACTTTATCACTATTTTGATTAATCTTCTATAACCAAAGATGGCTCTTCTGTTGGATTAACATGAGCACTTCTTCAAGCGTATTTATTGGATTACATGAGCATTTTATTTGGATAACTGAGGTGCTTCTTGAGTGCTTCCACTATCCACTCTTTACTCGAATAGTTCCTGAGTGCTTTCATTTTGCACTTTATACTTAGGCACTTATTGAGTGCTTCTGCTACACACTCTATACTCGAGCGCTTCTACTACTCACTCTATGCTTGGGAACTACCTAGGTGCTTCTATTGCTTAACTGTATTTTATCTTGGCTTACTACAATTTTCCTGAATATTCACTTTGAATGTTATTCCTACTTTGAGTATACTAGTTGCACAATAATCTTTCAATATTAGGAGAAATATTCAATTCTATTCTTTTTACTATACTATGGATTTTATTTGAATTTTCTTTTATCCTTTGATCTTTGGAATTTTATATTGTTTCTCTATGATTTGGTGTCTCGGGTTGAACCTAAGAACATTCAATATGATTATCCTCTTTTTTAGAGAATCCAAATAAATATAAGGGTGACTATGAATGTCCTCTCACGTCTAACTTTATTCAAAGTTGGGTATTAATAACTTCTATCTGACTCTTGTTTCTTCACTGGTTTTCCTTGAACTAAGTGGATAGACCCTAGCATCCAAATCAGGGTGACAATTAATTGTCCCCTCAATATCTACTCCTCTAGACCTATAAAATATAGTCCAATTCTTCACTATCTTTAAATTGGAGACTCCAAATACGAAGGTGGCTCAAAATATGATTATTAAAAATGAATAGAATTAAGCAATAGCTCTGATACCACTATTGGATTTTAAGTTAAACTATCTTTGGTCATAGTATAATTAAGCCACAATATCTTAGGTCTTAATATAAATAATCAAGAGTAGAATTATATATGAGCAATTATAATATAAATTATTACTACAATGGGAAGGGCTTTGGCTTCTCTTTGAGAGGTTCAAGGTTCAAATCCCACTCAATATGATGGTACTAGGACCCCTCATAAAAACCCTTGCAAATTTATTGAAAAATAAAAACTTAGAGCTCCAAGCTTATTGCAGTGGTAAGGGATTTGGCCTCTCTTTGAGACGTCCAAGGTTCAAACCCCACTCAGTATGAGGGGACCAAGACCCTCATAAAAATGTATGTAAACTCAATGAAAAAATATAAACTGAACAACATAAATTATAATAACATTCATTGTAACTTAAAATATGAATGTAAATGACCCAAAGTCAATCATGTAATAATATGAAATACTTCCAATAAATTTATTCAAAATTTGTATACAAGCTTCAATATTATAAATTCTTGTTGGTGATCTCTTATAGACCATTATCCCAATATAATGTATGGATCTTTGTCTCCATAACATAAACATAAAAATATAATTCTTCAATACTTGACTCTTGCACTCCTCACACATCTAAGAGTTGTAACCTTTCATATTATTTACATAAGACAAGACTCTTATGTCCTTTAGCTTCTCATCTTGCCACTTGTATACAAGACTCTTTACTCTCTACTTACGTGCACACTTATCCTAATGATACTTGTACATTTCTACATGATACTTACTTTCCTACATACTCTCCTAATACATGACACTTGTGCACATCCTCACATTACATATTTGAACACTTACATACATGAAAACGTGCACTTTATCTCATTACACGCTTGCTAACATGCATGAAACTTGTGCATATCCTGTGCATTACACTCTTACATGATATTTATGCATATCCTGCACATGGACACTTGCATAAAGAGAAAATATAAATCACTCTCCTAAACTATAGACTCCAATCCTAATCTATTATTTATTTGTGTACCATAAAGGTGCCATGTGGGTACATTTGTAAGTACCAAATAGTGTAATATTTTCTAACACTGGCCACTCATTTTAAAGCTCTTCAAATTCCACACAAATTGGTCCAAGAATTATCTAAATTGAACAAACCTTCGCAAAGATATGGCTCTTAAAATATGAGATATTTTTCAAAAAAAATTACCCTATTGTTGTGCTAGTCTCAAAATTTTGTATTCACATGGTCATGTCTCCCTTGATACTACTAAGATTATTTTGAATAATCACTCATTTCAACGATTTTCAAAAGTTGCACAAAATCACACAAGAATTATCTGAATCGGACAACTATATGCAAAGATATGGCTATTGAAAGATTGTTTTTCAAAAAAAAATAGCCCTAGCTCTATCGATTCATAATTTCTCAATTAATTTAAAAATTATAAAAAATATAAATTATGATTGATTAAATAATAGACAAGTTTTTGTTATCTTCTTCACGAAGGATTAGGGCATTTTTTAAAATATATCATCTTTTAGGAGCCATATCTTTGCAAAGGGTTATCTGATTCAGCTGATTTGTGGACCAACTTATGTAGAATTTGAATAGCTTTAAAAAGAGTTCTTATATAAAATGAATTTGAGCAATATTGAGGGAGATACAATCCTATGAAATCAACCATCTGAAATAAGGGTAGTGACAATTTTTCAAGTCACAAAAAATGAAATTACAAATATTTGTTAGCTACGGTTCAGATGATGAAAGGAGCAATGAAGGGCTAGGGCTTTGATGAGGCAACACATTCTATTTGGGCACAAAAAAAATTATCTAAGTTTCTTTTTCTCTTCTTTATATTAGAAATTTTGCATGCAAAAATTTATTATTTTTTTATTAAATATTATATTTGCTATAGGATTTTCTAGTACATGTCAATATATTTTGAGTTTTAGTTTCCTTTCCATAGACTGATTTATAACTATTTCCTTAGAATCATATCTAGTTGTAGAGTTTAGTAAGTGCACCACAAAGGATCGATCCTTGTTGCTCCAAGATAGGGCAGTTTTTGATAAATTTAATGGGTATTGACTAAGGGATTTTACCTTGATAAAATGAATTGATAGGAGTTGGAAGTCTCCATGAGTGATTCTATCCTTTCTTCCTAAAGGTTTCTTCCTAGCCATTTTTTTCTAGGGAAGAAAGATATAGAATCCTAAAAATGGATCCTTGGTTTATGGGAAGAACAAGACTCTTCCTTACCCACTAGTATGAAGGCTTTTCATCTAAAAATGTAAATTTATCCCTAGTACCAGTATATGTCAGGATATATGGATTACCCATTGAATTTTGGGAAATAGATACCTTCAAGGTAAAAGGTAACACTCTAGGATAATTTCTTGAAATTTTAGATACTACAAAAGATGGATTCTTGGTTATTTATGCTCGGATATTGGTTATGATTGACATAAGTAAAGCTTTATCAAAATCAATAATTATTAAGTATGGGGATAAGATGTGGGTCCAAATCATATATAATAAAAACATATATTTTAGATGTATAATATGTCATTATGTGGGGCATATTGAGTGATCATGACCTAAGAAGAGCCAAATTGAATCATATGTAGAAAACCGCAATATAAACTTACAAATGGATATAGATGAATATGGTTTTCAACTTCCAAAAAATAAATCTAGAAAAATAAAAGCAAATAAACAATGGAGACCAGTAAGAAAGGATATTGGAAGAAACACTAACTCTATTGAGGCTTTAGACTATGAAGAAAAAGTAGATCAAAACTTAGAGGATACAGTACAATAGGTTCAACATATTAACAAGGAACCGCCTATTGAGTATAATCCTGATTTAGGGATAAACATTCTCAATGGACCTAAGAAGTGTGTCTCATTAGAGTTTGAATATGTTGGACATTTTGAGTCCATCGAGTTGTCATTGATGTCAAAGCATGAAATTGTCATTGATGTCAAGGAGCAAACCACCATTGATGCAAAAGGTCCAAAAGAGCAATGCAAGAGGTTGTTGGCAAATGAGCTTCAAAATATTCATTTTAATATTATGAGAATCATAAGTCAAAAGTCTTATTAAAACCATGGTTGGATAACATAATAAGGCAAAGTTTAATGGCCCAAGGTTTAAAGAAAACTTGTTAAATTCTTTAATATTTAAATTGTTTATTTAAACAATTTAAAATTAAATAATTTAAAAGTTATAAAGGTACATATCCAAAACAAAGGTGAAGCGCCGATGTAAGACCCGTCGAACACTCATGCACCCGCCGACGTCATCTCACAAGTTTTTATGCCCTTGAGCATAGGGTAAAATGTTATGAACAAAAGATTATTGATAAATAAAACCGCCGACGTCTGGGTGATTAAATGGCTTCCGTGGAATATAAAAGGGCATGCATAAAAAAATTTTAATAGAGTTGTGGAATGTTAAAACATGTATAATTATTGCACATACATTCCTTTTCGAAGAGAATATGAGGGCGAGTGACTTAGGAAAGATATGTTGTGAAGAATAAAACATAACAGTGCGGAAATCGAGAACACTAGCACCAGGGTATGCGCGATGATAAAAATTGATGATCCAAAATATGCACGTAAATTGAAAGATGAGAAGGAAGTGAACAAGGTAATTCATCGTTTATTGGTGACAGGGATGAGGACAAAAGGTTTCACAATTACCGAGGAGAACAAAGACCAGAGATAGAGCTTTCTTATTGGTTTCAGTCGAGCAAGCAGCGCTGACGGTAGTTGTATTGCACAGCTAAGAAAGAGACATGAGTTTGACACTCGATGCTCACTATTTTATTGCTTCCTTGCTATTTGTGTTTCTGTATAGAAATAAAGAAGAGAATACGCATGGCAGTACCTAATAGGACGTGTAGTCCATGTGGCTCTCCAGCCAGAGCTAAGGATGGTAAACAGATGAGTACAGGTTCGATATGTTGCATATAATTTTGAAGTACATGAAAAAAGAGTTCACGGCGTCAAACTTGAAAAATATAAGGTTTTTAAAATATTTTATTTTGTATGATTACAAGTTGAGCGCTATACGAAAGATGGTTTGAAGTATTAACTTGTGAGGTGTGGAAGATATAAAAGTGTTTATTTTAAATTAAAATTTGGGGAGATATAAGGGGTGCAAAATAAAGTGTATATTTTTTTTTTAAAGCATAAGGTTGTATGGTTATTGCCTTATCATAAAGTTTGTTTGGGGAGTAATAAGGGTGCAAAACAAGAAGCGTATATTGATTATTAAATAAGTGGATATAGTTACTTAAGGAAATATTGACCAATATAGATGGCATGCAATATTAGAAGATTGAATGTTTGTTGAGGTGGAGTGATAAAGTGTAATTGAGAATTTATATTATTTTGTGAGAAAGATTTATCTTCTAACCCTTATTGAGATTGAAAAAGAGGCAATTGTGAGTGTGACATATTTGTGAGATCTACTCCTTGTCAAGCAAAAAGGTATGGGCAAATTCTTCCTTGGTTGAGTTGATGATTGGCTATCTAGAAAATAAAGTTTGGAGTGAAAAGGATTTGGTTAGGGTTTCCTTTTCAAAAGTATTTGAATTAATGCTTCAAAGTTTGCTGGAATTAAAAGTTGTGATTAAAACCTTGTTTTATAAGCATTATTGTTGAAGCCATTGGATTGTGTGAAGAACTTGAAATAGGGTTTTGAAAAGAATATGAGTATCATTGTTATGTGAAGATTTATTTATAAGCATTATTGATGAAGTGAGTTGTTGTGCAAAGAACTTGAACTAGAGTTTGAAAAGATCGTGAGCATTATTGATGAAGTGAGTTGTTGTGCAAAGAACTTGAACTAGAGTTTGAAAAGATCGTGAGTATCATTGTTATGTGAGAATTGTTGTTGAGCATTGTTGGAAACATTTTGAGTTGGTTGATATATGCTTGCACTAGGGTTTGTGAGAAATGGATGTTTCATTAAGCAATTGGTTGAGTTGAGTGGTTGAGCCTAGTCAAGTGGTTGTATGAAGTGATTGTTCAAGTTCCATCAAACAAATTATTCTTTATTCTGATTTGAGTTGTGAAATTGATTGAGCATTGAGAGTAGAACATATTGGGTCTCTAATAATTCTCTTTATGTTTCTATGATATTGGACAAGTTATGTGTGGACTTGTTAAGCAGATTTGAGGTAAGTCTTTGAGGAGACTTGTGGACTACTTTTGTGTGATATTTTGTGGAAGCTTACAATATAGATTTGGACAGGTTCTGAGTGGACCTGTTGAGCAAATTTGAGCAAGTTCTGAGTGACTTGTTGAGCAGATTTGTGCTTGACCGATTGGATTGTGTTTAGTGCAGATTTGAGTGGACTTATTGAGCAGATTTGTGCTAGATCGATTGGACTATGTTTAGTGCAGATTTGAGTGGACTTATTGAGCAGATTTGTGCTAGACCGACTAGAGTGTGTTTAGTGCATATTTGCGTGGACTTGTTGAGCATATTTGTGCTAGACCGACTAAACTGTGTTTAGTGCATATTTGCGTGGACTTGTTGAGCATATTTGTGCTAGACCGACTAAACTGTGTTTAGTGCATATTTGAGATAGAGCTTTGGAGGTGACAGAGCATAGAGGAAAATAGTCTCTAGTGGATAGAGATCCATCATCCAGGGTAGTGAGGATAGGTCTTTTGTGTGGGGATAAGAGTCTTTCATGGAGAGAGATCCATAAGCTAGTAAAGTGGAGGCAGTAGTCTTCTATAAGATCACCAGCCATAGTAGAGGAGGAGTTCTCCTATGGATAGAGAAAAATAAACCAAATTTAGGGGATTAGCATCTCCTTTGGATAGAGGTCCATAAACATTGTAATTGGGAAGGATTTCCAAGATATTATTTGAGAAATATTTAGAAGAAATATTTTCTCTGTGGAGGTAGCCATATTTGAGTGAACCACGTTAAATTGGTGTCTTTATTATGTATGATGATTTGTGCATTGCTTTGGTTATTGTTATTGATATTGCCATTGATTATATTGATTAATATTGTTTTGGAAAGAAAAGCAAAAAGTGGTCTTTGGTCTTATATTGTTCACCCTCCCTCTTAGTATAAGCTTGTGTTCTTCAATTGGTATCAGAGCTTAGTTCCTTCGAAAAAGGTTTAACATCTTGAAGGAAGATCTTACAAGAACACAAATGGCAAAGAAAGGCAAAGGCAGAACCATGAGATACAAGAAGAAAAAATCATACATGGTCATGAAAGAAAATGAATATGAACTTGATATTGTTGTTTTGGGAGGAAGAATGGAAATAGATTCAAGAGATGAATCAAGTAGTGAAGAAAAGATCAAGTTGATAAAGTTTTGTACCATATGTGGGAACATAGGTCACCATGCAGCTTATTGTCCATAAGAATATTTTGTTTGTGGTCAACTCGGCCATGATGTAGGTTATTACAATGGGTTTAGTAGCGGTGAATATGAAGATGACATTTTTGAAAATGAAATCCTAGAGGTTGTTTCAAGAAAGGATAACGGGGACAATCAAAATAGGTATGAAGAAAAAAATCTACTTTCAGTATTAGAAGAAAATGCTCCTATAGAAGATTTAGAAAAATAAAAAGAGAAATCCACTCTTAAGGAACTCATTGAATTGAAAAGAGAGAATTTAGAATTGAAGGGTCAAATACAGGAAGATAAGAAATGTAAGACAAAGCTTCTACAAGATCTTTCTGAATTGAGAGATAAGGTTGAAAAGGCAAGAAGAGTTGAAAAGATATGGTTGAACAGTCAAAGATAAAAGAGATAGAATGTGAAAGGCTTATGGTTACTGTTGAAGAATTAAAAAGGGAGAACTCAAGATTAAGGGTTAAAGCTCAAGAAGATGAAAAAGCAAAAGCAAGGTTTTTACAGGAACTCACCAACTTCAAAATCAAAGTTGAAGAGACAAGAAAAATTAAAGAAGGTATGGCCAAAAAAATTAAAGACAAAATATCTAGAGTGTGAAAGATTAGAGCATAAGATAGTTTCACTAAGGGTGGAAGTAAAAGGTTCTAAGGACAAGCTACACAGGTTTGAGGAAAATTCAAAGACTTTGGACAGGATTATCAATGCATAAAGGTCATCAATCACCATAACATGACCTAGTTCTAAAGAAGAACAAGGAAAACAAGAAGCAGAAAAAAGAGAGTCAAGCTCAAACACTAGAAAAGAAGAAGCGTCAAAAGAAGTAAGTAAAAGAGAGAGTGAGACTTCTAAGGATAAGTTTGACAATAGAAAGTTTAACAAGGAAAGGAACAATGCACAAGTAAGAAACATATGGAACAAGAAATAGGTAGAAGAGACTAAGAGACCAATGGGGTCTAGGCAAGGTTTCTTCAATGGAAGATGTTTTTCATGTCATAGGTTTGGGCACATGGCTTCATAATGTAGGACACATGAAAGACAAGAATATGGGAAAAAATAACTTTTCCATGGGTATTGCTACTCATGTAATCAGTTTGGTCACAAGGCAATGAACTACAGGGTTCATAATAGAAGAGGACATGGCTTCACCAGGAGAAATCCTAAGACATTTACACCTCAAAGGAATAATAACATTAAGTGTTATAAGTGCAATAATGATGATTACACAGCAAAGTGGTGTAGAGCAGATATTATAGAAATATGTATGAACAGGAACAAGAACAAAAACAAGAACATTGATATGAACAGGAACATGGACATTGATAGAAACAGTCAGAGGAATCAAAAAAATTAGATAAGAAAGAAAGAGGACTTTCAAAAGGTTCAAAGAAGTATGATTTCAAAAGTATGGAAAAAGAAAGTTGAAAAAGAAAAGGAACATTGCATGATGGGAGTACAGATACTCCCACCCCGGAATTAACCACCTTAACAAAAGGTGGGGGAGGGGCTAAGCTAAGAGGCTCATTCTTAGCCCCAAGCCCCAAAGGTGACCCTTTGCCATTGATGTCAAAGGGGGAGAGAGATTTGAGTATAGGGGAGAGATTTGATATTTGAAAGAGCATTGAGCCAGAGGGAGCAGCACAGAAGAAGTCAAGTTTTTGGTAAAAAATTTTGGGTTGCCATTAATGACAAAGGGGGAGATTGTTGGATATTTTGAGTCCATCGAGTTGTCATTGATGTCAAAGCATGAAATTGTCATTGATGTCAAGGAGCAAACCACCATTGATGAAAAAGGTCCAAAAAAGCAATGCAAGAGGTTGTTGGCAAATGAGCTTCAAAATATTTATTTTAATATTATGAGAAACATAAGTCAAAAGTCTTATTAAAACCATGGTTGGATAACATAATAAGGCAAAGTTTAATGGCCCAAGGTTTAAAGAGAACTTGTTAAATTCTTTAATATTTAAATTATTTATTTAAATAATTTAAAATTAAATAATTTAAAAGTTATAGAGGTATGTAGCAAGTGTGAACATCCTCTCTAATTTCTAGATAATTAAGTGGCTAGACTAGGTTAGTTGTCGGCAAATTCTCAAAGTTTTAGTTGAATATCCCTTATCCCTCCATTCTCTCCTTTATTCCCTCTTCCCCCTTATCACTCCAACCTCCCTTCCCCTTATTCCTCCAACCTCCCTTCATCTTCTCCTCCGACTTCCTCCCTTTATATAAATTAGATGAGTTTTTCCATAATTAATGTTGAATATTGTAATAGATCTGTGAGATTTATTAAATAAATATTTGTTCTATTTAGTAAATATATCATATTTTCTCCTGATTCTTAAATTATATTTGGTATCAGAGCTTGGTAGGCAAGGTCGTGTTAGGTACGAATCTCGAGGTCGCACGATGATTAGCTGGCGAGCATGTTGGGCATGCGTCCCAAGGGTGCATCGTGATTGAGGAGCTTGGCAAGCGGATCGAGGAGGTGGCAGAGCGAGGCATATTTTTTGAGGCGAAGCTGAGAGCTGATGCTGAGGTGGAGCACTGAGACGCAACACGCAGTCCGAAGTAGGTGCTGAAGTGGCAGGCTGAGGTGGCACGAACGTTGAGGTGGCATAGAGGCACGTTGAGGTGGCAAAACGAGCCGACTGCGACACGTGGGCGTCTGCGTGCAGGGGTGTTGCGGTGGCATTCGAGGGTTGGCGGTCTCCATCAAAAGGAGGGCAAGAACGATTTCCCGAAGGCAATCGTTGTTTAACGTGAGCCTTCGCGTATATAAATGCCCCAACAGTTTTCATCCTAGTCCATGTGGGACAAAGGCATTGTTTTTTGTTTAAAAAAAAAAACGTGATCGCGATATCTAATAAATATAACTGTGCATTCCTTTGTAAGCACGCCAGTGGGCGTAGCGTGAGCGGCGAGGGCGGTTGAGTTTCAAGGCTGAGGTCTCGAGTTCGAAACCCGTCAAGGACGCCTGGTGCAAGGTTTAAATTTTTTTTTTTAAATTGTCAATATTGCAGGATAAAGGTCGTGGGTGCATTTGTTGTTTCAAAGAAGCCGCGGGGACGCATTGGTCAAGACTCTTGGCTAGGCTGAAGGAGGTTGCGAGTTTGACTCGCTCGGTTGATTAAAGGTTCATTTTTTTTAATTTGTTTTTTAAAGTTAATTTCAAATTTATTAAAGTATTTAATATTAATTTAATAATTAAAAAAAACATATTGCGAGTTTGACTCGCTCGGTTGATTAAAGGTTCATTTTTTTTAATTTGTTTTTTAAAGTTAATTTCAAATTTATTAAAGTATTTAATATTAATTTAATAATTAAAAAAAACATATTGCTTTATAATTCTTTTTAAATTTTTTAAAAATAGTTTTTAACACAATCTTTTTTAATTATTAAATTAAAAAGTATTAAAATACTTTATAAAGATTGATTTTTTAAAACTTTAGAAAAATTTTGAACCTATTGTCCTAGAGGCAAGTTGTATAATCGCCCAAGGGGTTTAAAAAAAAACCTTGCAAAATTGTGTAATAGCCTAGGAGGCAAGTATTGTAAAAAAGTGATGGGAAGTCTTTCGGAACGCCCGTTTAGCACCTCCAAAAAATTTTGGACTCCTCGTCTCGTGACGGGGGTGGCACGCCAGGGGCGCTGCCCCTTGGAACCTCGTTCAAGGTTAAATATTTGTTTTGTAATAGCCTCAACGGCTGTAAAAGGGTGAAAATTTTTAACCATAGAGACTCTAATGAAGTTGTTTTTTGCATTGATGAGTAGATGATCAGATCAACTGGATGCTATTATGCGTTGCTCTCTCTGTTGAGAAGAGAGACTCTTGATTCCTTTGACAGGAAATTCCAGCAGAGTGGACTTCATACAGTGTTTTGTTAGTTGGAAAACCAAGTGATAGCACATCAAAGAAAACCAGATTCTAGATACGAGGTGGATTCTGAAGATAATATCTTCGGGCAAAGAGTAGTTGAATCCGAGACGGTTGAAATAGTACCTGAAGGACAATCAAGTGACAGTTATACTCCTACAGTGCCTGAAGTTGAAACGAGTGAGAGCTATACACCTCGCTCTCCTGATTTAGAACTAGAAGAAGTAGAAGCAGAAGCAGAGGAAAAAGAACCAGTGGAGGTGAAATCTGCAATTGAAGAACGAGTTGTTCTCAAAAGGCGTCTTGAGCCAACAGCAACAGCAAAAGAAGTCATTATAATTAGTGACGACGAAGCAGACAATTTCAGCTTTCCAGTCTTGGGAAATCCTCAAGAAGAAGAACACCAAATTAGTGAGCATTTTATGAAAGCTAGATTTGATTTAAATTAGTGATCTATTTTGTACTTCTTTTTACAACTTGTTTGAAGTTGAAATAAAATTTGCTTTCTAAAATGGCTTAAATAAAATTTGCTTTCTAAAATGGCTTCCAATACTAGTTTACCAATCCCTGAGTTCAATGGTGGTGATTACGAGTATTGGTCAATTAAAATGAAAACTCTGTTGATTGGTAAAGGTCTTTGGGATGTGATTGAAGAGGGATATATTGAACCTTCAGCTGCTGAGTGGGTAGTTTTGAGTGTTGGTGATAAAAGGGCTAAAAAGGAAGCTCAGAAGAATAATTATTCTGCCCTTTATCACATTCAAACCGCCCTTGATAGAAGTATTTTCCCTAGAATAGCTTCTTTTACAACAGTTGAATCTTCTTGGAATGCTTTAAAATAAAGTTATAGGGGTAGTGACCAAGTCAAACAAGTTAAACTCCAAACCTTGAAAAGAGAGTTTGAAACTCTTAAAATGCAAGAAAATGAAAAGGTTGGTGATTACTGTGTGCGAGTGAAAGCCGTAGTAGATAAGATGGTCACTTTAGGAGATGATGTAAAGCCTGAAATTATAGTGAAGAAACTGTTGAGGACACTTCTTCCTAAGTGGAATTCAGTTGCAATAATTATAGAGGAAGCTAAAGACCTAACATCTCTATCTTTTGAAACCCTCATTAGCTCACTTCTCTCACATGAGAAGAGATTACAACCAACTCCTTCCACAAGTTATGGAGGAGATGATAAAGCCTTTGCTTCTCAAGAAGGCAGAGGTAGAGGTCGTGGCAGAGGAAGGTATAGAGGAAGAGGCAGAAATAATCAGAGAGGTGGAACTCCTAACAGAGGAGGAAATCATAACAGAGGAGGATTTTCAAGCAATAGTGAACAACATAATAGAGGAGGATAGCAAAATAGAGGGAAACAATCAGGCAGAGGCAAAGGAGGAGATAAGTCAAAAAAATCTTGCTACAATTGTGGCAAACTTGGCCATTATGCTCGTGACTGTTGGACTAAGACTTCACAAGGAGCTAATAGCAGCCAGAGCAGTCGGTTTGGAAACTTTGGAGAAGAGAAAGAGGCCACAAATCTCTTTCTCTCATATGGTCGAGCGAGATCAAAACATGAATGATACATGGATCTTGGACACTGGGTGTTCAAACCATATGAGTGGCAAAGAAGAGCTCTTTGCTACTCTAAACTCCTCCTACAAATCCAGCATCAAATTGGGAGATGATAAATCATTGGCATTTGAAGGCATTGGAGCTATGGCAGTTCCAACTAAAGGAGTCAAACAAGTAAGTGATATCTATTATACACCCCATCTCCAACATAATCTTTTAAGTGTTGGTCAAATGTTATAAAAGAACTACAAGTTGCTTTTTGATGAGGGTAAATGCACTATTTTTGATAAAAATAACAATAATAGAATCATTACTCAAGTGCCAATGACAAAGAATAGATTGTTTCCTTTAAAGTTTGGCCAACCAGGGGGAGATAAGTTAGCAAGTGTTGCTATTTCCAATCCAAGTGTTCTATGGCACTTGAGATATGGCCATTTGAATTCTGCTAGTTTGAAAATGCTAACTTCCCAAGCCATGGTCACTGGACTTCCTAAAGTTTGGGATGGTAAAGAAGTCCGTGAAGGGTGTGCTCTTGGGAAGCATGCAAGATCAAATTTTCCTCATGGACAAGCATGGAGGGCCAACTATCCACTCCAGCTAGTGCATACCGACATCTATGGTCCGATGCAGACACAGAGTCTGGGTAACAACTCTTACTTTCTACTCTTTTATACTAGAATGTGCTGGATATATTTTTTGAAACATAAGGATGAAGCATATGAATGCTTTATCGATTTCAAAACAAGAGTTGAAAGTGAGAGTAGATATTTTGTAAAATGTCTTCGATCAGATAGGGGAGGAGAATACTCCTCTAATGAGTTTGTGAATTTCCGAAGCAACATGGCATTAAGAGGCGGTTCATCTGCTGCCTACACTCCACAACGGAATGGTGTCGCAGAGAGGAAGAATCGCACCATTGTGGAGATGGCAATGTCTATGCTTCAGACGAAGCATTTGACTAATTCATATTGGGTAGATGCAGACGGGACCAGCGTATATATCTTGAACAGAAGTCCTACTTCAAGTTTGGAAGGGCGAGACACCTTACCAAGCTTGGTATGGTAAAAAGCCAAATGTTAAGCATTTCGGAGTGTTTGGCTCGCTGGCCTATTCTCACATTCCCGATGAGCTTAGGAAGAAGCTCGATCCAAAGAGTCAGGCATGTATCTTTGTAGGATACCGTGAGAATACAAAAGCTTATAGACTCTATAATCCCCGGACTAGAAAGTTTGTGATTTCCAGGGATGTAATTTTTGATGAAGGGGGAGAATGGGGTAAGCCCCAAATATTCGATGATGTTGAATCCACTCGATGTAGTTTCTAGCTGTGTGCAACAACAAACACCACAGAAAGGAAAGCAGTCTCCTTCCGATTCAAGTTCATCTTCTGATTCCACTTCTTCACCATGTCCTTCTCCACAGTGATCCGTAAGTTCCTCACCAATGGACATTGATTCTCCATCCAGAGGTAAAAGAACTCTACAGTATCATCCATCATATCAGATGTTGGATAAAAAAATTTCAAGAAGATACACTAGGAGTCAAGCTAGTGAAATGGATTCTGTTTTACACAGATTAGAAAGTATGCACCTCTATGGTGATGATATCTCCCAGCAGGAACCTAGGGGAGATCAAGTTAACTATGCTTTGTTAACTAGTGCACAACTTGAACCTTCTAGTTATGAGAAGGCATGTACTCAAAAAATTTGGCAAGATGCCATGAAAGAGGAGATAACCTCTATAAAAAACAACGACACTTGGGAGCTGGTAAAGCTTCCTAAAGGCAAGAAATGTGTTGGATGTAAGTGGGTCTACAAGACCAAGTTTAATGCCGATGGTAGCATTGAAAGGCACAAGGAGAGACTAGTTGCAAAGGGATTCACTCCTAAATATGGAGTTGATTATGAAGAGACTTTTGCTCCTATAGCCAGACAGGAGACTATTAGAACAGTTCTTGCCTTAGTTGCACATAAGGGATGGAAAGTCCAACACATGGATGTGAAAAGTGCATTTCTAAATGGTTACTTGACAGAAGAAGTGTATGTTGAGCAACCACAAGGATTTGAAGAGAAAGACAAGGAACATCTTGTTTACAAACTGAAGAAGGCACTTTATGGCCTCAAGCGGGCACCAAGAGCTTGGTACTCACGCATTGATGGGTACTTCAAAGACTTTGGGTTCACCAGAAGTAGAAATGAACCCACCCTTTACTACCTACAGCAAGGAAATGACATCCTCATAGTTTGCTTGTATGTGGATGATCTCATATTCATGGGTAGTAATGAAAAAATGAATATGGAGTTCAAACACTCCATGATTAAGCAGTTTGAGATGAAGGATCTTGGCTTAATGCACTACTTCCTTGGAATGGAGGTTCATCATTCAAATACAGGGATCTTCATCTGTTAACATAAGTATGCTCGGGACATGCTTAAGAAGTTTGCTATGGAGCATTGCAAACCAGTTGCAACTCCAGTTGGAAATGGGATCCAATTAAGCAAAGATGATGGAGCATCAAAAGTTGACGTGACCACTTTCAGAAGCATGGTTGGGAGTTTGATGTTTCTCACCAACACCAGACTTGATATTCAGTATGCTATTTCTCTTGTCTCTCGATTTATGTCTAACCCTTCTGAGTTGCATTTGCAGGTAGCTAAGAGAATTCTCATATATGTAAAGGGTACATGGGATTTTGGAATCCATTACCATAAATGTAACACTATCAAGCTTGTAGGCTTCAGTGATAGTGATTGGGGTAGCAACATTGATGACAGAAAATCAACCTCGGGGAAGCTGTTTTAGTCCGGGATCGGGACTAATAACTTGGAGTTCCAAGAAGCATACGATAGTAGCACTATCTTCAACAGAAGTCGAGTATATAGCAGTCACTCATGCTAGTACTCAAGCTCTATGGCTACGAAAGGTATTAGAAGAAATTGGAGAGCAACAAAGTGGTCCAACAAGGATATTCTGTGACAACATTGGTGCCATTCAGTTGGCGTACAATCCTGTCCACCATAGTAGATCAAAGCATTTTGATATGAAGTACCACTTCATCAGAGATATGGTGGAAACTGAAACTTTTGAGCTTCACTATTGCCCCACTTTGGAGAATGTTGCGGACATCTTCACCAAGGCGTCGGCTAAAGCTCAATTTGTAAAGCTGAGAGACTGTCTTGTCAGTCCTCTCATCTTTAAGGGGGAGAATGTAGCAAGTGTGAACATCCTCTCTAATTTCTAGATAATTAAGTGGCTAGACTAGGTTAGTTGTCGACAAATTCTTGTCGGCAAATTCTCAAAGTTTTAGTTGAATATCCCTTATCCCTCCATTCTCTCCTTTATTCCCTCTTCCCCCTTATCACTCCAACCTCCCTTCCCCTTATTCCTCCAACCTCCCTTCATCTTCTCCCCCGACTTCCTCCCTTTATATAAATTAGATGAGTTTTTTCATAATTAATGTTGAATATTGTAATAGCTCTACGAGATTTATTAAATAAAGATTTGTTCTATTTAGTAAATATATCATATTTTCTCCTGATCCTTAAATTATAAGGTACATATCCAAAACAAAGGTGAAGCGCTGATGTAAGACCCGTCGAACACTCATGCACCTGTCGACGTCATCTCACAAGTTTCGAAACCCTTGAGCATAGGGTAAAATATTATGAACAAAAGATTATTGATAAATAAAATCGTCGACGTCTGGGTGATTAAAGGGCTTCCGTCGAATATAAAAGGGCATGCATAAAAATATTTTAATAGAGTTATGCAATGTTAAAACATGTATAATTGTTGCGCACACATTCCTTGTCAAAGAGAATATGAGGATGAGCAACTTCGAAAAGATATGTTGTGAATAATAAAACATAACAATGCGAAAATCGAGAACACTAGCACCAGGGTATGCGCAATGATAAAAATTGATGATCCAGAATTCGCAAGATAATAGGGCACACGCAAATCAAAATATGAGAAGGAAGTGAACAAGGTGATTTATTGTGTATTGGTGACAGGGAAGAGGACAAAAGGTTTCACAATTCCTGAGGAGAACAAAGACCAGAGATAGAGCTTTCTTATTGGGTTTCAGTCGAGCAAGCAGTGCTGACGGTAGTTGTATTGCATAGTTGAGAAAGAGACTTGAGTTCGAGACCCGACACTCGCTATCTTATTGCTTCCTTACTATTCATGTTTCTGAGCAGAGATAAAGAAGGGAATACACATCGCAGTATTTAAGAGGATGTGTAGTCCATGTGGCTCTCTAGCCAGAGCTAACGATTGTAAACAGATGGGTGCAGGTTCGATTCTCTGCGTATAATTTTGAAGTACATGACAAAAGAGTTCACGGTGTTGGACTTGAAAAATATAAGGTATTTTCAAATATTTTATTTTATATGATTACAAGTTGAGCGTTATACGAAAGTTGGTTTGAAGTATTAACTTGTGAGGTGTGGAAGATATAAAAGTGTTTATTTTAAATTAAAGTATATTTTGTTTAAAGCATAAGGTTGTTTGATTATTGCTCTATCATAAAGTTTGGGGAGTAATAAGGGTACAAAACAAGAAGCATATATTGATTATTAAATAAGTGGATATGATATAGTTACTTAAGGAAATATTGACCAATATAGATTGCATGAAATATTAGAAGATTGAATGTTTGTTGAGGTGGAGTGATAAGGTGTAATTGAGTGTTTGTATTATTTTGTGAGAAAGATTTATCTTCTAACCTTTATTGAGATTGGCAAAGAGGCAATTGTGAGTGTGGCAGATTTGTGAGATCTACTCCTTGTCAAGCAAAAAGGTATGGGCAAATTCTTCCTTGGTTGAGTTGATTGATTGGTTGTCTAGAAAATAAAGTTTGGAGTGAAAAGGATTTGGTTAGGGTTTCCTTTTCAAAAGTGTTTAAATTAATGCTTCAAGGTTTTATGGAATTAAAAGTTGTGATTAAAACCTTGATTTATAAGCATTGTTGTTGAAGCCATTGGATTGTGTGAAGAATTTGAAATAGGATTTTGAAAAGAACATGAGTATCATTGTTATGTGAAGATTGATTTAATAAGCATTGTTGATAAAGTGAGTTGTTGTGCAAAGAACTTGAACTAGAGTTTGAAAATATCATGAGTATCATTGTTATGTGAGAATTGTTGTTGAACATTGTTGGAAATATTTTGAGTTGGTTGATATATGTTTGCACTAGGGTTTGTGAGAAATGGATGTTTCATTAAGCAATTGGTTGAGTTGAGTGGTTGAGCCTAGTCAAGTGGTTGTATGAAGTGATTGTTCAAGTTCCATAAAACAAACTATTCTTTATTCTGATTTGAGTTGTGAAATTGATTGAGCATTGAGTGTAGAACATATTGAGTCTCTAACAATTCTCTTTATGCTTCTATGAGATTGGACAAGTTCTGTGTGGACTTGTTAAACAAATTTTAGGTAAGTCTTTAAGGAGACTTGTGGACTGATTTTGTGTGAGTTTTTGTGGAAGCTTACAATACAGATTTGGACAGGTTATGAGTGGACCTGTTGAGCATATTTGAGCAAGTTCTGAGTGACTTGTTGAGAAAATTTGTGCTAGACCGACTGGACTGTGTTTAGTGCATATTTGAGTGGACTTATTGAGCATATTTGTGCTAGACAAACTGGAATGTGTTTAGTGCAGATTTGAGTGGACTTGTTGAGCAGATTTGTGCTAGACTGGCTGGACTATGTTTAGTGCATATATGAGTGGACTTATTGAGCAGATTTGTGCTAGACCGACTAGACTGTGTTTAGTGCAAATTTTAGTGGACTTGTTGAGCAGCTTTGTGCTAGATCTGCTGGACTATGTTTAGTGTAGATTTGAGACAGAGCTTTGGAGGTGATAGATCAGAGAGGATAGTAGTCTATAGTGGATAGAGATCCCTCAGCTAGGGCAGTGAGGACATGTCTTCTGAGTGGGGACAAGAGTCTTCAGTGGAGAGAGATCCACAAGCCGGTGAAGTGGAGGTAGTAGTCTTCTAGAGGATCACCGACCGAGTAGAGGAGGAGTTCTCCTATGGATACAGATCCACAAACCAGATTTAGGGGATCAACATCTCCTTTGGACAGAGGTCCATAAACATTGTAATTGGGAAGGATTCCCAGGAGATTATTTGAGAAATATTTAGAAGAAATATTTTCTCCATGGAGGTAGCCATCTTTGGGTGAACCACGTTAAATTGGTGTCTCTATTATGTGTGATGATTTGTGCATTGCTTTAGTTATTGCTACTGATATTGCCATTGATTATATTGATTAATACTGTTTGGGAAAGAAAAGTAAAAAGTGGTCTTATACTGTTCAAACACATAGCGCATAGTGCTTTCACAGCATAAGGAGGTTCTCTCAAACACATAGCACACAATGCTTTCACAGCATAAGGAGGTTCTCTCAAACACATAGCACACAACGCTTTCACAGCATAAGGAGGTTCTCTCAAACACATAGCGCACAACGCTTTCACATGGCATAAGGAGGTTCTCTCAAACACATAGCACACAACGCTTTCACAGCATAAGGAGGTTCTCTCAAACACAGTGCACAACGCTTTCACATGGCATAAGGAGATTCTCTCAAACACATAGTGCACAACGCTTTCACAACATAAGGGAGATTCCAAAACACATAGCGCACAACGCTTTCATAGCATAAGGGATATTCTTTCAAAAACATAGTGCATAGCGCTTATATGCAACAATCCCACGTAAATTAAAATCGAGTTCCCGATTTAAAGCAACCCAACCTTAACTCCTGCGAAGATTGGAAAGATGGCGACGTCTAGTTGCCCTCCTCTTAGCCTCTAGTGTGTTCTTCCCGTTATCTGTGTCTCTTGTCTACTTCTCTGTTATTCCTCTCTCCTCGTTCATCTGCTCTCTCCCTCTCTCCATTTGTCTCTCTTTTCCTTACCTTCATTCTTACGTTCCTGTCCACCCAGGTGGCTCATCTGTTGTCCACTCAAACCTCGAGCCCCTGTCTTCCACCTCCGCTCTTCAATGTAGCATCCCCTATCCCTTGTGTGTTCTCCCCATATTTTCCACATTTGGAAATTAGTAGCCTCGTAGGCTATTTCATAGGGTTCGTTGCATAGGAAAGGGATGATTACATTTTATTTTTAAAAGACGAAGAATGGCCCTCTTTTTAAAATATCATTCTTATGATATTTATCAATATTTAAATATATTACTTTTACTTACACAATATCTTTATTGTTTTTATTTTTAAATAAAATATATATATTATTATATATAATCTTTTCTTTTTTTTTAAATGAATTCTCTTTCATTCAATTCAATTAATTAAAGTCTTTTAATGAATCCTTTATTATCATTAAAATGCACACCTCTAATTAATTTATATGCAAACTCATTTATTAATTAGAAAGAAGTTTACTAATGAGCTCAAATGAGCCAAACATTATTTATTTAAACTGCATTAATTAATTTAGAGGAATCTTCATTCAACATATGCATTTAATTTGTTTTCTTTCATAAGGATGATGCTTTATTCGTGCTTCAACATGACAGTTGACCTTATGCATTTATATACATCTTGCAGTTGTTCTCATACAGAAAACCCAACATTAATCTACTCAAGCCATGATGCAATATAGAGAAAATAAATTTGTACAACAACAAAGAGGGAATCATTCCATCAACCCGATCACCCATCTTAGCCAGAGATTTTATGATAGCTACTAGGCTATTAACTAAAGCTCAAGGTGATCGGTCATCAATTATTATCCCTTCCATCAATGCATGCCTATATGAAGGTATCTATCCATGTTACCTCCAAGTACCTTAATCAACATTTCCCCTGATCTTTGGTACCCTCGTTTCTGGTGGGTGACTCAACCTATTCCACCTACGAGTGGACCTGATCCTGCACAATTGGCAATATGTTAGTGATAACATGCCCTTATAAATCAACTAAACATCATATAGTTGGTTCCATTGTTCAAACTAGGTATCTCCACATCATAGGTTAATACATTGTTTTCTTGTGCCATAAAATCAGCTTGGGAGGGTCATGACAAAAAACCTATGTTAATTGTGGAAAAGTACGACTTCTTATACACCCACAATTTTAATCACAACAATAGTTGGATGGAAGGGTTTAAGGCCTCTTCCAACCTCCTGATTTAGGCCAGCTCCCAACTACCCTTGCTAATTTAATCTATTCTAATTGCATGAAATTAAAATGCGAAAAGTAAATGCAAAAATTTAAAATGCATGAAAGTAAATTGTGAATTTAGGTTGTAAGGGATTAAAAGTAAATACGCCCAAAACCATAGCAAGGAAAGTGTATGATCCATCAATGCATAAGAAATCTAAATAGCAACAATATTTTATTCATATGAATTGAAATTGTGAAAGGAATGACAAGATGGACAAAAGTGTTATGTCACAATCACTACACATTTTGCAATGCAACAGGGCAATGCCACTAATGGAGAGAAAAATTCTTATCAATTTTCCATCAATTTCATGAATTACCAAAGCACAATGTGGGATCTCACAAAGTTTACCGCTAAATTCATGAAGGTCGAAAGATGTTTACAATTGAACCCATGACTCCTATTTATAGGAAGAGTTTACCCTTGAGTTACTTAGGGTGAGAAACTATTACTCCTAGAAAAATTAAATATTTGCGGGCATCTCTAACAAAATGATGCACCTCCAAATGTTGCATGCCTTTAATTATACTTCTAAAGGACTTAGACAACTTCCAAAATGAGTTATAGTGCCTCTACACACCAAAAAGTCACCTTCCAAAGATCTCCCTCAAAATCCATGTCTTTTTACCCCTTTGTTGATTCATGAGCAATTCACTCTAGGAGGTGAGAGAACCACTCCAGTCAACTAGCACTTTGCCAGTGTTTCCCTAGCACTTTGTTCCTACAAGCCAATCGCTTCATCTCTACTAGTGGATTGCTCCTAGAACAAATCAACCTTTAAGTAGGAAATTGGTCCTTGTCTTTGACTTAGCAAACTTTTAGGGGTTTTGGAAGGTACTAACTGACTAATTTCATTATTTTGTGACCTAAAGTTATGAATTCCCCAAGGTGCATGCCTTTTTGCTTTGGAACATACAACACATATCCCTTCAAAGGTTGGTGTGTCATCTTAGGTTCTAAAGTCGTCATGGAGGTGTTTTGTTAAGCTAATGAGCCTAGGGCACTCCCCAAAGGAGGTCCTAAGTTCAAACCCTATGATTTCCCTTTCGTTACTCTTAATGATGTGAGTGGTTGATGTGGTAATAATGTGGTCACATAGAACTTTTTTTTATATATAAAGAAGATAAACCAACTCCTCCAAGTGTTATTTAGTTATTCACCTTAAATGCATAAGTGATAGATAGGTGACAAAAGACTCTCTATAAACCCATGCCTAGTGGTAGAATTTTCCCTAAGATTGACTATAAAATTTTGGCTACAAGGGTAGTTTTTAAAAACAATGGGGACTATTATTCAAAAACCTACCTTTATTGCTTAATTATTTAGTTGTCTTTTTTTTTAGATTGGAGAATAGATTTTGGTCACCATATTGCATATTGAAGATCTTATCACAGGAATCTCAACATCTTTGACCCAAAATATGGAGTCATGGCTTTATGTTTGAGGAGGGTTGATCCAATCCATGTGCCTTTAGCAAGAGAAGATACAAGAATTTGTGGTGAATATTCATTGACCCATTCAAGCATTCATTATGGGGGAAGATGTTACCATCTCTAATGTCCTCTCCTTGGCCCCTTAGTTTAGATTATGAGGGGTTGTGGAATATCTATAATTAGACCTTATTGACTAAGGCCGACAATGATGAATGCTTATGCGTGCTCTTGGTGTAAGCCTATAGGCATCTTATCTGTAAGCCTAAGGCATATTTTATATAAGTTTGTGGGAATTATATATGTAATCCTGTGTGTTTTGTATATAAGCTACAAACACTTTATGTAAGCCTACATGCATGCTTTATGTAAGCCTCCAGACAATTTTCATATATTCACCCTTAACAATATCGATTAAACCATATGCATGGTTAACCTCAATTAAGGGTTTAATACATTTAATATATTGTAATTTAACCTCTAAGCCAAGTTATATCGGCTTGAGGTTAGCTTTAAATTGGGGATAAGGTATCACTATAAATACCTTCAATGATTGCCATTGTATCCATTTATCATATGTGATCATGGTGGTGCCTACAAGGACCATCCCTTATTCTTCTTTCAATTGTTTCTCCTATTTTAATTCATTTATATGCTTTCTCTATTTTGCTCTTTTACTCTTTCGCATTAGATTGTGGGGAATGTATGCTTTGATGTATGTTCTTGGAAATTTGAATATTCAACACTTTTTCCCTTAAACGCCAATATAGTAAAAATAACTCTCTATGCTCTATATATCATACAAATAAAGTGCCCTATGTGTTTCTAATTGAGCCAAATACATCTACCTTTCATCCACTTGCATTGGACCATAAGTACTAGTTAAAGAAAAGGATAAATATGTATTGATATGAGAATCCTTGGACTTAATGACAATAGCACACAACATATTAGGATTCCAAGTAACCACCTCATTGGCCTTTTGCATCAATGTCTATAACTTTTGAGCCTTTCTAGATGACAAAAGGATAGGTTTTAATATATCAAAACCAACTTTGTTTTCTTGAACTTCGAGCACATTATGGCTTTTTTTCATATATAAATAAGATAAACCAACTCCTCCAAGTGTCAATTAGTTATTCACCTTAAATGCATAAGTGATAGATAGGTGACAAAAGACTCCCTATCAACCCATGCCTAGTGGTAGAATTTTCCCTAAGATTGACTATAAAATTTTGGCTACAAGAGTAGTTTTTAAAAACAATGGGGACTATTATTCAAAAACCTACCTTTATTGCTTAATTATTTAGTTGTTTTTTTTTAGATTGGAGGATAGATTTTAGTCACCATATTGCATATTGAAGATCTTATCACAGGAATCTCAACATCTTTGACCCAAAAGATGGAGTCATGACTTTATATTTGAGGAGGGTTGATCCAATCCATGTGCCTTTAGCAAGAGAAGATAGAGGAATTTGTGGTGAAGATTCAATGACCCATTCAAGCATTCATTGTGGGGGAAGATGTTACCATCTCTAATGTCCTCTCCTTGACCCCTTAGTTTAGATTAGGAGGGGTTGTGGAATATCTATAATTTGACCTTATTGACCAAGGCCGACAGTGATGAGTGCTTATGCGTGCTCTTGATGTAAGCCTATAGGCATCTTATCTGTAAGCCTAAGGCATATTTTATATAAGTTTGTGGGAATTATATATGTAATCCCATGGGTGTTATTTATGTAAGCCTATGTGTTTTGTATATAAGCTACAAACACTTTCTATAAGCCTACGTGCATGCTTTATGTAAGCCTACATGCATGTTTTATGTAAGCCTGCAGACAATTTTCATATATTCACCCTTAACAATATCGATTAAACCATATGCATGGTTAACCTCAATTAAGGGTTTAATACATTTAATATATTGTAATTTAACCTCTAAGCCAAGTTATATCGGCTTGAGGTTAGCTTTAAATTGGGGATAAGGTATCACTATAAATACCTTCAATGATTGCCATTGTATCCATTTATCATATGTGATCATGGTGGTGCCTACAAGCACCATCCCTTATTCTTCTTTCAATTGTTTCTCCTATTTTATTTCATTTATATGCTTTCTCTATATTGCTCTTTTACTCTTTCGCATTAGATTGTGGGAATGTATGCTTTGATGTATGTTCTTGGAAATTTGAATATTCAACACTTTTTCCCTTAAAACGCCAATATAGTAAAAAAAAATATCTATGCTCTATATATCATACAAATAAAGTGCCCTACGCGTTTCTAATTGAGCCAAAGACATCTACCTTTCATCCACTTGCATTGGACCATAAGTACTAGTTAAAGAAAAGGATAAATATGTATTGATATGAGAATCCTTGGACTTAATAACAATATCACACAACATATTAGGATTCCAAGTAACCACCTCATTGGCCTTTTGCATCAATGTCTATAACTTTTGAGCCTTTCTAGATGACAAAAGGATATGTTTTAATATATCAAAACCAACTTTGTTTTCGTGAACTTCAAGCACATTATGGCTTTTTCTAAGAAAAGTATTTCCTTTATCAGGGTATTGAGATCCCTATTGTTCCAAAATGTTAACTTCATTTTCAAAATCTCTATCTGGTGACTCTCAAAAAGACCTCCAATAGTGTCCTACTCTTGCTACTACATCAACAAGAGTTTATTTTTGTATTCAATCATGTTTGGATTCTTTCCCTCTTGTTTCTCTAAAATCTTCCACCATATTTTGGATTGTGTTTATTCATTCTCTTCAAAGGGGATCAAGGGTTTCCATTAACATTTTGCTTATTGAGAAGCTTATTATCCTCTATTCTATCCCTTATCCACTTAGCATGGGATATCATAAATTCACTATCTTCTACTCCCTTTAGATACAAAGAAAAACAACAATTCAAAATCCAATTCCAAATATCAATTACATATAATCTCTTTTCTCTTCTTAGTTGAAGGCTTCAAGGAAAGGAAAGGTAGACCTTCAATTTCATAAGCCTTAGACAACCCTTTAGGTGTCCTTTCTTTTGTCCAAGCCATTCCTTAGGTTAATATCATGTCTAAATTGCCACTTAGAAAGTCCCTTAGGCTCACTAGATCGCCTTAGGATAGGCTTCATCCCACTAATTTCATACTTTACCACGTTATTAGCTTGAGTGCCACTTTTTAGAAAGAGCGCCACTCTCTCATGGTAACAATGGCACCCTAATGCATTGCTTTTCAACAAGAAAGCCAACAATAGTTCTTGCTCATAACATCTCCAAAACTCGTTTAATTCACAATTTTGCCTCTGATCGTTTTTAGCCATTTTTACAATTGTTGGCTTGTAATTCTTCCTAGTTCGGTAAGCGCATGTAATCAATCGTTGTTGCTCATGATGAATAAATCAAAGTGGTCAAATATTATCAATTATGCTTCTTAAGAGGTCATTTAACATCAAGCTATATCTAGATAAAGCAATGAAAGACACGTAGGACTTCTTCTAGAACCTCCTTCGCACTCATTTGCTAACACTTGTCATACAACTTCCTACATCACATTCCTCGTCATAGACTTCTTCCAAATGAAAATTTTATCATCATACAAAAAAGAAATCACTCTCCTTTGCCTCTAAAATAAGTCTTTTATTTTCTATAAGGAACACCTTACCTCGAGCTCAAGGTAGAGCTTCCTCAATAAAGAAGGGTTCCAAGCTTCCTTATAGGTCATTCATCAAAGAAACATCAAAGGAGCATCAAAATAAATCAAAGCATCCAAGGATACAAGGATAATTGCCCATGTGCTAACACTTGTTATACCACTTCTTGCATCACATTCCTCTTCATAGACTTCTTCCAAATGAAAATTTAATCATCATACAAAGAAGAAATCCCTCTCGTTTACCTCTAAAATTAGTCTTCTTTTTCTATAAAGAACACCTTACCTCAAGCTCAAGGTAGAGCTTCATCAATCAAGAAGGGTCCCAAGCTTTTCCTTATAGGTCATTCATCAAAGAAGCATCAAAAGAAATCAAAGCATCCAAGGATACCAGGACAATTGCTCAAGGTAAGCATTTTCATCAAACGATAATTGTTAGTACAATCACTTAACTATATCTTGTCATTTTTGTTATTTTGTTAGACTTGCTCTATTTACATTGTTTTCCACTATTTAGATCATATGCACTTTACCTATACCTTTCATCCTATGTATCTATCTAAGGGTACCCATATCCAAGAGGCCAACCTAACCATCGCACTTTATATTTACTTTTGGAATTCTACTTGATTTAGGTTAGTGCCAGTGTTCCCTTCACTTACAAGGTGTGGTTTCTTTCTATGCTCATCCAAGCCTAGGTAAAGCCTTCCTCCATGTTCAATATATTATACTTCTTCCTCGTGTCTATCATTACTATTATCATCATATTAAATTGTAATCTAGTGATTTATCAATGTCCCTCTCCAAACATAATTCTCCATCCATTGTTTCCTTGAAAGCATTTACCAAATAGATTTTTTGACACCCTTCAATCTTAAATTGTGTTTGTAAACACTTTCTTTCTATGCTCATCCAAGCCTAGGTAAAGCTTTCCTCCATGTTCAATATATTATACTTCTTCCTCTTGTTTGTCATTACTATTATCATATTAAATTGTAATGTAGTGATTTATCAATGTCCCTCTCCAAACATAATCCTCCATCCCTTGAAAGCATTTACCAAATAGATTTTTTGGCACACTGCAATCTTAAATTGTGTTTGTAAAGACTAACTTGGACCGAAGATTGACTTGCAATGTGAGTAGCCAACAATTGATCTATTTCTAGTTGCCTTTTCCTTTGTTTCCTTCAAAGCATTTACCAAATAGATTTTTTTTTGGCACACTTCAGTCTGTGTTTGTAAACACTAACTTTCCTTGGACCAAAGATTGACTTGCAATGTGAGTAGCCAATAATTGATCTATTTCTAGTTGCATTTTCCTTTGCTTCATCCTAATCTTCTTCTAACCAGCATTTGCTTTTTTCATATGCTTGTTACTTCAAAGCTTGTGGGAAATCCCTAAACATATAGCCATATCCATAACAAACCTTACATTAAAAAAATAGCCCACTCCTTCAATCTCTTGGATCCATTTGAATTCTTGCATAGCAAATATGATGGACTAGAGAAGACAATGATTCAGTTCCAAATTTGCATATACTCGAGCATAATTAGCTTTGCTTTTTGCACAAAGTTGGGAATGATTTTTACACTCAATTTGAAAGGCTTCAAGAGCATTTTTACACTCAATTTGAAAGGCTTCAAGAGCTTTCTTCACTTAATGCTCATTGATCTTGTTTCTTATCCATCAATGCATTTGAAAGACAAGCTTGGGGATACAGTTGCTCCCACGTTCTATTTCTGTCTTAAAAGCTTCTACATAAGCTTCATCCAGATGAAAAAAACCAGAGATAACATATCAAAATCCAGGTACAACACTCATTCCACATGCCTTAGCAAATCCTCCTCTTGCAAATTCTTACTTGCAATAGAAGAAAACCCCTGTTGAAACCAAAGAACAAGAATCTATCATCTTTTATCCAGACTGTTATTCCTAATTGAAATACTTGCAGGCTTGATCTAATTAAGATTCTTTTTAAATTGAGAAGAACTTTTCTTCATGATCTTTTACCCTTGGAAAATACTTCTGATTATTATTGATGTAGCTTATTTCCACTCTACCATCTTGTTTTATGCAAATATAGTTTTGAAATAAAGACCTTGATAAAGTCTAATGTTTACATGGAAGCAGCTGGAAAATCTTCTCGTCATTGGACCCGTAGTTTTTAAATCCACGTTTTAAATTATATTTTTTATTGCAATTTCAACATATGTTGATAATTGGGACACTGGGGAAGACTTTCTTGATATAATCCTTGCAGTGCAATCAAACAGCGTCTTCAACTTTTGATAATGGGAGCATAATTCCAATAATCTACTACTCATGCCGCTCAGTATCCAACAACTCTAAATAATTTAAGACTAAAATTTGTGTCTCTACTTACTTCAAGTTCACCTATTACATTAGTATATTTAAGATGCTCATAACATTTAACAAATTCATATCATTTAAAAATAAAATCATAAAAATTTGATTAATTTTAATTTTAAAAGATCGGACGTTTAAGCTTTGTAGAACAGCTGAAGCAAAAAATAAAGAAAGAAATCATGTTCCACCAGAACACCGAATAAAACCATAAAAGAAAGGCTGTAGTGAAGGTAGAAACTAACAATGTCTGGAAATGGTTTAGCCACTGTTTATGCTGAAAATAGTTAAGATATCTTCTTTAGACATTTATATGCTCTTTGATAAGGTATCTTAGCTATTCAAGTATTGACGAGAATAAAATACAACTTAACAATATTTACCTTTCAAACACTGAATAGGGTACATAACTGCATGATGCACACATCGCTTGAATCCAGATCAAACACTGCATCATTATGGGAAGCATGGCCATTGAGATATGCATCCTCATTGAGAATCAGAAGTAGGTCATTCAGTGGCAAGCACTGTAACATATTGCAAGTTGAAGCACTACGTACTGGTTTCAATATGATTTCTTTCTACATGTCCCTGTATTTCCAAGGGGATTAATGACTACTACATAACTTGCTTTAGAAATGCTTAGCGAAATAAAAAACCATCAATATGTAAGTGACATTTCAGATAGAAGGTGATCATCTATCATCTGACTTAGGCAAGCCCTTTAGAACATCACGTAGAGCATAATAATGACTATCACATTTATGATCAGATAACATTGTACTTGAGAGGACTATCCTACCAAAATGCTCATTAGGATAACCTTTCCATAGTGTACAATTTTCTCTATTTCCTGTAGTTTTCTTATCTGAAGTGGCAATGCACCTGCCACGAACATGGAAGAGTGTTCCAGGTGCAAACAATTCTTCATTTGCACTTTCCATTGGTTTTAGAGCCAGAGGGTTTGGTTCTCCTTTCCTTGATGATGCTTCTGTGAGCCTCTTCTTGGAAGATACCTCCGATCCAGCGGTTCCTTCCTTATTTTTGTCACCTATATCCATTCGTATAAGCAAATCAAAGTTATATAAATGCATGCCAAATTTGAGATTTGATTTTATAAAACATCTGAGTCTCATCAAGAAACTTTCTGATTCAAAATTACAATTTTCTGAAAATAATCAATTTCAGCTTCTTACCCAAATCAATTGAACTCCTGCTTAGTCTTGCATAATCAGAATATTTACGAGCCACATCTTGTACAGATGACAGAGCCTGCATCGTATTGGCAACAAGCTCTATAACACCTTTTCGCTCTTCTCCTTCCAAAAGGCTTGTCCTGAACAACATCACGGATATCAATGAGAAAAGCTTCACTGCTATAAAGTGCATTATCTTTCCAAATGATTCAATGCCTGCAATATGCATTATGTTGTGGAATTTTCAACGGGAGGAGGGAGACAGAGAATCTAATTATTTGATTTTTGCCATTTTAAAATATATTTCACATTGACTTCAATGTATCAAACCCACCACATCCTAGGAACAGGATCATAATCTCATTGCCAATTTTATTGCACTGATATTTCAAATTTCCCAGATGAATTTAACTTTTGCATTAAGCGTTCTGAATTTCAACTAGTTTACTCTGGTAAGTTTGATTTTACTCATTACTATATTGTTAACCATAGCAACTTCATTCCCATCTGTTGATTATCATTTGTTGGCCCCTTCAAATCAGAAAACAAATTCATCCTTGATTCTCATTCTTCAGTGACCACCTTTTAACATTTGTTTTGTTGGCATTCCCTCTCATTAGGTTCAATGCAAGCCATGTTCAGGTGCATACAGATTTATGACATATATCTGCTTTTAAGAAGTCATTTCAAGTCAAAATACTCAAAAACCTGGGTTCCACGGAGACGCATCCCTCCCCCCCGGGGAACACGTCCCCCCCGTCCCCTGCATTCCCGGGGACAGGGGACGGCATGGGGAACGTTTCCCCGTCCCCCTTTTGGGGGACGGCAGGGAAGCCGTCCCCCATGGCCAGGCATCTCATGCCCAAGAAAAAAATTTAAAAAAAAATGATACAAACTTAAATTTAAAAAAAAGGGCTGTCATATTTGAACAGTTAGGAGTAACTGTCATTGCTTACATGGTGGGAACTGAACAATGGTGGTTGTCAATGTTTAAATATTACTTTAGTGATTGGACAGCAGTGCAGAATTGCTAGAGACTGAACAGTAAAGCTGTCTTGCTTTTATAATTTATATTGAGGGCTGTAAACTGATGACTGTCTTGATTGACCATTGATGGCTGAAAAAATAGATAACTATATTGCCTGAATAGAGAAAGTGAAAACCAATAACTATCTTGCTTGAACATTGATGGCCAAAAAGTAAAAACAGAACTGTCTTTGTTTGAACATTGGTGACTGAAAAAAAAATTAAAAAATGGTCTTTGCTTGAACATTGGGGCTTTAAAAATGATGATTGTTATTGTTTGAATGTTAAAAGCTGAACAGTGTGGCATTCATTACTTGAGCAATAGAAACTATTTTGGTTGACTGTTAGAGATTGCACTTGATATCCTTGGCTGAACCTTCAAGTTACATTTGTTGAAATGGCTGCACTTAGTAATAGGTTAATAGCTGAGTTCATTTCAGATTGAAACATTTTTTAAGAACATCCATACTTTTTAAGTTTTTAGTATTCTTCATTTTTGTTGTGCGTAGAATTTGTAGATTATTCTAAATTTCTTAAAAAAAATTATAGTATTATACCAGCCGTCCCCTAAAATCGGTCTGCCATCCCTCGCCATCACCAAACGTGTCCCCCCATCCCCCAGGCTCGTGGAACCTTGTCAAAAACCTTTTCAGTTTATAAATTATATTTTCCTTATCAGTTCCATTAATTGCCTGCCATAGCCTCCAATTTATCAAAGACACCAGACAAATTCGCTTTTTCAAACCAAATTCCAATGCATGATAGTGGAATGTCCTCAGTTCATTTTGTTACTCAGACAGAGGTTTTAAGCAATATTCTGCAGGGCATGGAGTAGAAAAAGGCATATCAAAACCTGAATCTTTAAAATTTTAAAAAATTGACCCCCTCCCCCCTGCCAACCCAAAACAAAAAAAAAAATCTAGGTACAAATCCATGCATCAGATTTTTCCTCCCGTTAATAATAAATAAGGGAAAAAACCTGGTAACCGATGAGATGCTACATCAACTGCCAATTAATCAATCATAATTGTCTACAATTCATCATCACATGAAAATCTCCTTTGTCAAGCTGAAAAGCAATTTCCAAATGATGAAATCTTCAAATCTACGCAGAAAACTGAATCTAGAATAACTGAGACTGCAGGATACTGAAGCATAAATGATGAAAAGCAAGGCAGAGTCTGAACTGGAATTGACTTGAGAATATTTGTGAGATGACTTGGTAGACTAAAAAGATTTAGTGATTCAATGCAGCACAGGGCCACTCAGTGTTGACTTGCAAATTACTGCAAACCGATATCACTACAGAAATCATATATTAGTGCTTGCCTTACCCTATATGAAGGTGCATGCCTTTGTGAAGTATTTGTATCCCTCCTATGATTTGATACAAAGTTTTTGAATCTTTAACTTTTATGATTTGAGTATACACTCTACCCCCTTAGGTATTTATTATCTAATTAATTTACTCGAAAGAGTACTTTTCACTCATCCATTACAGGTACGTCTCAAAGCACTGTAAAGCATATTCCTCCAAAATTCCTTGATCATGGGATTGTTCATTAAATAGATTAAAAAAAAATACTACACAGTTGATTCCACCATAAAAATGTTTGGCTTAGGATGACATTCTTGCCCATATAACCATAAAAGGCAGAATAAGCAGAATTTCGGAAAATTCCAATTTGTTGTCCTGCTGTTTCTGCCAATTACTTTTTTATTACTTCAATTAGTTGGTTCTGTGGTTACAAATCTACTGATGTCCATGGATGACCAAAGCAGGTCAATGGAACTCATTGAAAAGATCTGTTACAAAACTACTACAAAATAAGCTAGAGAAGAGTAAAAACAGAGTCATCATCATCATCACCCAAGCGACAACATAATCTGTAATGGGATGTAAAGTAGAAACAGAGTCATCATCAGCACCCACCCATCCCAAAGGAGCCAACAAAGGATCTAATGATGCTCGCACGAGAATGGCCAGGACTAAGAGGGCTTGGTTGGATAATCTTGGGATAACATAGTTCAACCCCTCAAGACTTTCTAGCATCCATGCCCTTGGAACCAATCATCTGTCTGCACAACCTGGGTACATGACTGAAGGCCGAAAATTGGTGCTAGTGAACTCCAGTCCTATCCTTGTATGTAAAAAGAAGAAAGTGTTGAAATCCCTTGTAGCCACTCTCATATATAGACAAGGGCACATAAATCTATCATTAACATTCTAGAGAGTTGCAGCTTCAAATGAATGCTTATTACTCTCAATGACAAAGGCAGGGTGAAAGAATTAGATACTTGGTCGAGTGGTTGTGAATCTCCCCTATAATAACTGATGTCAAAGAGTAATAGTTTCCCAAAGGTACACACCCAAGCATCTCTGATCAGGATAGCTGAAAAAAGAGGCAAGTGATTCATTTGAACCTCTGTAAAAGCAATAATAGCTCCCCCAAATCTCTGGACAAGCTTGCCGCTTTTTGTGACTTGAGACAATTGACGGTGAATCTTTCTAAGACCAAGGTAATGGTATTCAATACTACCAAAGAGGCTCTATCCCATCTCCACTTCTCTTTCCAAGGTCGGGAGGTCGAGATCACCACCTCTTATGTGTACTTGGGGGTTCTTTTCACCGGTCCCACTTTTAGTATGAAACCCATCGCCTAGGCCCAGGTGTGTAAGGGATATGCAGTTCTGTCTTTGCTAGAGAGAAATTGCTTCAAAGCACATTTTCAGGATATACTTGTGAAGATGAGGAATTTTGATGCCTTGGTCAAGCCGACTATTACTTATGGATCAGTGGTTTGGGGTCCTCGCCTTGGCGCGACTGAGTGGTCATGGGTTGAACGAGTCCAGACACTCTTTCTTCGACGATTCATTCGTTGCAAGGGCATAGTCCCCCGCTCTATTATTCTAGTAGAGTTTAGGGCTTCTCCTCTCCAGCTTGAGATTATCTTCCTAATTATCGATTATCTTCACAAGATCCGTACTTTCGGAGATACCCTTGAGGGTTGCAGGCGATACCCTTGCCTCGCCCTTCGCTCCTCGATGGAACTCTCTCCGAGTCCTCGGGGAGGTCGGAGGAGGTGGTATTTTCAGGTTTTTTCTCTCTTGGCTAGCATTCGGATACGGTCCCACCTTATTCTTTGGGGGTTCTCACCCCCATCTTGACTTAGTAAGGAGAAGATGCTCCATGCTTTGAAAGGATGTTAGTCTCCAGTGCACCAGATGCACATGGATCTCTCCTGTTGCCTCTCTTTCCCCCAAGCTGTCTTTCTACCATTTGCACTTCTTACAGATTCAGGAGGGCAGAATAGTTCCTCTAGAATACCTTCAACAACACACAACGCATAGTCTTCGGATCACTATTGAGCAACTCAGGGTGTGTTCTCACCAACTTCGGATTAAGTTAGATCACCATCTTCCAACGGAGGAGCGGATTTGTTTGTTTTGCTCCTTGGGTGAAGTTGAAACCCTTCATCACTTTATTTTTTGCTGTCCCATTTATTATGAGATCCGAGGTAAGTTCCATTGCCTTTTCAGGGACAACTCTCAGTTTGTTTCTACCTTCTTCAGATACCCGGACCAGCGTTGTCTCGCACTCTTTCTTAGGGAGATAACTCAACTTCGATGACATAAAAGTTCTCCAAATGGATCTCACCCTCCTCAACATCGGCTCATCACAACATACTTCACCAACTCCAACGGACTAGGTGACTTCAATCGGAAACGCCCCACATCCTCTAGTTCGAACAAAAGCAAGGTCACTAGACAGCACACCAACAGTTTGTCAAGGTTCCAAACTAGCAATAGGCAGAGTCATATCATGGACTTCTTCAATTCTGGTACTTCGGCCTCGACAATTAGGAGAGATTAGCTTCTGGAGGGTTCTTGGAGCTTGCCCCCTCGGGCTGCTCCCTCCCCTCCTCCTCTCTCTCTGTTCTTCTTGGCGTGCACTCCTCTCTGTTGGATTGCAGCCCTTCGCCCCTCTACTCTCACTTTTCTTTTCTTTTCCCTTTCTCTTTGGCCCGTTTGTCGGGTTTCATCTTGTATTTATCTTAGTTCTTTTCTTTGTTGGGATTTTTAGCCTGCTAGCTGGCAATCATTATTGTCCTTCTTATAGTCCCTTGGGTCTTATTTTGGCCCACCACGAACATTAATAATATTTCATTTCATTTCATTTCTATCTCCACCTGCGGGAGAGAGCAAAGACTGAAATTAGTGGCCATTTCTCTCCCGCAGGTGGAGATAGAAATGAAATGAAATGAAATATTATTAATGTCCGTGGTGGGCCAAGACTGAAATTAGTGGCCATTTCTCTCAAGGAATATGATGGTTTGTCTCCACTTGCAACTGATCTGAGGAAACTCTGACCTGATCCAAAGGAATCCTAAGGCCGTGTATCCAACATTGTTTGATATTATCAATTGAAGTACTTATGTCATCCTACACCGTCATGATTTGTCCAACGTAGAAGACCATCTTAGACTAAGATGCTGAGATGGAGCTGTTGCCACATTTTGCACGGGGTGCCATGTTTTCATTTTTTGTAAGTATGCTGCTCTCCCTTCCCTCCTCCTCCTTTCCCTTTCTCCACTATCCCCTTTCTCCCCTTCTGTCAGTTTCATTTCCCCTTTTTCCCCTTGTACTTTCTTCGGTCAAATTCCCAAAACAGAGCAAAAGGTCCCTGAAAATTTCTAAGTCTAAGAGCGCAACCCGACTTCGCAGCGAAGTCGGGGTGCGCCCTTAAGTTCGAGCGCACTTGGGAATGCGAAGTGCGGAAAAGGACCGAAAAGGACCGAAATTTGGCTAAGTACAAGAGCGCAACCCGACTTCGCTGCGAAGTCGGGGTGCGCTCTCGTTCCTGTGCGCACTTGGGAAGCAGCGGATCCCGAAAATTGGCTAAGTGCCAGAGCGCAACCCGACTTTGCAGCGAAGTCGAGGTGCGCCCTCATTTTTGTGCACAGTCTGAACAAGCAAGCAAAACTGGCTAAGTGTGGAGTGCGCAACCCGACTTCGCAGCGAAGTCGGGCTGCGCCCTCTAACTTGTGCACACTTGGGCAAGATGTTTCAAGCAGCCCAAAAACTGTCTAAGGCACGGAGGCCTCCCCAACTGCGTTGATTCCCCCTTGCGTTGTTCAATTGCGCTCTGATTCCGAGCGAAGTCGGACATAAAAGAGAGACTGCCTTTCAAGGTAGATTCGTCCCTTATCAGATTTTGACAAGTGTCCAACCTTGGGATTCGAGCCGAAGATGTGACAGGAAAAGGACAGGCATGGGCCAAATTATTATACCGTAGCTACCCTCATTCAAGCTGACTCAAAGTTTCATCTACCGCAGCTACCCGCATTCAAGCTGACTCAAAGTTTCATCAACCGCACTGCCACGTAGCTGCCAAGTTTTCGGGTGGACCTTGTTGCAAGTACAGTCCCTGTCTGCAGAAGTCAACATCAACAGCTCTTTTGCCGCTTTTGTCAGCTTTGTTAGCTTTGTCAGCTATTGTCGGGTCTAGGATTCTGTGCCCAGAGTTGTAATCGGGGGGAAATTGTGCTATAAATAGTTGCGCCACATCATTGTAAAGGGTGGAAGGGGGATATCCTGCTAGGGAACCATTGTAGTTGTATGTTTGCTTTTGAATGCAAGATACACTTGGCTCTATTTACTGTTATTGTTCTTTATGCTGCCTTTACTTAGCATTTGTGCCTCATGTTGCTTATGTTATTGCTTACCGTTATTCTGCTATCTGGATATCGGTATTTGATGATTAAGTATTCCTGGAATGCATAGTTAGAGGATACATAGAATGAATGACATTGGTAGTTTCTGTAATGTATTCTGTATTTAATTGTTGTTAGTAGTTGTCGTGCTGCTTATCCTCCCCGCCCAACGCAAATCACATTTATATTTCTTTCTGCATTTCTAATTTCTTTTCTGCCCTCTGAGCTTAAAACCATCTGAGAAAACATATAAGAAGCCGGCCTTCTCCGGAGATTGGCACGGAAGGCATTCCTTCCTTCCGACCTTTCAATCTGTTGGGCGAATCTAGGGCGGATTTCAGTAAATCCTATCCTAGTGGCAAATTCGTAACCAACAGTTTCTCTGGCACGCCCGGTGGGACCCGAAAGTTTCCCACCCAAAACAGAATCGAAGCATCGGTGTTCGCTTCATTGTTGTTAAAATCAGAACACCTGGCGACTCTGCAAGTACCTGAATATTCTCTGAGTCCGTGAGACCGGTCCAAGCACCTTCATGCATACAAGAAGATGGAGAGCAAGGAATTCGGGAAACTAGCCTGATCTCTACGAAATTGACATCAACGCTCCGGGAGAGCGTGTCAGGCTGGCTGACTACCAAGCTCGTATAGACGAATCCGAAACCGAAATCGAAGAGGCCGAAGTTGAAGAGCAACCTACATCTTCGAACGACACCGATACCGAGTACACGACCGGCGGGGAAGAAGACATGGCTGCTCAACAAAATGATGACGACCTCTTCCCAGTGGTCGACTCCACGGGGCCCTTGGCCCTAGTCGGACAAGAGGCTGTACCCTCCGCTGCCTTGAAGGCCATCCCTACTTATGATGGCTACGACAAAACGGCATATGAACACATCCAGGACATTCTGGCCTTGGCTGCGCTACACTCTATTACAGATGAGAGTGTCAAGACCCGTCTACTGGCTCTTTCCCTAAGGGGAAGCTTCTCTATTGGTGGAGATCTTTGCCAGAAGGATCTATCACGGGGTGGCCTCAGTTGGCAGGCAGGCTTGTAAAAGGATGCAACGAGTCTGCCGATCCCTCTTCGTTGTTGCATCAGTTCCAAAGTATCCAACGTCACCCACAAGAGGAGGTATCAGACTTCAACATAAGGTTTGCGAGGTCTTGGAAAAGAGTACCTCGCGAACTGTGACCTTCGGCAGGTCAAGCTGCACACTACTACTCAAGTTCTTTCAACTCGGATATCTGCCTACTTCTTAAGATAGCCCGAGTCGATTCCTTCCCTGCCCTATACGAAGCTGCCCAACAAGCAAAATTAGATATAATCTCCATAGGCAGACTCCCGCATAGAGTGCAGCCCCCCATTTATCCTAATTTTCCTCAGTCCTAGTATCCATCGGCCTCTGGTGTGATGCCATCATCCTCAAGTTAGCACCCCCAGCAGCCATGGAATCCAGCACCAATTATAAACCCCTACGGCCCACCTCAAATTCATTATCCTAACCCACCACCTCGACCTCCGCAGTATCCCGCACTCCCAGCTCCCCCTCATTACGCGGCGTATTCTGCACCCCCGCCATTGGCTGCATTACCTCCGTCGGCCCGGTTGGCACCTGCAGATAATGATATTCAAAATAAAATCCTTCAAGAGGTACGGGCTCTAGCCTATGGGTATCATACTATGTCCAATGATATGACGATAATGAAGAAGAAGAAAGCCCAGATGGAGTTCCTTCCAAGGAGACCATATCCTCCTTCGGCGCTAACGAAATATCAAGCCGCACAAGCTCAAAGACACCCCCCAGCAAGGAATGCTGCCAATGAGGACCAACCTGGCACTTCTGACCAAGTTAACTGGTGCTCTACGTGCAACGATCCACACTCAGAAGAAGGGTGCACGCTGCATCAGCATTACCTCCAGACCCTGGCGGGCAGCGCCATAGAGGATGAATTATACATGATCCTAGACGATGAAGGCAACTTTGTCGTCCCAGAAGAAGATCCTGCATTGCTCCTGACCAAGGAATGCAGGAAGCCCGTTGAGGCTTCCAGAGCCCAAGCAAAGTCGTTGAAGGTATACGCCAGAAGAGAGAGGGCGCAACCTTTTGGGCTACCACCTGACAAGTCACCGTGGCCTCCCACAGCCAAAGAAAGGTTTCCTGCGCTCAAGGCTCCCGCGGTGAAAGCCCCCGCAGCTCAGCCTCCAGCCGAAACAAAAGAACAAGCTCAAGAGAAGCTGAGATATCCGTCGCTGACGAAGAGACAGAGAGTCGAAGCCACGCAGCAATACCGGACCAAGTATGAGCCTGCAAAAGAAATAGAGGGAGCCAACACTTCAACCTACAGCATAGTTGATGAGCTAAAGAGGACCCCTGCGAAGATAAGTATGTACGAGGCTCTTCTGCTCCAAGGGCAAGTTGATCTGCTGCAGGAATCTTTCAAAAACATAAAAGACGGGTAGCCGACGCAGCCTGCTGTGTTAGCTCAAACCTTGACAATCTCCGCCACCTCCTTTCTATCTGTCATTACAGATGGAAAGCTATATAGTACACAATTGCATGGTGGATTCTGGTGCTTCCACGACTGTCATGCCAAGAGCTGTCTGCGAAGAGATTGGTGTGGAATATACAAGTAGGCAAGGTGTGCTGCAGCTATACGGCACCCCTGTCAAGACAATTGGTGTCATCAAGGATATCCCGATCCGACTGCATAAAGCCCTCGACATAGTGGTCATACAGGAAGTCGTTGTGGTCGACTTGGAACCCTACTTCGGCATGTGCCTCTCCAGGGAGTTCACTACAAAGTTGGGTGGGTATCTGTCTCTGGATTACTCACATATGGAAGTGCCCTTCAAAGGAAGGAGACTGAAGATCTATAATGAAAAGCCTTCCACATTTCTAGTAGAGAAGATACCCGGAGAAGAGCCACAAAACGGCATGGTTCAGCTGACAACTGAAGAACTGGTAGTGGTGGACATGACAGAAGAAGACCTTGAGCTGTTACAAGTAGAGGATGAGTTCACCTTGCTGGACTTCAACGCCATGATTGAGACTGAACAAGGTTGTTACTGCGTCACCCAGCCTGAAAGACTTGACCAGTCAAGAAGGAAAGAGGTAGGACCCACACCAGAAAAGCTATGGAAGTTGTTCTTTGATGGTGCCCGATGCAAAAATGGCGCCGGTGCAGGCATACTCCTGGTTTCCCCGTCCGGGATCCAGAAGGACTACACTTATAGGCTGGCTTGGAGCTGTACTAATAACGCGGCGGAGTATGAAGCTTTGTGCTTGGGTTTGAGAAAAGCAGAGAGACTGGGGGTGAAACATTTGCAGATCTTTGGCGACTCAGAGCTGGTGTGCAACCAGATTACGAATAAGTGCGCCTCCAAGAAGCATTACCTCAAGGCGTATCATAACCGTGTCTGGGACTTGATGGAGTCATTCGACTCGTTGAATGTCAAAGCCATATCACGTGAAAAGAATAAACACGCTGACATTCTAGCGTCTGTTGGAGCCAGGTACGTTCCGGCTGATGACACTGTCCAGAAGCCAAAGTCGGTTCGTACCATCTACAGGCCTTCTGTGCCTAATAAAGACACCCACTGGCAGGTGTTTGATTGTGACGAGGATATTGTCACTTTTTTTAATAACGAAGCAAGTAGTATAGAAGGTAGAGACCCTGATGACGAGCAGTACGAGGGGTTGATACAATTAAAAAACAATCATGTCCCGAAAGGACTGATTACCCTAGAGAGTCTCTTTGATCAAAACGATAGGGCAATATCCCACAAAATCAAAGTAGACCCCAAGCAGTACGTAGACCTGGAACTGGAACCCGGAAAAACAATCAATGTCGGGACGGACTGCACTGAAGAGGAACTGGTGCAGATCACATCATTATGCGGAGAGTTCCCTGATATCGTGGCCTGGTGCTACCAGGACTTGAAGGGGTATAACAGAGAGATGATCCAGCATACCATAGAGCTCGAAGATAATGCAAAACCTTTCCGACAGAAGCAAAGGGCAGTAAACCCGAAAATTCAAGCGATGATGAAAGCAGAACTCTTAAAGATGCTGGAGGCCAAAATCATCTACCCCATCAAGCACTCATCTTGGGTCGCGAATTTGGTTCCCGTGAGGAAAAAGAATGGAGACATCCGCCTCTGCGTGGATTTCAGAAACCTTAATCAAGCCTCGTTGAAGGACCATTATCCGCTTCCCCAAATCGATCAGATCCTCCACATCGTTGTTGGAGCACAGAGGTTCTCTCTCTTGGACGGATTCTCTGGATACAACCAGATATGGGTAAAGGATGATGATCAGCACAAGACAGCGTTCACCACCAAATGGGGAAAGTTTGCATATCAGCGCATGCCCTTCGGCCTGTCTAATGCCGGCGCTACGTTTCAAAGAGCCATGGACTTGGCGTTCCGGGAGCTGCTCAACAAGGTAATTGTCATCTACTTGGATGATATGACTGTATTTTCTCACAGGAGAGAGGACCATGCTTCCCACTTGCGGCAAATATTCGAGAGATGTCGTGAATTCGGCATTTCCATCAACTCGAAAAAGTCAGTCTTCGTGGTAAAAGAAGGTAAGCTGCTAGGACATGTCATTTCTGAGAAAGGCCTTGCAGTGGATCCTGACAGAGCAGAAGCCCTTCTTTGCTTACCCATCCCAATCGACAAGAAGGGGTTGCAGTCATTCTTCGGCCAAATCAACTTCGTGAGGAAGTTCATACCGGACTTCACACAAGTAATTAAGCCCATGGCCGAACTATTAAAAAAGAATGCCGAATTCTTGTGGACTGACGAAAGAAAGCAGGCCTTCGAAGAGATCAAGGCCAGAATCGCGCAAGCTCCGGTGTTGATAAATCCAGATTATTCCAAGGATTTCATCTTGTACGCGGTGGGAGAACCCGAGAGTTACGCCGCAGTCCTGACTCAGAAGGGAGATGATGGCGAAGAATGCCCCATAGCGTTCTTAAGCCAGGTGATTCAGCCGCATGAAGAAAAGTACAATTTTATTGAGCGGCAGGTTCACGCAATCATGAAATCCCTCAGGAAGTTCAGGCACTTCGTCTCCCAGAGCCGGATAACCGTCTTCGTGATACATCCGGACGTCAAGAATTTCATCATACAAGGGGAGCCAGGTCACAAGAGGGCAGGATGGATAGCCAAAATCCAAGAATTTGACATCGAGGTACGGCCAACGAAGTTGATCAGAGGCCGAGCCTTGTGCCAAGAGCTGGCCCGAAGCGCTGTAGCTGAAATCTCTGCCTGCAAGTGGGAAGATCCGATAGCAAAAACTAACCTTGCCAACTCCTTATCAGAGGAAAGTGATTGGACAAATGACCTGGTGCGGTATTTTAGCACCGGGAGATGTCCAGATCATCTCAATGCCTCACAAAGAAGGAGGTTTAGGCTAAACACCTTGAGATATGTACTACGCCCCGAGGGGCTGTATTTTAAAAACATTGACGGCATCTTGTTGCGATGCGTCAGAGAAACAGATAAACCGAGGGTCCTCGGAGAATTCCACTCCGAGATGCCTGGGGGACATCATTCTGGGAGGCCTACGGCCTTAAAAATTATCAGAGTCGGGTATTATTGGCCCACTCTCTTCACAGACGCGCATGCGGTCTGTATTAAATGTGAAAAATGCCAGAAGTTCACTGGTAGGAACAGAAAGGCACCCTTGCCCCTCCAGCCAATTCAAGCCGAGACTTCGTTTCAGCAGTGAGGTCTAGATTTCATCGGGGCCATGATGCCTAACTCTGCAGCTGGACATAAGTTCATCCTTACAGCCACCAATTATTTCACTCAGTGGGCAGAGGCGATCCCCACAAAGCACGGGGACCAAGAAACGGTCATTGGGTTCCTCAAGAGCCTCATCACCCATTTCGGGGTCTCGGAGGCAATAGTTACAGACAATGGTCTGGGGTTCGCAGGCGTTGTACTCACGGAGTACACCAGCAAATACGGCATCTATCACAAGATGTCCTCGAACTAGTACCCGCAGGAGAATGGCCTAGCTGAGTCCACCAACAAGAATCTACTGAAGATTGTTAAAAAAACAGTAGAGAGAAACAAGAGGACATGGCACCTACTCTTGAATCGGGCGTTGTGGGCGGATCGCATATCGTTCAAGAAGTCTATCAAGACATCCCCCTACGCGCTCGTGTACGGCAAGGAGGCAGTTCTGCCTACCCACATAGAGATACCCGCACTCTGGATGCTAGATGAAGAAAAAGGCGACGGGGATCCAGTGGACGCCAGACTTTGCCAACTACTGCGGTTAGAAGAAGAAAGAGAAAAGGCATACCAGGCCTTTACTAAACATGTCGAGGCAACCCAGGGTTGGTTTGCGAAAGGCACCACCACCCGAGTTTTCAAAATCGGGGACCTAGTGCTAAAGTGGGAGTCACTTAAAGCAAAGCCAGGCAACCATGATAAATTTGATGCCCTTTGGGAAGGTCCCTATCAGATTGCTCGGGTAAACCAATTCAATTCATTCGTGCTTCGGGACATGGTGGGACAACTTCTCCCCATTCCTGTCAACGGTTTCCACCTGAAAATTTACCACCACTGAAGGCACCCAAGGGGTCCTTCAGTGGTGGTAAATACGGCATCTATCACAAGATGTCCTCGAACTACTACCCCCAAGGGAATGGCCTGGCTGAGTCCACCAACAAGAATCTACTGAAGATTGTTAAAAAAACAGCAGAGAGAAACAAGAGGACATGGCACCTACTCCTGAATCGGGCGTTGTGGGCGGATTGCATATCGTTCAAGAAGTCTATCAAGACATCCCCCTACGCGCTCGTGTATGGCAAGGAGGCAGTTCTGCCTACCCACATAGAGATACCCGCACTTTGGATGCTAGATGAAGAAAAAGGTGACGGGGATCCAGTGGACGCCAGACTTTGCCAACTACTGCGGTTAGAAGAAGAAAGGGAAAAGGCATACCAGGCCTTCACTAAACATGCCGAGGCAACCCAAGGCTAGTTTGCGAAAGGCACCACCACCCGAGTTTTCAAAATCGGGGACCTAGTGCTAAAGTGGGACTCACTTAAAGCAAAGCCAGGCAACCATGATAAATTTGATGCCCTCTGGGAAGGTCCCTATCAGATTGCTCGGGTAAACCAATTCAATTCATTCGTGCTTCGGGACATGGCGGGACAACTTCTCCCCATTCCTGTCAACGGTTTCCAACTGAAAATTTACCACCACTGAAGGCACCCAAGGGGTCCTTGTACATATTCCTTTTCTGCATTTTAGTTTATGACAGAATGTATATATTTATTTCAGTATTCAGCTTTTAGTTTTCAAAGCCTAAGTGAAGCATAGAGCAAACCCCGACTTCGCAACGAAGTCGGGCATCGCTCCTTGAATAGTGCGACATCGGGAGATTGAGAGAAGAAAGCTGACAAAAAGCCTAAAAAAATGACTAAGTGGTGGGTGCGCAACCCGACTTCACAGCGATGTTGAACTGCGCACCGTCTTGGGAGAGCAATCGGGCAGCGCAGAGCGAAAATTGGCTAAGTGTTGAAGTCGGACTGCGCAACAAATTCTGGGCGAAGTCGGAGTGCGCACGTTTTCTGGGCGAAGCCTGAGTGCGCCCTCAATTTCGAGCGCACCTTGAATGACTTGTCACGGGAAATGAGGGACATAATGGCAAAATATTTCTAAGTATGGGCCCAGGCTGCGTAGTGAGGCATAACGCGAAGTTGGCCACGTCCCTCCTTAAAACCTTGGGCCAAAAATCTCCCTCGAAGTGTGTGCCCAGGCGACGGCCGTGACGTCATTGGAAGCACGAGGTCCGAAAATTTTTTAAAATAATGATTGCGCATCTTCCAAAGCAGATGTCATTAAAAAAGCAAGCGCATTAGGACCAACCGCAACCAAGATACGCCTTCCAAAAAAAAAGCCCACGCACGGCCGCCAAAGAATAATAGCGTTTCCACCTACTTCGGGCAAATCACCTTAACCCCCTCCCTTGCGCCATTAATGCTGTACTTTTTCCTAGAAAAGGGGCCCTGGCATACTCAGAACATCCGAATTATCAAGCCAAGTCTGAGCTGCAAGGCGCAGAATTGAAGAATTAGTAGCCAAAATCCCCGTCCCTGCCACTTCAAGCAGAAAAGAAAAAATGGACAAGGGAAAAGCACCAATGCAGACGCAGTCCAGCGATGCAGAGCGCAAAGCTGAAGAGCACATAGAATCCAACGCTCATGAGAACGAAGCGCCACGGGAGCGAACAAGGAGATCCAGGTCGAAGAGAAGCCAGGGGCAAGCTCCACCGCCGCCCATTAACCGCCTGGCCGGGTATAGGGATGGCGAGTACTCCATTAGCCTCACCAAGTTGCGGCCAAATATAGCTAAGTGGGCTGGCAAAGTTTCACCCTCGCACCATGTCGGGGCTGCCTACAAGTCGAACCTGTACTGGTCCTTGTGCCCTCCCGTCCACCATTGCCCAGAGCTGGTTGAGTCTATTGTGACATACTACAAACCAGCTACCCGACAAGTCTGCGACAACCAAGGAAGAGTGTTGTTCACACTCTTCAAAGAGAGCGTCCAGCCAGCCTTCACCCCGGGGCTCCAGTACGACCCCAACGCCATTATCAGGAGAATTAACCTAGATGAGCAGGCGGGCAGATTCGCTCAGAACAGAAGGATGAGAGAATTTCTCGACTCAGAGCTGAAGACCCCGCTACCAGCCGGACAGTGGCCGACAAGCCCTATACCGCTGGACAGGTTCGAGAATAAGTATATATATATTATCTTGGCATGGGTACTCGGCTGCGACACGGATAGAATGGTGCACCCGTACCAGCTAGTGCTCGCAGAATGCCATCTTGCATGGGGAGTTTTATGACTCCACTGCGCAAAGGAGCGGAAGGCGCCCTATTTTCTTTGACTGGGCAGATTGGGTGGCGTATGCCATACATTCGAACCTGTCGGGTTGAGCAAGGGCAACAGAGTTTCGACTCTGCTCGTTCCTCACATGGTTGTGCCTGTACCACACGCACTACCGGATTAAAGTGCCTAACCTAAAAAAGGTAAATGAGAAGGGAGAACCACTGCCTGTGTACGAGTGGACGGAAGCCCTGTACTAGAGAGGGTCGTACTACGATTTCAACTTCAAATTTCTAGGTATGACCCTGGCGCTGTTCAACGACAAGGCATCTCACCCACCACTGGCCATGACGAACTATCTGAGGAAGTACAAGTGCGGGGATACCTTCCGGTTGACACAGGGCATTGTGATCAGAATCTACGGATTCAAGGGGAAGTCATTCCTGCTGCCCTATTTTTGCACTGAGCATCAGTTCGGTATGGAGATATCGCGCCAGATGGACTATGTCGAGGAGGAATTCGGCCAGGGAAAGAAGAGGCCATACTTTAAGTATCCTATTACCTGGGCGAACATCCAAGTGCACGAGATTGGGCAACATGTCTACCTCGAAGAAGACCTTCTTAGCATGGGCCTGATTCAGCTACCTCAGCGCTGGAAATACGACCCGATTGGGGTCAGGGGAAAGTTTGTACATATCTGCCCCCGAGCGGAGATCATGGAGGAGAGGTGCAATAAAACAGGTGCAGACCTGGAATGGCACATTGAGCGGATGCAATCATGGCCGCCATGGCATGATTTTTACTGTGAAGAAGTGGAGTATGATCCGAAGCACAATCCAGACCACCGGTTAGACTCAGCAAGCTTCAAGAAATTCCTCTCAAAGGTGGCGCCCCTCAGCTACCAAAAGGATAAAATTATTGAATGCTGGAAAATGAGGTGTCGCATGCAACACGATAAGTCTAACCAGAAGACATTGGCCATAGATGACGAATTTTCGGCCTTATATGATAAATACGTCGACAAATGGGAGCCATTCGCGTTTCGAGATTGTGTCCCTCTAGGCGCAAGAAAAAGATATAGGAGGCCCGCATCCCAGCAATTGCCTACTCAAGGGACTTCTAGCACGACACCAACAAGCATCCAGGTGGGCCCAATGTTGCCTCCAGCTCCTGAAGCGTTACCTCAAAAGGTACAAGAGCTAGAAAAGTCAACTAGTGAGGCGGCCCCCCAAAAGGAAAAGGCGCCAGAAGAGTCAACCGGTGGAACGGCCGCAACAAGCATTCTTCCGTCAAAACCCAGGTACAAGTTTACCGTGGGAACACCGCTGCCGGCCGCCCCAACCTCCTCCGCCTCCTTCGAGCCAGCTGCAGCTCCAAAAGAAAAGAAGAGGAAGAGGAGCGAAAATGCCAAGCGGCCTAAGGAGTCTGCGCAGCAAACAACCGCAGCACAGACAGTAGCGGCCGCATCGGAATTCATCTCTTTGGACAGCCTTGGGAAAGAAGCAGAAGTTTGGGCAGCGGGCATCCTTCAAACAGCGGCTCAGGCGGAGCCCGCAGGTACGTCCTCTTCCCCGGTTCCCCAGATCCCAGTTGGCCCTGCCGTAACACCGTCCCCCACTATATCAGGGCAAGCCCTAGTTGCATCTTCCTTGTCATAAATCTCCCAATCCTTCCACAGTCCCCATTCTTTCGAGCAGTTTGCCCAAGACCCGAACGTTTTCCAAACCTTGAGTCAAACCCTAGACCCCTCACCTGCGGCCAGTGCCGAAGCCGAACCTACATCGTCGCGCCGCTCACCTCCATTGTTCAAAACCCCGCCTTCACCTTCCACTCAGCCACTTGCTTCCCTGAGGTGCAATAAAACAGGTGCAGACCTGGAATGGCACATTGAGCGGATGCGATCATGGCCGCCATTGCATGATTTTTACTGTGAAGAAGTGGAGTACGATCCGGATTGCAATCCAGACCACCGGTTAGACTCAACAGGCTTCAAGAAATTCCTCTCAAAGGTGGCGCCCCTCAGCTAGCAAAAGGACAAAATTATTGAATGTTGGAAAATGAGGTGCCGCACGCAACACGATAAGTCTAATCGAAAGAAATTGGTCGTAGATGACGAATTTTCGGCATTATATGATAAATACGCCGACAAATGGGAGCCATTCGCGATTCGAGATTGCGTCCCTCTAGGCGCAAGAAAAAGATATAAAAGGAGGCCCCCATCCCTGCAATTGCCTACTCAAGGGACTTCCAGCGCGACACCAACAAGCAGCCAGGTGGGCCCAATGTTGCCTCAAGCTCCTGAAGCGTTACCTCAAAAGGTACAAGAGCTAGAAAAGTCAACTAGTGAGGCGGCCCCGCAAAAGGAAAAAGCGCCAGAAGAGTCAACCGGTGGAACGGACGCAGCAAGCATTCTTTCGTCAAAACCCAGGTACAAGTTTACCATGGGAACACCGCTTCCAGCCGCCCCAACCTCCTCTGCCTCCTTCGAACCAGCTGCAGCTCCAAAAGAAAAGAAGAGGAAGAGGAGCAAAAAGGCCAAGCGGCCTAAGGAGTGCGCAGCAAACAGCCGCAGCACGGACAGTAGCGGCCGCACCGGAAATCATCTCTTTGGACAGCCTTGGGAAAGAAGCAAAAGTTTGGGCAACGGGCGTCCTTCAAACAGTGGCTCAAGCGGAGCCCACAAGTACGTCCTCTTCCCCGGTTCCCCAGATCCCAGTTGGCCTTGCCATAACACCGTCCCCCACTGTATCAGGGCAAGCCCTAGTTGCATCTTCCTTGTCACAAATCTCCCAATCCTTCCACAGTCCCCATTCTTTCGAGCAGTTTGCCCAGGACCCGAACGTTTTCCAAACCCTGAGTCAAACCCTAGACCCCTCACCTGCGGCCAGTGCCGAAGCCGAACCTACATCGTCGCGCCGTTCACCTCCATTGTTCAAAACCCCGCCTTCACCTTCCACTCAGCCACTTGCTTCCCCTAGGACCCAGTCGCCCTTGAAAGCGACCACGCCTTCTGGAATATCTCCTGCTTCATTGTTTGCAGGAAGAATGTCGCAGCAAGATTTAGTCTCGGCGTATCCAATGCTGGCAGAGCTTGACTTCATGGGAGAATAGCTGCAGATTACAGATGATCAGCCTCTGGCAGCGAAGGTCGCAGGGTGTTCCGCCTCTTTCCTCCAGGGCGTCAAACGAAGAAGATCCGAGGAGATAGCTGCCCCGATGAAGCGCACCAAGTTCGACTTGGGCAGGAGAGTGCTGCGAACCGAAAAGTTGATCCTGAAAGTGAAGAAGCCTCTCCAAGAAATGACCGAGGCTGACTATGAACACCGAGTCAAGGAGAAGAACTTTGACGACATAAACGAAGACTACGAAATCAACAGTATTCGCCGCAGAATTGACAATCTCCGTGTTAAGCAACTCGAGAATCAGGAGAAGTTGTTTTAGCTTCAAAATGACTCAAGGCAACTGGAAGAAGATCTGGCTAAGGTCACCACGCGGTTGGAGCCTGCCCAACAGGAGATCAAGGACCTGAAAGCACAGCTCGCCGCCTCTCAGCAGGAGGCTACAGCACAAAGGATGGCCGAACAGCTGTCATAAAAGAAGAAGGCAGCATTGGAGCATGTCTCTCAGCTGCAAGATTCGTTAAGGCAGGCCCAAGCTCAGCTCAAGGAGAAGACGTCCCAAACGGCAGCCTTTTTGAAAAACAAGGTCAAAGAGATGCGGGCTGGTTTGTTGCAGGGATGCAGGGCTAATGTTGTCAGGTCCCTGTCTGTCCTGGATTTTGCATCCAAGATCCAAGAAGTATCTGCCCAGGGAAATCCTGTGGTAGAGGACGTCGAACACCAAGCGAAGCAGTGGCTTGACTTGGCAATGAAAATTGAGGAGTTCGCGCGCAAAGGCCTCCAATTTCCCCCAATGTCCCGAATTGCCCTAGATTGGGCAGATGCAAGGGTAACCTTGCACAATTATTTTGAAAAAACGAAAAAAACAAGGGCCGCTAGGAAAATGCTGGACGCATTGAACCATGAAATGAATATTTGCCTAGCCCCCTTCAATGCTCTTTCTGAGCTCGGATGCCCGAGCTTCGTCAAGGATGGGGAGTTTCTGCCCCTTGAACAGGTGAAGCTGAATTGGTTGTCTTTTGAGGCAGATACGTCGGAAATTGACAGCTGGGTCGAGCCAGTCCAGGAAGCACAGGTCACTCAGATGGTGTCAAGATATTGCAAGATCAACACCTCCCTTCAGGAGTTGGGAGAGAGATATAACACCATCGACGTGCACACGATTGCAGCATTCAGAGCAGCGCTGAGAGATATCAGGGATTTAGGGCCCTTTTAGGCAGCAGCCTGGGACCAGGCCAAGGCCGCGTACAATCATGTCAGCGGGAGCAGCCGGTCGAGCAAGAGGGTGACAGTGGTGATCATTCGGATTCAGAAAGAGGAGAATCAGAAGAAGAAACTGCTGAAAGTGAATCCAAAGAGGAGCAGTTACCCAAGAAGGGGACGTCAGAGCAGCGGAATGCAGGGGAAGGGAGTTCCTCTGCGCCCAAAGGATAAAGGCCTGGTTCTTTGCGTCGAGGTGAGCTCGACATCCCGCGAGCCGCCAAGAATGTTGCCACATTTTGCATGGGGTGCCATGTTTTCATTTTTTTTTGTAAGTATGCTGCTTTCCCTTCCCTCCTCCTCCTTTCCCTTTCTCCACTATCCCCTTTCTCCCCTTCTGTCAGTTTCATTTCCCCTTTTTCCCCCTGTACTTTCTTCTGTCAAATTCCCAAAACAGAGCAAAAGGTCCCTGAAAATATCTAAGTCTAAGAGCGCAACCCGATTTCGCAGCGAAATCGGGGTGCGCCCTTAATCGAGCGCACTCGGGAATGCGAAGTGCGGAAAAGGACCGAAATTTGGCTAAGTACAAGAGCGCAACCCGACTTCGCTGCGAAGTCGGGGTGCGCTCTCGTTCCTGTGCGCACTTGGGAAGCAGCGGATCCCGAAAATTGGCTAAGTGCCAGAGTGCAACCCTACTTCGCAGCGAAGTCGGGTTGCACCCTCATTTCTGTGCGCAGTCTGAACAGCAAGCAAAACTGGCTAAGTGTGGAGTGCGCAACCCGACTTCGCAGCGAAATCGGGCTGCGCCCTCTAACTTGTGCACACTTGGGCAGGATGTTTCAAGCAGCCCAAAAACTGTCTAAGGCATGGAGGCCTCCCCAACTGCACTGATTCCCCCTTGCGCTGTTCAATTGCGCTCTGATTTCGAGCGAAGTCGGACATAAAAGAGAGACTGCCTTTCAAGGCAGATTCGTCCCTTATCAGATTTTGACAAGTGTCCAGCCTCGGGATTCGAGTCGAAGATGTGACAGGAAAAGGACAGGCATGGGCCAAATTATTATACCGCAGCTACCCTCATTTAAGCTGACTCAAAGTTTCATCTACCGCAGCTACCCGCATTCAAGCTGACTCAAAGTTTCATCAACCGCACTACCACGTAGCTGCCAAGTTTTCAGGTGGACCTTGCTGCAAGTACAGTCCCTGTCTGCAGAAGTCAACATCAGCAACTCTTTTGTCGCTTTCGTCAGCTATTGTCGGGTCTGGGATTCTGTGCCCAGAGTTGTAATCGAGGGGAAATTGCGCTATAAATAGCTGCGCCACATCATTGTAAAGGGTGAAAGGGGGATATACTGCTAGGGAACCATTGTAGCTGTACATTTGCTTCTGAATGCAAGATACACTTGGCTCTATTTACTGTTATTGTTCTTTATGCTGCCTTTACTTAGCATTTTTGCCTCATGTTGCTTATGTTATTGCTTATTGTTATTCTACTATCTGGATATCGGTATTTGATTAAGTATTCCTGGAATGCATAGTTAGAGGATACATAGAATGAATGACATTGGTAGTTTCTATAATGTATTTTGTATTTAATTGTTGTTAGTAGTGGTGATTGATAGTTGCCGTGCTGCTTATCCTCCCCACCCAACGCAAATCACATTTATATTTCTTTCTGCATTTCTAATTTCTTTCCTGCACTCTGAGCTTAAAACCATCTGAGAAAACATATAGGAAGCCGGCCTTCTCCGGAGATTGGCACGGAAGGCATTCCTTCCTTCCGGCCTTTCAATCTGCTGGGCGAATCTAGGGCGCATTTCACTAAATCCTATCCTAGTGGCAGATTCGTAACCAACAGGAGCAAAGCAAGTGATCTAAATATATTGTTGGTGAACATCATCTCTAACTACTTGATTAATCACCTTATTGAGAAGAATCTACGGAGAGGCATTCAAAGTGTTAGTCAATATATGGAGATGCCACCTCTGCAAAGATTGCATGATCTTAAAAAAACAAATTTAGAAAAAAAACACAGTAAGAATGCTCATTATTAATATACTTGCCTTTTGTTTTCAGGCATGCATTATATATTACACTATCAATATGATAGCACACAGAGTATATCAAATAGTTAGGAGGCACCCATAAAAGCTTCCTCCCCCAACAAATTATGAGAAATGCTAATCAAATCATAGTTACTAGGTTTGAAAAGTTCGGTTCATAAGAGAGAACGTTCAAAGGTTAAATATTTTGAATATATATACATATATATACACACATTGGAGTGAGATCTGTTAGTATCAAGAGCCTCTAGACAACTAAGAGACATTTTTATTATAAGTATAGCGCATTTATACATGAAGAACAGAAGTGTTTCTTGGGGATATTTTTGCGCAAATTCATTTTCTGTTCATTTTTTCTATGTTGAGCTAATCTCTGATTCAGAGGACCACCACATCCCACATACTAGTATCATAGCTTGAATATTGGAGAAGTGGAGAGCTTGGAAATTTGATTCTCTTTAAACAGAGAATGCAGAATTCAAGTTTGTGGAGGAAAGCTTCATAGATTGTTGTTGTAGCAGACATGATTCATGGCTTCACTACCCATCCCAGAATTTAAAGTTGAAAATTATGATTATTGTTGCATAAAGATAAAGACTTCGTTGATTGCCAAAGAAGTGTAGAGTGTTGTGGACAATGGATACAAAGACCCAGCAAATTAGAGCAATTTGCCATCCACAGAAAAAGAATATGGAGGAATCACAAAGAAAATATGCCTTGGCTTTGTATTGTAGGCAAACAATTCGATACATCTACATGAAGTGAAGGAATGTGATGGGTCTCTAAATTGCCCCATCTCATGTGATACTTTGTCTGTGTCTATGTCTATTTTGTTTCTTTGTTGCAAATACATAGTCATAAGAAACAGTTGTAATCATGTATATTGCAAAGTTAATGTTAGTATAATATTTTATGGGTGTGACCTTTCTAATCTGGGTTTTATCCGTAGTTTGTGATTATTTGGATACAAATTTCTTTCCATAGGCACAAGATTATGCTTTATGGTGTGCAGGTGTCATTTTACCATGTAAGTCTAAATGCCTACGGACAGCGCTGTACACTCTGATGGGTTGCTGACAAACTACGGATAAGAGGACGTGGATGTTGCTGAAGTAATAATCTTAAGGAGTTATTTCCTTTCACGTCGTTGATAACCAATTCTGCCTCTATGCAAAATACAGATCCGCCTCCTACATGTCAGATTTCTATGGGACAGTTAACATCCTGAAAATCTATTATGAAGACTTTAAACTTAGAATGTGGATCACAAATTGCAAACGTCCAGTTTTAAAGAGAAATATTCTAGCTTGCATATCCAACCAGATCAAGTGATTTCCTACAGAAACGGGGAATAAAATCTGCTGAATATCCGTTAATCTATTTTCCCACACCAGCGGATCTAGTGGTTGTAATTGATTGTCTTTTTCTTAAATTAGGTATAAAAGGTTTCAATTACTTCTCTGAAGCCGTCAGTTGGCTCAGAATAGTCTTTCTATTCCTTTACATTCTGTGTAAACTCCAGTAGACTGATCAAAGTGAGACGAAAGAAAATACTCAGAGGTCATCCGTAGGAGTCATTGTTTAAGAAAAGTTGCAAACAGGATTATTTCTGTAATTTACCTTTTTCCGGTAATATAGTTCTGTGTTATTTTATCTTAAAGTTTCTATTGCTTTGAGCATATAATTTTATTCCCATAGCTACGGGAGGGCCATGCCTACACCTTGGAGAAAGGGCCCACTGCAAGTGTGAGGTCAATCAGGGCTCCCATAGGCATTACATTTAGTTTTGTCTGTCTACAACGCTTGTGATTTATTCCCATAGTTTGTTTGTTTCAATTCCATAGTAAATTATTCCACATTTTTAATTTGAAGTTGTATTTACATTTTAATTGGAAATTCATAATCTTCCCATAGTTTCATTTCCAAAATTTCTCTTTCTTCTATTAGACAAGTTTTCCGTAGTTATAGCATGTTGACTTATCCGTAGCCAATCACCCCTCATAGTCAAGTCCATTAATAAGTCATCCGTAGAACACTAGGACTGTGGTGCATATATAGTGCCTATTATCTCACTAGTTTACAAGTCTTGGATTGATAGAAGTAATGATAGCTCAGCACTGATCCATTGCCAACAGAAAATTAGGGGTGTAATGCAAAAGCCTGTCATTTTTGGCGTCATTGTTGGCGAGGTGCTAAAACCATAAGAGTAAAATTCATACACTGCAAGAAGAGAAGTTGTTTGAAGGTCGACGTTCAGCAGGTTCCACTCTTACAAGATGTTTTTTCTACTTTCTGTAGCTGTATTTCCTTCATTTAGATATGCATGTCTTGAGCCACGGATGAAAATACCAAATATTGCATGGGTCACTGTAGGAGAAGTGGATTGTGAGATAATTGGGTAGAAGCAGCAACCAAAGCAACAAAAGAAGAAACAAGAGTTGCAACAATTCAATGAACCTAGTGGACAAATGGCCGAATTAGTCAATCCAGCAGGATTGATTGAAGTACTGCCAGGACTCGAACCAAATGTCCATGATTGTTTAGAAGGGTTCCCCATACCTAGAGCCTAGGAGCTAACAGAAGGCTCAACCAACACCGAACCCAAATAACAAAGTAGGACAACCCATGTATAATCAAGAGATGGCAAGATAACCTAGCTACTCTATTAGTAATATTGACTGTAACAATTTACAATTACATTCAAGAAGAATCATCAAAGACCCGAACCCGCCATTATTTCCAAACCCGAGTAAGAATCTCCAAGCAAGAAATCCGAAGAGAAACCCCAAGAAACTGTTAGCTTCCTAAATGTATTAACTCACAGAAAGCTCTATCCAGGATCTAAAAATAAATCAAATAAATGCTACTAACAATGAAACTCAATAATGAAATTACAACAATATTTTACAGGCAATATCTCACAGAATATAACTCAGATGAACACAATATACAAAGATTACATTAATGATACAAATTGATTACATTGCATGGAGCTTTACCTCCAATATATCATTTTTCATGACTTTTCAGTTCTCTAACTATTGCTCTCCTCTTTCATCTGGGAGATGCAACCTTTCATATTCCTCTCATAAAGACAAAGCTCTCATCTTGCCACATATCATGTGACTCTTCATTCTCTCTTGATACTTTGCACTTTCTCTCATATTGCCACATACATTATATAAAATATAAATCATCTACCAAACTAATATTACAAGGGGGCCAAATAATGTAATATCTCCAACACCCCCCCGTATTACATTATTTGGTAGGAAGGCCTTGTGCCTTCATTCTCTAATTCTTCTTCAATCTTCTTTCTTCAACTCTGACTCTATCATGGCTGGATGTATGCAACTATTTGTGTCTGTTTTTGGATCAATGTATCTGAGTCGCCTCAGGGTCTGTCTCAGGGTCACTACCTCTGGGTCACTGCCAATGGATCTACCTCTAGGTCTCTACCTTTGGGTCAGTGCCTCTAGGTCACTCCCACTAGATCATTGCCTCTAGAACTCTGCCTTTGGGTCATCCATATTTTTTCTTAATGGTGTCCTTGTGGCATTTAAACGATAACTTTCTCTTCAATACTGTCCTTGTGACATCAAAACACTTTCAATATTGCCCTTGCTCTTTTGCTGTCCTGAATTCTCTGTTTTTCCTATCCAATGTGAACTACTAATATGTTGCCTTCTATGTGCTATGTGTTGTCCTTTAACTAGGACTGTCTTCAAGACTTTCTGCTGTCTTCAAGACTTTCTGTGTTGTCCTGCATAATAATCTTCTTTTGCATACTTTGCTATTTTCTTTTGAAGTTGACAACCTTAGAACTCCTAAGTTATGAATAATAATTTTCAAGTTTCTAAGGTTTTTTTTTTTTATGTTGAATTCCTTATGTCTCCCTCATGATTCGAGATTGAGAATTTTGCAAAATTAATTTTCTAAGTTTGAAGTAGAACTCCTTTTGACTCCCAAATTAAATTTTGCAAATAATAAATTTCAACTCAAAAACTTATAACTTCTCAAAGAATAATTTCAATCTACTACTTATTACTCCTATATTAATTTTAATAATAAACCTTTAATAAATACACCTTCCTTTTTTAATTTTATAATTCCTTATTTCTCCTTAAAAAATATATCTCCAAATTCAAGTTAATTAAAGTTTTTAAATAACTATCAATCTTAAAAAAACTTTTCTAAAAAATTTCTTCAAATCGTTGAATCCTTATTACTCTAATCTAATATCAATAACCTTATTACTCCTTCAAATAAATAAATTTCATAAAGTGAATCTTCAATACCTTATTACTCCGAGAAAAATGAATTTACCTCCGCGTGTTCACCGTTTGCACGCCCCGGTCAATGGACATCTACCTCCTTCCAACGGCTCTAGTTTTTGCAATTGACCAGCAGCCCCTGGTCATGCAAACGTTGCACGCCCACACGGGCTATGGGGCAGATAGCTCCAGTTCCTCGGTGCTTATATGTGGCGCTCGACTTCAAACACCATCAATGTCGTCACACATGCCAAATCTAGGAATTCTACCTAATAGCACTTTTGTTGCTGCGTCAGGGTTTGTTGCAACAAACGTTACGAATGGGCCCCTTCCTCGTCCCTGGTGCAATATCTCTGACCAACGTTCAAAGCTAGGAATGTTTCAGTTTGCAAATAGCACCACCACCCATTTTTTATTTTTTTTAAAACTTATTTGATCCCCTCGCACTCCGCCTACCACTCCAGCTAACGCTACTTCACTGACAAAAAACTGCTACATGTCCGTGTAACGGCTAGTGCAACCGCAATCCATCGCAGTCTAGTTTATTGAAACCGGGATGCTCTACTCTGGTTTAACTCCAAATTGAACTCTAGTTTACAAAAACTATAAGCCCTGAATTTCGTCCTCACATCTGCCTCGAAATCGCACGCCTAGTCACCGTCCGGGTAGAGCTAGCGCAAAACCCCCGCGACGGCCTGCTCGTCTTCTTGTTCAAGGAACTCTTTATGTAGCTATTTCCCAACGCAAGGAGGTTCGACGTGCACAGTTGCAAGCACAATGGCAAGAACGCATCTCCCACCCAATTCCAAGGCTTTCTAGACCTGAAGGAGGTTGTATTATGCACCACCAGGTGTTGTGTCACAAATACTCAACAACTACACAGTGATGTGGCCTGTCTACCATGCCAGAATATTTTCAACTGCATTGGATGCCATGGATTTGCTGTGAAAAACGATAGCGAGGATTTTATCTCGAAACCAAAAAAGAGCAATGCCTCTTTTTTCATATATTTTTTTATTTCTCTTCTTGACCTTTAATCTTCTTGTGCACTGCCAGAATAATGTTGCACGAACAGCTAAGCACTATTGAGCAACACACATCGAAAAACAAGCTGCTAAGAGCAATGTGTTGACTGCAACACCCCTGACTGTAATCTCCTCTAGCCAACCTTCAATCGAACGTTCGCATTCCTCAACTACGTCAACAACTTTTGCAGGCTGCATTCATTTTATCTTGGTGACCTCTCTTCTGTTCTAATCTTCTTCTTTTTTATGCAAATGGGCTTCTCGCTTTCTCTAGTATAAAAGACTTAAACCCTTCTCAAAAAAACACTTTTAATTGCTTACAAAGGATGTGTTCTAATAACTTTGTCTTTTGGGGATGTCATTGGATGACGACGATTGTCCCAAAAACTATGCAAAGAACCTAGCTCTCTGAAATAACCTGACTCACTAGTTCTACTTAGCTCTCTGGTTCTCTAGCTTTGATACCATTGTTAGCTTTCTGAATGTATTAACTCACAAAAAGCTTTGTCTAGGATCTAAAAATAAATCAAATTAAAGTTACTAACAATGAAACTCAATAATGAAATTACAGCAATAGTTTACAGGCACTATCTCACAGAAACTCAGATGAACACAATATACCAAGATTCCAATTAATAATACAGTTTAATATTGCATAGAGCTTTGCCTCTAATATATCATTTTTCATGACTTTTCAGTTCTCTAACTATTGCTCTCCTCTTTCATCCGAGATATGCAACCTTTCATATTCCTCTCATAAAGAGAAAGCTCTCATCTTGCCACATATCATGTGACTCTTCGTTCTCTATTGACGCTTTCCACTTTCTCTCATATCATCACATACAATATATAAAATTTAAACCATCTACCAAAACTAATATTACAAGGGGCCAAATAATGTAATTTCTCCAATAGAAACCAAACTCCCAAAAGAAGAAAATAGGAAAAGCAAAGATAGTCCACCCTTTCTTGAATGATTACAATAGCCTAAGCAACCCCCACAACCTGAATTTGACTTTCTTAGAGAGCTGCAAAATGTATGCTTTTGTATTCATCTCTTTTAAGCTATGATAGTTGTTACAAAATTGTGCCTTAAAAAGCCAAAACATATAAAAAACCCTAACAAAACAGGTAGTGGGACGAGTTGCGGATTTGATGCCTAGGAAGGTCATTACTTGTAAGTATTCAAACCCCGAGAGTCCAATTGTAAATGTCCAAAAAGGGAACGTGTCTATCAAAAATGTCCTAGTAGACTCGAGGGCAACCATAAATGTCATGACAAAAAAACAATGGATTGTCTCCAATTATCAAAACTTAGGCCACCCCCTACAACATTACAAATGGTTGATAGGTCAACCGTAACTCCAAAAGGAGTCCTAGAAGATGTAGTCGTCTTTATAGATTCTTGAGAATACCTAGCTGATTTCATGGTGTTAAAACCTATGACCACCTTGGGAGGATATCCCTTGATTCTTGGGAGACCTTGGTTAGCCAAAGCAACTGACTAGGGAACATGACTATTTCTAATGGGTCTAAGACAAAGAGCCTGATATTATACCCACCTACAACCCCTACCCTTGAAATTGAGGATCCTATGTGGGTAGAATAAGACGATAATAGTGAATCAATATTTCAACCACTTCTAACTAGCAATTACGCCTTATGACTCAAGAAAGATAATGAATACTCCAACGTTGTTAACTTCTTGCACAACTTGCCCTCCTATCAATTTGGTACTTTCATGACTTTACCAGACCCTCCTCGCCTATATGGGACAAAGGAGTCCCTTATTATGGTGATCAAGATCACGTCAAGACAAACATTGAATATCAATAATTGCCTAACCACAAAACAATAAAAACGTTTGACTACGATACTTATCGAACATGATAGTTACAAATAACCCCATTAAATCGCGTGATCCGATCCGATCCCTTTTTTTGCAATTTAGGAGGGGTTGCTAATTAAATTGGCATCGAAAATTGCACTTCTGAAAAAATAGACAATTTTTGCCAATTTTTTTCAAAAAATTATGATTCCTGCAACAAAAAATCGCCCACAGTTGCATGGGTAGAGGAAACGTTATAAATTTGTTTATTTTTTCATTTTGCCTCATTTTTATCTATTCCAAACTGGAGAAAGGGGTTACCTACCTGCTACCACACCAAACAAAACACGCTAGTGCATCCTAACAGCCAATGTTCTGCAATTTGAAAGAATCCGACAGCCACCAAGAGCCGCCCAAAGGATTTTTATGAGGTAAGAAAAACTTTTGCAAACTCTTTTTTCCCCTCTTTTTTAAATATAAAATATGTTTTCTGTTTTTTAAGATTAAAATCAAATGCAACAGCCACCCAACTGTTGCATTTGAGCTAGAAATTTGAAAAACTAGGTCAAAGTTTTAGGTTTTTTTTCCCTCTTTTTTCTATCTTTCTTTTTTCCTACTCTTAAGTAAATATTGCTGCCTGATAACTATGTATGCAAGCCCATTTATTCAGCTCACAATGTTTAAAGTTTAAACCCTAAACCCTTGTTTAAACTTTAAACTACGGTTTAGGTTTTTTTTTAAGTAATTTTTTGTAACTTCGTTGTTCCTTGTTTCCATGTGCAGCCACAAGAAAATATCAAAAGAGATCCCTCATGGAAGTATGCAAAGGAAGGGAAAAAGAAAGGGGAAGTTTATTGAAATTTTTGTGGGTCTCTCATTCATAGTACCCCACCTCAAATTCCATTTGGCAAAGAAATCAGGGCAAAATGTCAAGGTATGCCCAAATGTGTTGATTGAAGGTATAGGAGAATTTAATGCCATCCTCTCTAAAAAAAAAGGAGAAAAAAAGACCTCAAACAAAGACAAAGCAAGGCCATGTCAACCCCCCCTTCTCGACCTTGTACAGGCTGTCCAAACAGCACCTTTAGCCGATTTTACAAGAGTTCGAGTCCATCAGTGGCACACTCAAGGACTAGGACAGATGAGTCCTATATTGCAAAACATTCCACGTTAGGGACACAACCTACGCTTGAGTATATGGGCACAGAGAATGAGGAGTGGCACAAGGTGGCAAAGAAGGATGGGTGGACTGATGGGAGGGGAAGAACCTTAATTATTTGTTTGGTTGTTTCTACAATAGGAATTGTATTCCTCAAGTCAGCAGATGCCTCGGCACAAGTTAAGAGTGTCAAAATGCTTGCAAGTTTGCTAAGGGAAGTTGTGTTGGAGGTTAGGGATGGGAATGTTGTCCAAGTCATCACGGACAACGCAACAACGTATGTAGTAGTCGGTAATATTTTGGAGGAGAGATTCCCCGTTGTTTTTTGGACCCCATGTGTAGCCCATTGTCTTGATTTGCTCCTCAAAGGGAAATTACCTTGGGTGTCAAAGGTTGTACAAAAGTCCAAGGCTACCACAAAATTTATCTACAACCATGCATGGGTTCTCAACCTCATGAGGCATTTTATTGGTGAGAGGGAGCTAGTATGGGTTGGACTTACATGCAAACTTTGTGACATTGCAGAGCCTCTATGATGCAAGAGGGCCATTGAAGCAAAGATGTTTGTAAGCAACGAGTGGAATTCCAAACAAGCTGCTAGATATCGACTCTCCAATGAGAGGCAGAAGGTATATGACTATTTGTACCAATCCATTGCAATTCCACAAAATGTCGCATGGAAAAACCTCCTCCAATCTGCTTCATACTTTTGCCCATTGGCCTTCCACATCGTGAGACAATTTTTCCAATGCCTAATCGAGTCCTCTATTTCACCACCATGAAACATAGGACACTTGTGCAATAATCTAAAATTAGTCATTGTTGTGATAGGTTAATTCGACATTGGCAGTGGTTGTTCGCGCGTCTCACCCTCTTCACACGCATTGTCAGATGCACCCCAACACAACTGCTCTCGTGTCAGACTTTCATACAACACGCCATGAAACGTGCCAAACTGTAGTTGCTCCGATGTCGAACTTCCGTCCCACTCATGATTGAGCACACCAATCTGTAGTTGTTCTAGTGTTGGACTCTCAACTTGCGCATTGTTAGACACACCATCATCCATTTGCTCCATTGTCAGACTCTTGTCCTACTCATCATCAAACACACCAACTTACAATTGTTTCAATGCCAAACATTTGCCATACGTATTGTATGCCACACCATCTACTTGAATCACTCCTAACCTTTCATGCTAAACCAAGTTTTCTCCATCAATCTTCTTGTCAACATCGTGATGCCCAACTTCATCGTCGTGAACAGTAACTTCCATATCTTCGTGCATGTCTTCACCTATGCAAGCCTGTCCATATGCACACACATCTTTGCTTGCATGAACTCGTCTGTCTATACACGTCTTTATTGCCTATGTGTATTTGCTTACCACACATTTGTTTATCTTCGTCAACGCACCCTTCCACATCGACACACATCTTCATTTGTGCAAACTTCTTCATCGGCATGCACACCTTCGTCGACATGAAATTCCACATTGACATGCAAATGTTCACCTGCACAAACTTCATCATCGCACATGTTTGCTCCATGACCGAACACTCGCACGTAACCTTTGCACTTCTCCCTCCTGCGCAAACACTCGCATGTCTCCTTCATGTGCAAACACTTGCGCATCTCCTTTGTGCATGGACGCTTGCACGTCATATTTTTGAGCAAACACTTGAGCATCTCCTTCATGCAGGTTTGGTTGTGCATCCACTTGCACGTTTGGTTAGGCATCCACTTGTGTGTCTGCTTTGCATGTTGGCCCTTCATTAACATCAACAAACAAGTTTGCATCTTCTTTTGTCGCAAACTCCAATCTTACCTTTTCCCAAGGGAAATTGTGTCGCTCAGTGGTTGCAATGTAATCATTCCATTGTTGTCTTTGTGTACCTTCTTGACTATCACAACTCCATGTCACCAAACTTAACCCAACTCCGAACAGGCAATGGTGTAAGAACGTAAAAATGAAATACAACACGCTACAATACAATTTTTTTTACCACTTATATAAACAAAATACATAATGGAAATACTTACAAATGCAATTGGATACACTGCGAACATATCCTACACAACAACTATCTACAATGCGTCATATTTGACAAACAATCTACCAACAATACAATTCAACCAGCTACAACATGCACACATACCCCTCTTGCATATTTGACATAAATGCATACATATAGACATAATAGGATCGATAGGCAGTTGGCAACTACCCAACTACCTCTACACTACCCATTTACATAAAACATTAAAAATTCCCCATTACATTACATTATTGCAAAGGCTTTGCCATGTGCGCATTTGCACATACACATTCTGATGGGTCCCTAAATTGACCCATCTCATGTGAAATTTTGTCTCTTTGTTGTGAATCCATAGTCATAAGAAACAATTGTAATCATGTAAATAGTAAAGTTGATGTTAATATAATTTTTTATGGGTGTGATCTTTCTAATCTGGGTTTTATTCGTAGTTAGTAATTATTTGGTTACTAATTTTTTATCGTTGGCACAAGATTACGCTTTATGATGTATAGGTGTCGTTTTACCATGTAACTCTAAATGCCTAAGTACAACGCTACACACTTTTATGGGTTGCTGACAAACTATGGATAAAAGGATGTGGATGTTGATGAAGCAATTATTTGAGGCAGTCATCTCCTTTGATAACCAATTTTACCTCCACACAAAATACACATCCGCCTTCTCCATGCCAAATTTCTACGGGATAGTAAATATCCCGAAAAGTTGTTATGAAGACTATAAACTTGCAATGTGGATCACAAATTACAAACGTCTAGATCCAAAGATAAATATTTGAGCTAGTAGATCCTACTAGATTGGGGGATTTCCTATAAAAACGAGGAATAAAATATGTTGCATATCCATTAATCTATTTTCACACACCAACGGATCTGGTGATTGTAATTGATTTTGTCTTTTTCCTAGCATAGGTGAAAATGGTTTCAATTAGATCTCTAAAGTCGTTAGTTGGCTTAGAATAGTCTTTCTATTCCTTTGTATTCTATGCAAACTCTAGGAGACTAATTAAAGGGAGAGGAATGAAACTACTCTTAGGTCATTTGTAGGAGTCATTTAAGAAAAGTTGAAGACAAGATTATTTTTATAATTTACCATTTTCCAATAATACAAATCTATGTTATTTTATCTTAAAGTTTCTTTTGCTTGAGCATATAATTTTATTCTTGTAGCTACGGGAGGGTCGTGCCTATGCCTTGCAGAAAGGACCTGCTGCAAGTAAGAGATTAGTTGGGGCACCTGTAGGCACTAGATTTAGTTCTATCCATCTACAACACTTGTGGTTTGTTGTCGTATTTAGTTTGTTTCAATTTCATAGTAAATTATTCCTTATTTTCAATTTGTAGTTGTATTTGCGTTTTAATTGCCAATCCATAATCTTTCCATAGTTTATCTTTCTTCTGTTAGACAAATTTTGTAGTTATAGCACGCTGACTTATCTGTAGTCAATCACCCCTCGGAGTCGAGTCCATTAATAAATCACCAATAGAACGTTAGGACTGTGGTGAATATATAGTGCCTAGCATCTCGCAAGTTTACTAGTCACGGATTGATCAAAGAAATGATAGTTCAGCAGTGATCCATTGCCAACAGGATAACTCAGCAGTGATCCATTGCCAGCAGGAATTTAAGAGAAGTGCAACAGCCCATCATTTTTGGCATCATTGCCAAGGAGGTGCTAAACGACAGAAGTAGAATTCATACACTACAAAAAGAGAAGTTATTTGAAGGTTGACATTCAGCAGGTTCCACTCTTGCAAGGTGTTTTTTCTCCTTTTTGTAGCTGCATTTTTTTCATTTAGATATGCATGTCTAAAGCCAAGGATGAATAGTGTAGATTCCTACCAAATACTGCACGTGTTGGTGTAGGAGAGGTGGATAGTGAGAAACTTGGGCAAAATCAACAGCTAGAGCAACTACAGAAGCAACAGCAAGAGCTGCAACAATTCAATGAACCTCGTGGATAGACAACCAAATCAGTTAATCCAACAACATTGATTGGAGTACCGCTAGGACTTGGACCAATTGTCCTTATTTGTTCATAAGGGTTCCCTATACTTGGAGACTAGGAGCTATTAGAAGACTCAACCACAAAAGGGGCACAGTCTTGACACCGGTTGCTTGAGTTTACACATATTGGACACCGTGGGCTAAGCAGATTTAGAGATGATAGAATACACTCGGACCACTACTTTTGATTTACACAAAGAGACCAAGATGAAGAACATCCCTCCTTTAGTTCTTCCTACTTTTCATGGACTGATTTCAGAATACCTAGATGTCTTTCTCTTCGAGTTCAATGTACTATGCCCAAGCTTTGACTATGAGACAAACGCACAGAAGTTGAAGCTCTTTCTGGTTACCTTGAAGGATGCTGCTCTACAATAGTTTATAGGACTAGGTAATAAGAACATTGGCATGTGGGAGACAATGGGGGTCGAATTTTTGCAGAAATATCAAGATAATTGTAAGGCAAGAGAGGCAAGAGTTGAAGTCCTAATGATGGAAAAGGAAGATGAAACTCTAGAAGACTATGTTCAAAGATTCCAGTTCAATCTCCAGAGATCTAAGCACCCAAATATAGATCTACAGAATTTGAAGATTATCTTCATAATAGAGATTCAAAATGAATGCTTAGAAGCATTAAATCTAATGGCAGGAGAAGATATCTATCAAATTAATTTCAACGACATCAAAGCTCTATGCCAAAATTATTCAAGGTCCACTATAAGAAAAGCGAAAGGATTTCGAGAAAGTACTTTATCATCAACTAAAGTCTTGTGAGGAATAAAAAGAGTTGAAATGGGGAATTTGCTAGAAGACCTTAAGACAAACATTGTCTCATCCTTGGCGACTCAACTAGACACATTTCAAGCAAAGAAAAGATAAGAAAAGATAGGAGATGGAGAGGGTGTTGGCAATCTTCTTTCCAAGATGCAAAAAGAAGCATGAGTATGTTAGGAACCTAATATTAAAAATAAACTCACACTAAAACTATAAATAAGACAGATTCATGATATAGCAAAATATCACGATGCGGAAAGTAAATGCAGAATTGAACAATCTCACAACAACACAAAATCGCAGGCCTCTTTGATACTTTCATTAATTTGCAAAAAGATACATTCGTACATGGCTCCATGTCTTTTAGAGAAACACTTCATGCAACCCTAACCTAATGCTCAAGAGTTGGCTTACATACAAAATGTCACTCAAGCTAGAATCTTCTACCAAACATCAGTTACATTCTTAATAACAATTACAATAAATGGCCACACTTGTCTAGGCGCCTTACTTGCCACATACCATTACAAAATATTACAAAATAACATTATGAAGGGATCCCCACATTGGAAGTAGGTTCATTACATAATCATATGCAAATTACAAAAATAATGTTAGGATGGGGTCCTAATACGAGCATCTGCCCTATGATTCCAGAACTCAAAACAACCTTCCAAATAGGGACTCAAGCACAAGAGGTCTAATAATGTTAGGATGGGGTTTTAACATGCCCTTCCCCTTTAAAAAGCTTTGTCCTCAATGTTGTAGATGAGGAAACTAGTGTTGGGGTTGTTGGAGAGACTCCCACGTAGCATCTTCTGGTTGTAGACCATGCCACTGAACAAGGATCTCAGTAATTGCTCGATTGCAAAGAGTGCGCATCCAACGATGCAACAATTGTCGAGCAAGATAGAACATTCTTCATCCAGTTCCGGGAGGGCAGATTGAACCTGTACCTAATTTCCCACAACATTCTTGAGTGACGACTATAGACTGGAAGGCCAATTTGTAGGCGTTGCACCAATCCGCTATAAAACCTGGCAGGGGCCGTAGTATTTGGCAATGATTTTTTGGCACCTGCAAAGCTGGAGTGACGACTGTGGCTGACAGCGAAGGAAGACCATATCACCAACATCAAAGCTCCGCTCAAAACGGTGTTGATCAGCTTGTTGGCGCATCCACGCATCCGGTTATAGGCCACTCCCAAATTCATCTTTAGTTGACGAAGAAATTCGGCATGTTGGCTGAGTGTAGTGTCGATTGCATGGACCTTGGAGTTGTCTGGAATGTAGGAGGGCGTCGTGAATGGAGGTCATCCATAAACTGCTTCAAAATGGGTGACCTTGGTCGTAGTGTGATAGGAAGTGTTATACCATCACTTGGCCAAGGGAAACCACTTTGCCCATTGTGTAGGATGATCAAAGGTAAAAGCAGCAAAGGTAGGTCTCCAAACATTTGTTGACAATCCGTTTGCAGATGATAAGCTAAACTCATTTTGAGCTGAGTTCCTTGCAACTTAAACAATTCTTGCCAGAAATTACTAGTGAAGGTAGGGTCACGATCGGACACAATGGATGCGGGCATGCCATGAAGGCGGAAGATAGAATTAAGGAAAATTTGGGCAACTATGGAGGCCGTGTAAGGATGGGAGAGGGAACAAAAATGAGCATACTTCGAGTGATGATCCACTACCACAAAAATAACTGATTTGTCTCCAAACTTAGGTAAACCTTCAATAAAATCCATGGAAATATCTGTCCAGACCTTTTCGGGAATAAGCAAGGGATGTAGAGTTCTCGGAGAGTGCACCGTTTCGCTTTTCATCCATTGACAAGTGTCACATGCTGCCACAAATTTTTGAATGTCCTTCATACCCTTCCAAAAAAAAAGTACGTTGAAGCCTTTCATATGATTTGTGGAAGCCAAAATGATCTGCGATGGGTGAGGCATGCATTTCCTTCACGAGGAGTTCCTGGAGCGGAGATGTGTGACGAACAACAAGGCGCTGGCGATAGCGTAAATCTTGTTTGTCCCTAGTGTATCTTGGACATGAGATATGTTCTACTTGAAGGGAGGCAATCAAAGTTTGCAATTCAGAATCCTTAAGCATCTCCTCTCAAAGACAATTTATCCATTGCAATATGGGCGAAGAAATGGCACATAACATACTGTGAGCCTCAAATTGGCGAGAGAGGGCATTTGCCACAATGTTTGCCTTGCATTTTTTATAAGTAAGATCATAATCATAGCCCATGAGCTTAGAGACCCACTTATATTGTTCAAGGGTGGCAACCCGCTGCTCCAGGAAATATTTGAGACCATGATGATCTGTTTTACTGGAGAAATGACGCCCAATGAGATAAGGTCACCAATGAGTAACCGCATGCAAAATTGCAGGCATTTCCTAAGAATAAGTTGGTTTTCTAGTGAAAGCCAAGGGGTGTCCTTCCTCCATCAACACAGCTCCAATGCAATTGCCTGAAGCATCACTTTCAATTACAAAAGGCTTGGAAAAATCTGGCATTGCTAAGATGGGAGTGGTTGTCATAGCATGCTTTAAATCAAGGAAAGCCTGCTCAGTTGGACCAGTCCAAGTAAGAATTGTTTTTTAACATGGTCGTTAAAGGAGCAACAATTTTACCATAGTTGCGGACAAATTTGTGGTTATAGCCTATAAGCCCCAAAAATCCACAAAGACCTTTTAGAGTGTGAGGTTTCGGCCACTCTTGAACAACTTGAATCTTCTTAGGATCAACTTTAACTCCATCTTTGGTGACAATGTGTCCCAAATACTCTGCTTCAGTCAACCCAAAAGAACACTTGGACCTCTTAGCATAAAGATGATGTTGTGCCTAAAGTTGTAAAGTCTGATCCACATGGATGAGGTGCTCTTCCCAAGAGCGACTATAAACCAAAATGTCATCAAAGAAGACTAAAATGAATTTACAAAGGAATGGGCAAAAAATGTTGTTCATGAGGCTTTGAAATGTGGAAGGTGCATTTGTCAAGCCAAATGGCATAACCAAAAATTCATAATGGCCCTCATGAGTGCAAAATGTTGTTTTGGGGATATCCTCATCCTTGAGCCTTATCTGATGGTAACCTAAGCAAATATCTAATTTGGAGAAAAACATAGCCACATGCAACTCATCTAGTAATTCATCGACCACTGAAATAGGAAATTTATCTTTAATGGTGAGCTTATTGAGCTCATGAAAATCTATACAACCACCAAGACCCATCTTTCTTTCAAACCAATAAGCTAAGAGAGTAAGGATTGCTACTAGGTCGAATGATAGGCCGAATGATCCAACTTTTAATAACTCTTAAACTAACTTCTCTATTTATGCCTTACGAGCATGGGGGTATCGGTAAGGTCTGATGTTAGGCAACACACTACCAGGTACCAATGGAATGGCATGATCATGGGAGTAACGCAGCAATAATTATGTTGGTTCTACAAAAACTACCTCATGCTTTGTCAAAACGAGTTGTAAATCCTTTGGAACTTGGTATTCTGTTGAAGGAGTTGGTTGGATTGCAAATATTTGAGCAATTACCCCACAAGAAGATTTTTTAACTTCTCTATACGGTTTGAGTTGATAACCTGAGGAGGCCCTGCTTGTGACCCATGAAGAGTGTAAGACCTACCATCTTGTGAAAACTGCATCTATAACTCGGCAAAATTCCATGCGATGGTTCCCAAAGTACCTAGCCATTGAGCTCCTAACACAATATCACATCCCTCTAATTGAAGAGCAAACATATCTGTCTTGAGCTCATAATCCCCTATTTTCAACTTAACATTGCAACATTTTGCTTTGCAATAACACAATATCACATCCCCATAATTGAAGAGCAAACATATATGTCTTGAGATCATAATCCCCTATTTTCAACTTAACATTGCAACATTTTCCTTTGCAAGGCAAGGTCCCTCCATTTGCCACCATAACCTCAAAGGAGTTGCATGTATGTATGTAACAGTTGGCCTGCTTGGCAATTTGGGGATCAATAATGTTGTTTGTGCTTCCTAAATCAATGAGGATTGTAAGACGTTGACCTTCAAAATAACCCACAACTTTCATGGTCTATGGAGTAGTAATCCCTACAAAAGCATGGACAGAAATTTTTGGCTATGGTTCTTCATGTATTTCATCCTCAGTTTGAGGTGGTTCTTCTGCTAGTTCTGCTTCGTCATCACTTTGTTCACTGTTGATTGGATCTTCTACATCTATTAGAAACAACTTCTTTGGGCGCACATATGCCCTCGAACATATTTTTCATCACAATTGTAGCACAAACCTTGGGCGCGTCGAGCATCCATTTCTTTTGTAGTCAAGTGTTTGTGGGGAACAATTTTATTTTCATTATTGGTTGGGAACTTGGGAGGAAAGGAGGGTTTAGTTTGTGGAAATTTATATGTCCTCCTTTGAGCTAAGAATTTTGCTTCAGCCAACCGTGCCAAGCTTATGGCCTACATCATTGTTTGCAGTTTGAACATCTTAAACTCGACCTAGAGGTCATCCTTCAAGCCACTTATGAAACAACTTATAAAAAACCCTTCATTCAACCCTTTGGTTTTGTTAGCTAATTTTTAAAATTGGGTTTAGTAATCTCGAACCATAGAGGTTTGTCTCAATTTGGTCAAAAGCTCCTTGAATGTTGTCATACTCACTAGGGCCAAAGCGAGTGAGTAATTGGGACTCAAAAACTTCCCAAGAGGGGTTGGGAACTGTGTGTTGTAACCACTGATACCACTGTAAAGCTTCAGATTCAAAATTTAAAGAAGCCATTTGGATCCATAAATATTTAGGAATATTGTGGGGTTTGAAAAAATGACCAATGAGACATAACCACCCATCTGCGTCCGTCCCATTGAACTTAGAAAAGTCCAATTTAGGCATTTTAAAGGAAGTATTGTGGCCAGAAAGAGTGTGAGAGTCATCCCTGTCCTCATGGTTTCCCCGACCTAATTGTTCAGCATCATGATACTCAAACACTTTTGGGCCACCTTGGAGTTTGGACTCAACCTCTAGAAAGTGTTCCTCAAAGTTGGTTTTGGAGTTGATGTATTCACTTCTAAAGCGTTGAATGTCTTCCCTTATTGTTTGATTGTCATGGGGAAGGGTATTAAGTGTGCTTTGTATTTGATCCAACATTGAAGTGGCTTTTTCTACCTCTTTTTGAGGTTTGCGAGTACCACCAACCATTTTGGTATGATTTGAACAATTGCTACTGACTTACTAAAAATAGAAATATGGTTCCAAGAGTTACTATTTTTAGTAAGGAGCCCAAAAAAGTGCTTGGGTGCTATATATCAAAATGATCAGCTCGAAAAGATGGTCACAATGAGCTATATATCCCAACCCTGATTTTAGACACTCCAAACTGTTGTTTTGACGAGTCTGCTAGTGTGGTCGGTTTTTTCTCTGGAGGTTGGGTTCAAAAGTTAGGTTCTGTGTCGGCCAACTCTACTCTATTTGTTCTAATTATTGACCACTCCTGACACTGTATTGTCACTTGTACTGCAAATACTGACACTATTCTATGGTTCTTTGTACTGACACAATTTGGTCTTACTATTGACCACTCCTTACACTATACTATCACCTGTACTGTGAATACTGACACTGTTCTATGGTTCCTTGTACTAACATTGTTTGTTCTGCCAACTAACAATCCTAATCCGACTATGACTGAACACTTGCAGACTCTGCCTTCATTATTTCTGTTCGTTTCCCCAATTCTTTCCTTCGCGCATGCAGTTTGTTTCATGAAAATTTTTGTGGGAAAATTTGCGGTTGCAGGGTTGACATACACAAAAAAAAAAAAAATTGCAAGTGGACAGAACCAGGTACTCTAATCTAGGGAGTATGTAATACCCATAGGCCCTCTGTTATACCACAGTGACGAACGATTGTGCTTGGACCAATATTTTAGGCCACCACTCAAAGACGATTCCACACATACCCTTGAGCACACTACCTACCTCTTTGATAGTACGGGAGGGTATTTTTTTTGGATGTTGCCCCCTATGTACTATGGATAATACAAGGCCGAAAAATCTTCCTAGGGCTAAAGGTTTGTTAAATCCTAAATGGTCTCCCAAAATTCCCAAAGATACGTGGGAGCTCAAAACCGTACATGGGTGTTGTATGAGACCTGGGTATTGGAGCCTATCTGCCCCTCACTTCACTAGACGCTTTATGGGCTATCTAGCTTAGCCAATAATGACAGCTCATCCACGATATTTTCAAATCCCTATGAGACCTGGGTATTGGAGCCTATCTGCCCCTCACTTCACTAGACGCTTTATGGGCTATCTAGCTTAGCCAATAATGACAGCTCATCCACAATATTTTCAAATCCCTAGCACAAGGTTTATAACCTACACAACTACTACAGAAAAAGAACTATACTTTTTGCTGGTTTTCCTTTTTTTTCTAAGTAAAGGACAAACAGAAAACGGAAAACACAAGAAAATTATACCTAATAGTTGGAACGGATGGGCAACAATCATAGTGGAACTCGGCCTTGGAAAGCATATTGATACCACTTGTAAGAAACCTACTATTAAAAATAAACTCACACACACAATTACTATAAATAAAATAGAGATTCATGAAATAACAAAATATCACAATACGAAAAGTAAATGTAGAATTGAACAATCTCACAACACAAAATCACAAGCCTCTACAAGGTGGTAACCTCCTTTAATACTTTCATTAATTTGCAAAAAGATACATTCGTACATGGCTCCATGTATTTTAAAGAAACACTTCATGCAACCCTAACCTAATGCTCAAGAGTTGGCTTACATGGAAAATGCCACTCAAGCTAGAATCTTCTACCAAACATCGGTTACATTCTTGATAACGATTACATGAAATGACCCCACTTGTCTAGGTGCCTTACTTGCCACATACCATTACAAAGTATTACAAAAGAACATTATAAATGGATCCCCACGTTGGAAGTAGGTTCATTACATAATCATATGTGAATTACAAAAATAATGTTAGGATGGGGTCCTAAGACGAGCAACTGCCCCATGATTCCATAACTCAAAGCAACCTTCTAAATAGGGACTCAAGTGCAAGAGGTCTACTACACTAGTCAAAGGAAACCTTGGCAACCCCAACAATTTCAAGGTATGAATCTTTGAGCCCAACCATATTACTTTCCTTCTAATTTTAATAATAACACTTGGTCTCCATCGGGATGGCAGTGGACTCCTCAAAACCAAAACACATGGCCCAAACAGCAAAATCCTTGGCATCAACAATTCCCAAAACAGCCTTGGCAATAGTAGAGGTCACCACCCAATTGGCAATCATCACCTCTTACTTAGCCACCACAAAATCGGTTGCTATATTTGCCTACCCCCAACACAGCCAATACTCAACCACAAAAGCAACCGCAACTACCTACCCAACTAGCACCAAACCTATATAGCAAGGCAGGACAACTCGTGTATAAACAAGACATGGCAGGATACCCTACCTACTCTGTTAGTAATATTAACGTAACAATTTACAATTACATTCGAGGAGAATCATTAAAGACCACGAACCCTGCATTATATCCAAACCCAAACCCAAACCCCGAAAGAATAAAGTAAGAGTAACGGAGAGACTCCATGCTTTCCTAAACAATTACAACAGCCTAAGCAATCCTCACAACCTGGAGTTGACTTCCTTGGGAGAGAAGGGAAATGTATGTAAACTCTGAATTCATCTCTTTCAAGCTATTAAAGAAGTAGTCATCTATACTAAAATCGGTAGAGAATTGTGCCTTAAAAAGCTCGGATTAGAAAAGACCCCACAACAATACAAGTATTGGGGCAACTTCTAGATTTGATGCTTGGGAAGGTCATTACTCGTAAGTATTTGGAACCTAGAAGTCTTGTTGTAAATGTCCAAATAGGGAATGTCTATCAAGAATGTCCTAGTAGACTTGGAGGCAGTTGTAAATGTCATGACAAAAGAAACAATGGATCGTCTCCAATTATAAGAACTTAGGGCAACTCCTACAGTTTTACAAATGGTCAATAGAAAAAGTATAACTCTAGAAGAAGTGGGGCAACTTCTAGATTTGATGCTTGGGAAGGTCACTACTCGTAAGTATTTGGAACCCAAAAGTCTTGTTGTAAATGCCCAAATAAGGAATGTGTCTATCAAAAATGTCCTAGTAGACTTGGGGGTAGTTGTAAATGTCATGACAAAAGAAACAATGGATCATCTCCAATTATCAGAACTTAAGGCAACTCCTACAGTTTTAAAAATGGTTGATAGAAAAACTATAACTCTAGAAGAAGTCCTAGAAGATATATTCGTCTCCGTAGATTCTTGGGAATACCCAGCTGATTTCATGGTCTTGAGAATACTCATTAGTTAAGTCTAGGAGTTATGGGTAGTTACAACATCAGTTGTAACCAAAAATCTTTTCGTTATTGATTCTCGGTTGTATATACACATCTATTACATTAATGCAAAGTTTATCACATTCAATTTGCATTTATAACATTTGGTATCAGAGCTCTGACGTTGCAAAGGTGAGACCAGCTCTAATGATCTATTAACAATTTGTGTCCTCTTGACCTTACAAATTAAATGATTTTCTGCGTGGTCTTTAAATTGGCTCTTTTGTACCCCATGGATCTCCTATTTGGATGACAACCTGAAGCCCTTTGTTTTGTTGCTTGGCCAAAAAAATCAGCTTCCTATTGTTCTTTAATATATTTTGCCGTCTTTCCAGCTTCCAACCCTCTTCCTTGCACTTCGATCCTGATTTTCCACAAAGGAGGGCATGAGCTCTTGTATATGACTCATTATACTATTTTTTCACACTTATTGCATATCCATGAGTATCTCACACCTCCATGAATTCTGCCAACAATAATTACATATTTCACAAAGGTGATTTAGGGTCCAGTCTGATCCATCTACCAGTGCCTTCCTGAACACTCTCTCTCCCAACATTGTATGATGTATAAGCCATAATCGAATAACTAGTAAAAATTAAACGTACATATTTTATTTTAAAGAAATAGAATGAAAATTCAAAAAAAAAATGTATTATGAATGACTAAATTAAACTATAACAAAATCTAATTTGAATTAACTCAGTATGCTCATAACATATAAAACTATGTATAATTTAAAATCTTAAATTGCATTAAAATACAAATTTGTAAATATAAATAACAAATACAACGTTTTGATATTTTGTAGGAAGTGGCCCCAATAGAACCCACATAAAATACAGGTACAAATATTAACAACTAAATAACCAACGACATAAATATATGTTCTACATAAACCAGATAATTTAAATCAATAATAATAATATATAAATAAGTTAAAACAAATATCAAATGGCATGACCTCGATTGGTTTAATTCCTCAACTTTCAATGAGGAGACCTAGGTTTTCACTCCCATATAAGCAATAAAAAAATATTAATAAAAGTTAAAATAAATAATTCAAAATTATATTTTAATTATAAAACCAACAATCAATGGCATGAGCTCAACCAATTAAATTCCATTCAAGGAGGAGACCCAAGTTCCAATCTTCTTGTGATACCACTATATAGTCATGATATAATATGGGTGAGGCCCATTTTAATCCCATATAACCAATTAAAAAATATTATAAAATCAACTAAATCATAAACATATAATTTTAGAAAATATTTTTATAATAGATAGCATACTTTAAAGTTGAAAAGATTAAAAAATTAGTATCATTAAAAAATAATAATAAATTAGATTAGACTGAATTGCCATTTAAAATATTTAAAGTTAATAATTTATAAGACAAAAGATTAAAATTAAATAATTGAGTAAAAATATAATTAAAGAGACAAAAAAAATGAATTATCGAAAGTAAGAGAACACTTTCAAGATTAATATAAAATAAAAAATAACAAACTTTAAAAATAATAAAATGAAAGAAAAAATAAGATAACACAATAAATTTTAAAAACAAATAAACTAGAAAATAACTTATTTTTAAAATAGAAGCCACGTATAGTTTATTTTTAAAAAATAAATTTAAACTATAAAATAATTGGAAAGAAGATCATTTGAAAATATAATAATTTTAAGAAGTTTCAAAATTTATATAATAAGAGTTAAAATATAGTATTAAAACTTGAAAGGTATTTATGAAATAACATTAGCTCAATCAGTTATACTCCTCAAATTTCAAGGAGACCAACGTTCGAGTCTTGCCAAGCAATACATGCATAAAAGCCAAGTTGTTGTAATACCACTATGTGGTTATGATGTCACACTGATGGGGTCAGTTTCAATCCCATATATTGAAGAAAAAAAAACTTGATAGGCATTTTTTAATGTAAAAATAATGTTTTGAGTTTTTAGAATCTTTTCCAAAAAAAAATAAAAATTATGTATGAAATATACTATAAAAATATATAAGATCAAAATAATAAAAATAAAAGTTTTCACTTACCAAGAAGAGACCCAGGTTCAAACCTTGGGGGAAGTCTGTTGCAAAGGTAGTAGTCTGATCCAAATCCTCTAAGTGCGCGCTAGACTGACGACGATGGTACGAATCTTGAGCACCCGGTGGTCCATTTCACGTCGGGCTATAAAACAACGAGGTGGAATAGGTTTGGTGGATGCAGCCCCTGTGGTTTGAACCTTGCGCTTGCCAGCTACTAAAAATAGTGTGGTTGTAACCAACTCTCCTATCAAGCAAAAAATAAAAATAAAACTAAAAATAAAAGTTTTCCTAAAATTAAAAATAATTTAAAAATTATATTAACAACAAACAAAAACAATATTGTTGAGAGTTAATTGCGTTGAGCGATGGAGATGCTGGGCGCCGCATGAGCCTCGCACAGGCTTGCATGCCTCTGCGAGTGCCTGCATGTGTGAATTTTCTCCTTCTTTTGATTCGGTGGTTTCTTCTGATTGCAGGGGTGGGTATTTTATCAGTTTTTGGGGTGACTTGTTGCTGCACGAGAATGTCTTTTCCTAACCCGAGTGTGGGATAGTCATGGCTTTGCTTGGAGGTATCCAATGTCGGAATAATGTCTCGTTTAAGGAAGCCCTTCGTGGCTCGAGCTCTTCTTCTGTTTGGCATAATGCGGATGATAACTCTTCAGGCCCAGGTGGTTCTTCTTTGGAAGGAGTGTTACGTACAAAGCGAGTTAATGGATGCTTGGAAAGGGCTAGGGAGCGGCCTGTTCTTGTGATTTAGCCTGAGTCAATTGCTGAGGATGTGGATTATATGCAAAATCATGCTTTAATATGCAAATTTTTGGGTATTCGCGTCCCTTTCTTGGTGTTTGAAACATGGGCCAGGAGTGCTTGGAACCCGGTTGGCGACATGGAAATCCTGAGGGGAGCTAATAATTTCTTTCTGGAGGTGTTTTCTTGCTTGGAAGACCGGAATAGGGCTTTTGAGGGGGGGCCGTACTTTTACAACCAGACTGGCCTGTTTATTAAACCTTGGCACATGGGTTTTAATCCAACTGAGGAGATTCCTTCTCGGGTTCCCGTGTGGGTTCGGCTTCCGTGGCTGCCTTTGGAGTTTTGGTGGACGGATATTTTGCACATGATTGCATTGTTGTTAGGCAAACCGATGGGACTGTCTTAGCAAACTTCAGAAAAAAAAAAGGTAGTCTCATGTGCCCGTATTTGTGTTGAGTTGGATTTAACTAAGCCTCTGCTTGATTCTATGCAAATATGTGTTGGGTCTTTTTCTTGGGTTCAACAATTAGACTATGAAACTCTTTCTTTCCGTTGTCGGTTGTGTCATGAGTACGGGCATCTTCAGCGTAAATGTCCTAAAATGCCTGAGAAAAAATCATCTGGTTCTAAAAATCTAAATATGCAATCTTCTGGTGGAAAGTCAGTTACGCAAGATGTTGGGCTTGGTCAGGGGAGTGGTCCCATGGATGTTGGTGGGACGGATAAATAAGGCTTTGTTCCGGTTAAGACTCGTAATAAGGGAAAAGGGTTGAAGCGGACCTTTACTGATAGACAAATGGATGGCTTACATAATAAGTTTGATGCCTTGGATGAGTTGGCATTTCTTGATGAAGGAATGAATGGTAATTTGAATATGGATGCTCAAAATGTGACTGAGGTGTTGGACCATAATGGGCAACAGGAAGTAACAGATCCTTCTTTGGACACAACCCTGGCAATTGTTCCTGTTTCGGAGGTGCGGCAGGATGGAGTGAAAGGGGATGAGCCTCTTTTGGTTGATTTGTTGAATACTGGTAGAGGAAAGGGTTCCAAGCCTGGTCCTTCTCTAGGGTTGCTCCAAAAGAACTTAAAAAAAGGGGCCCCTGCGAAGCCGGTTAAGGTGGGTAGGAAGAAAGATGCAGATAAACTTCATGTGGAGGGAGAAACATTGGTTGAGAGGGGTGGTTACACCCCTGGAGTCTCACTTTTCTTCTCTCTCTAAATGATTGTTCTTTCATGGAATGTGAGAGGTTTAAATAGCTTACCTCGTCAAAAAGCTATTCGGGATTTGTTGCAGGTACATAAGCCGGATGTTGTTTTTCTTCAAGAATCTAAATTATCGGTGGAGGGTCTATTTAGTATTGCTTCTAAACTCTGGGCTCGAGGTCTTTATCAGTGTGTTGGGGTTGTGGGTAGTTCTGGGGGGATTGTTAGCCTTTGGAATCCGCAGAAGCTTACTCCTCTTTGGTGGGTCTCGAATAAGTCAGCTCTTTCTATGATAGCTTCTTACCATGAGTCTGGAGAAGTGGTTTTATTAACTAACATTTACGCCCCCTTGGATCTCGCTGGGAAGGAGTTGCTTTGGAACCATATTCAAAGTGTTCGGGCCTTGGTTCCATTCTATCCTTGGATTATGGCAGGGGATTTTAATGCTATATCTAGTATTGATGAGAAGCGGGGAGGTGTGGGTACTTTGGGGCCTACCTCTACGCTCCTTAATGATAATATTCAGCTTCTTAATCTTGTAGATATTAAGCCGACGAATGGTATGTTCACTTGGACGAATAGGCGGTGTGGTTCTAACTCGATCTTTGAGAGGTTGGACAAATTTCTTACTTCTTCATATTGGGTTATCAATTCTTGGGTTATTAATTTGGAGATTCTTGACTGGAGGGAATCGGACCATTGGCCTATTAAACTTGCTATCTCTCGACAAGGAATGTGTCATCAACCAAGTTTTAAATTTCAATTAATGTGGCTTAGGTATCCCTCTTTGTACGACTTGATGAAAGTCTAGTGGATTCAGGGCTGTCCTTCCCACGATACTGCTATGTACTCTTTTGTTAAAAGGCTCCAATTTGTGAAATTTCAAATCAAAAAGTGGAACAGGCAGTGTTTCGGGAATCTGTTTCAGGCTAAAGCTTTGGCCCAAAGTAGGCTTGATGTTATCACCAGACATATCAGAGATCATGGGCTTACGGAGCAGAATCTCCAAGAGGAGTCTGAAGCTTTGCATGAGCTTCAAGAGTGGGATCTTCAGGAAGAAATTTTCTAGAAATTATTAAATCTGATCTTTTGAAGGTTGTTCTCGAGTCCTTTCATAACCATCAGTTGTTGAAAGCTTTGAATTCCACTTTTTTGGTTCTACTTCCTAAAAGGGAGGGGGCTAGCTCTTTTGATCAGTTTCGGCCTATTGCTCTCTGCAATGTGGTGTATAAAATTAATACAAAGCTCATTGCGGAGCGTCTCAAGCCTTGGCTGGACAGACTTGTTTCTGATGAACAGGGTGGTTTTGTGGCTAGTCGGCAGATTCTGGATGGGGTGGCTATTGCTTCCGAGGCTATTCATTCTATGAGCACTTATAAGGATAAATTTATGTTTATGAAGCTGGATATGGCGAAGGCTTATGACAGGGTGAAATGGTCTTTTATTCACAAAATCCTATTGGCCTTTGGATTTGATCCTTCCCGGATTGAGTGGATTATGAGTTGTATTACCACTCCCTCATATTCTGTCCTAATTAATGGGGAGCCCTCTCCTCTGTTTCATGCTTCCCGGGGTCTTCGGCATCCTTTATCTCCCTACTTGTTTATAATTATGGCTGAAGGCTTGGGTCGTTTGCTTAAAGATCAGATTCACCAGGGTCTTATTCATGGGTGGAAATGGTTGACTGGTAGGCCGGCTATTTCTCATCTTCAATTTGTTGATGATACTGCTCTCTTGGGTGTGGCCTCTATTCGTGAAGCAACCAACTTTAGACGCGCGCTGGATATGTATTTGGTTGTCTTTGGTCAGAAGATTAATGAGCATAAGTGTACTATTTTCTTTTTCAATACGGATTCCAGGATTCAAGCTAGAATTGTTTAGATCCTCAGGTTTCAGGTTGGGACTCTTCCCCTTACGTACTTGGGGATTCCTATTTCTGTTGGTCCTCTACCTAGGTCGGTTTGGACTAACATCCTTGATAAATTCCGCAATCGAGTTAGTCATTGGACTCACAGATGGTTGACTTTTGTTGGTCGGGTTTTACTTCTAAAATCGGTTGTTCAGGCTATACCGGTGTATAGATGCCTTATTCAAATTGCTCCGACAAGTTTTCTTCATGATCTAGATTCTCTTTCTGAGCAATTCCTGTGGGTTGGTAATCTTGATTCCTCAAAATGGAGTCTTGTTAATTGGGAGACTATTTGTCGACCGAAGCAAGAAGGGGGATTGGGTCTCCGCCTAAGCTCAATTTCTGGGATTGCTTTGGCTGCTAAGTTGTATTGGCGTTGGTGCAGTAATCAGGAGCAAACTTGGGCCAGGATTATCTCCCACAAGTATCTTAGGGGGGTGGAAAGTTCTAAGATTCCTAGATACAGCTTGACTGGTCAAGGATCATTTGTTTGGAATACTCTAAAGAAGGGTGCAGAGTTGGTTAAGCAGGGGTTGTTCTGGATTTGTTATACTGGGTCTCGGGCTCTTTTTTGGCATGATTCTTGGGATGGCTTTTCTCTTCTCCTTAGAGATTTTCCCCATATTCAAGATCTTGCTCATGCTTTTTGGATGCTGGATGGGTGAGGGTGGCGGATTTCAAAACTGTTAAGTCCTTTGGTTTGATGGTTAGTTTCCAGTGGAAGGATCCTCGGGAATGGCCTGCTGGTGGCACTATGGATGCGAGGGCGGAACTGGCCCGTATTTTGGCTAGTCGTCCCTGCTCTTCTCTGTCTGGGGATGATGTGCTAGCATGGGGGAGGGATAATAGAGGGATATTTTCGGTTGTTGATGGTTATTGTGTTTTGGATCGGCAGCGGTTTGGGGAGGATGTGGTCCCGTGGTGGAAGCAAGTTTGGAATAAGTTTATTTGGCCTAAGTGTAGTTTTATGTGTGGTTGGCTACTCATAATCGATGTCTCACTTGGGATAATCTTCAAAAGCGTGGTTTTTTTGGCCCCTCTTTATGCTATAACTGTGGGAAGGATGAGGAGTCTGTTGGGCATTTACTTCTCCAATGCGACTTTGCTCGTCAACTCTAGCATTATTGGTGGGGAGTGTGGAATCAACCTTGTTCGCGTGCTTCATCTATAGTTGATTTTTCGAGGAGTATGGGGCGGTCTCTTGCAGCGGCTTTCTTTTTACAAGTTGGGTGGAGCATTGGTCCTTCATGCATTTTTCGGCAGATTTGGCTTGAACGGAACCGCCGGATTTTCCAAGGGAAGGAGTTAACTGCTTCTCAGGTCTGGCAAAGGATTTTGCGAATGATCCAAAAAAATGTGTTTGTAAAATGTCAAATTATTTCTTTCATGGACCAAGTGGAACGTCAGATCGAAAGGATTAGGTTTGTTGGTTAATGGTCCTGGTCCTAATGTCTCTTGTAGATGGATGGGTCAGAGTAATCGGGTGCGGAGGGTTGGTAAATGGAATCCGCCTCCTCCAAGAGTGCTGAAGATTAATACGGATGGATCTTCCCGGGGTAATCCGGGTAATGCTGGTATTGGTGGTGTGGGGCGGGACAATAGTGGTATTGTCCGATTTTTTTTCTCTTGCTTTAAGGGATATCATTCTAATAACTTCATGGAAGCCCTTGCAATTTTATATGCTTTGGAGCAAAGGTATGCTTTGGGTTGGCATTGAATTGTTTGTGAATCTAATTCTCAAATTGTTATAAATTTGTTGAATTCTGGAGATAGTCTTCATGGTAGTTGGCGGTTGACTTGGATTGCTCGGCAAATTCTCAATATCTCTGCTCACTTGGAGTTCATTTCTTTTGTGCATATTCCCCGGGAGTAGAATGGGGTAGCGGATTTGTTAGCTAAATGGGCTTCTGAGTTTCAGGATGGTTGGGATGTTCAGAATTGATCTCAACTTTCTCCTGATTGCTCTCAATCTCTCTCTTCTTTATTGAGAGTTGATATGTCTGAATAGCTTCTTCTTTTTATTTGTATCTTGGATGTTTTGCTGAGTTAATAAATTTTTACCCTCTTTTTCAAAAAAAAAACAAAAACAATATCAAATGGCATTAGCTCAAACAGTTATATTCCTCGACTTTTAAGGAGACCACGGTTTGAATCTTGCCAAGCTATGAATGCATAATTGTCAAGCTTATTGTAATACCACCATATGGTCATTGATGTAATACGAATTAGAAAAAAAACAAACAAAAACAATAAAATAAAATCACATGAGGGCGTGAAGGTGGAAGACAAGATTATCGGCAAGAGAAGATTTGTAGAAGAGAAGAATTGCGGAAGAGAAGATTACCAGAAGAGAAGATTACCAGCAAAGAGAAGCATTTTGAGTTTCAACGGGAATATCTAGTTTACCAGCAAAATAATTTTCCAAAGTTGTTTGTCGCCGCCATCAAGAAGAACAGCGTTGCCATCAAAGTTGTCCATGCTTCTTTGCAATAGTAGCAACAATCTGTGCAACAATGTTGAACCCTTTGGAGGAGAAGCTTGGTAATGGATTAATGCAAAGTCGTAATGGACGACTACATTCCTTTTTTATGTCAATTATTTTGCATTTAAATTGTTCTACCGGTGATAGCAAGGATTAGAGTTTTAAACAAAAAAAAAAGAAAAACCCTAGTTTTTTTTTTCCAAAACCCTTTTTGGAATTTTTTTGGGTTGAGATCATGGAGTTACCAATTTTCACTAAAAAGGATGACATTGATGCTCGAGAATGGTGGATGAATTTTAGATCTCTATATTCTAGTGAAATTTTTTGGAGTTGCAAGTTTTTCTATCTTTTAAAAGAGGAAGTTCATGATTGGTGGAAAATCTTGCTAACGTAAGAAATTATAGATACACTTGGGATGAAATAGAACATTTTTTCTTTAGTCAATGGGACCCGCATAAAAAGATAGATAGTTTGAAGGTCACCATCAAAGGATATGAAGAAGAAATAAAAAGGCTTCAAAGAAGAACTAAAAGAAATGAATAAAGAAAATATAATAGAAGGTAAAAATACAGATAACATGCAAGTTCAGGATCGCATTCAAAAGGAAAATCTAAAGAAGCAAGGATCCAAGGAAAAGTAAGCAATTATGGCAAGGGAACAAGTTGAAGAACCATTAGAAAACTCAGAAGTTGAATTTACAGTAGCAACAGCAATAGAGACAATAGAAGCAGCAGCAAAGTCCAAGGAAGCCTTGTCAAAGATGCACCAAAATAAAGGTATAAGAGAGAATATTGTGAAGAATTTAAAATAAGAAAAACAAATTGTTGAAGAATCAAAGGAAACAGAATGTTAGGTTAAGGTTGCAGCATATTGACACCCACACCACCCTGAGTGGCAACAATCTTAGAGGCATGGCTTAAGACATCAATATTTTAGATCTACATGGAGTCAGAAAGGCATCAAGTATGGCAGTGTTTGGCAGAAAAAGCATAATGTTTCTGGATTTCAAAGGGGTGTAGTAGCATCAAGGAACAACAGGACCAACCATTCGAAATATCAGAGCAAAGCAGCAAAAGCATGGAGCCAACAAATCAGTTATGGATATTCAAGTGGCACAATGGCAGCTTGGCCTCATCAAAGACCATCATTGATCAAGATTTCACTTGAATGGATGGATGAACAAGATTGGAAATTGTCAAGAAAAATGATGCTAAATATTTGTATCTACAAAAAAATTGAAGATCCAAAAAATAAATATCAAAATGTCAGACTTTTTGTGAAAAAAGATGTAGGTATCTAGTTATAGCATCTCAATTGAGATGAGAATTGAATATGTTTGTAAACTCTCAAGCTTTACAGAAGAGAGTTGTGATTTGTCAAGGGTGGGGGACCTGAGTACAACCCCTTTTTCTCAAGCAAAGATAAAATTGAAACAAGTAAAAACTTAAAAACTAAATCAATTAAAAAGAAATTAATTCTAACATCTATAAAATAATTTTAAAAATAAATCATCTATTGGCACATCCTTCCTCCAGCCTCCAGCATCCAACATCCATTTCTGATGTGCCTCCAGCTGCCTGCATCTACTTCCGAGCGTCCACTTCTCCAGCCAATGCAGGCAACATTTTCCTCTAATCTAAGCCCTTCAAGCTCCTGGAACAGGCCATTGACAAAGCCTTCACCTTAACAGATTACGACTGGATATCATCCGCAGATTGACATATTCTAAAGCTCCCCTGAATTTCACAGACCGTAGATTAATATGTTCTGAATCCCCCACTAATTTCACAGTTTCAGAAATCATGAGTTCGAACCAAAGTCAGACCAGTAAACAACAAAACAATAGAGGCCTTAGATCAGAGAAACGCTACTGTCCCTACTAGTAAATTTGACTCGTGCCCTTTTGGAGATCCCCAATGTCATATTTACAAGGTATGCCAGGGTTCTAGCTCTTCTTTTTTTCACCTGCAACGTGTTTAATACACCAGCTACTTTTTTCCTACTACAAGATGTACTTTTTGGTCATATACAGTTATAGATGGCTTGGATACCTTATCGAGTTGTATTCCATTAGTCTCAGTATTGTAACATAGTAACATAATTGGATACATTGGGAAACAGTATCCAAGTCGTATTCGTGTATCCATGTGGAGGGGTTGTCATTTCTGATAACACTGTTTTAAAGGCCTGGACAAGGATTTGATATCAAATAAGTAAAATTATAACAACAGAAAGCACAGGCTGGTCTGTAGATTGTAGAAGATATAGAAAGACAAGTAAAATGAGAACAGCTAGCCATTAAAAAGTGATAATTTTACATTATAACGGAATGTATTAAATAAATGTATGACAATGAAGATATGCTTGTTGTATAGGATAATAAAGCATATGCAAAATATAGTTATTGGATAGTTCTAATTAAAATTATAGAAAGTTCTGATTAGAAAGATGCTAATTTACATGCATAAAAAGTATGCTTCAAAGCAGGAAAACATTTGTATCTCATCAATGAATTTCTTAATTGTTTGATATGTCATGAAATTAAGCATGAAAGAACTGTGGTGTTGTTAAACAAAAATATTAAACCGTTACTGAGGTGGCTAAATGCTTTACTTCATGTTAAGAACATGTCTTATAAATTTTGGGCTGCAACAATATATTGTGTGGTATATCTAATTATCCGAACCCCTAATAAATTTGTAAGGATATCTGACTCTAAAGAAGCTTGGAGTAAGATGAGGCCAAGCTTAAAGCATTTGAGCATCTTTGATTCACCTACATTTGTTCAAATTCCCAAGGCAAAAATAACCAAGTTAAAATCTTAAATGCATTCCTTATATTTTGGTTGGCTATGATGAACAATCAAAAGTATAGAGAGTATATAATCCTAAAACAAATAAAGTTAGTAGGGATGTTTGCATTATTAAGCATGGAGTGCTTGCTTTTTTGATTAAATGATAGACTTTCCAATTTGCATATTCATGATTTCAAGTTCCCTCACCCTCTTCTTCGTGCCACCTCTTTTCTATAGGTCTTTTCAGGCAGGCTATCTGGAAACTCTGTACGAGCAAAGCAGCAGATTTGGATGGGTTACAGGCAGAAATTTTGAAGCATGGTATTGACCCTCTTGTTCGGCCCCTCACTAATCTCTTTAATCTCGTCTGTTCTGGGTTTCCTGATTCCTAGACTTAGCATATCATTCACCCCATTCATAAGGCAAGTGATCCCCATGAACCCAAAAACTACAGGACTATCATGATTGGGCATATCTTTGCCAAGCTCTATGCCACAGCATTGGATGTGCTTCTCTCCCAAAGGTTGGAGGAGGGGGGTTTCAGGGCTCTTGGCCAAGCTGGTTTTCGGCAAGATCACCAGACCACAGATCACATTCTAGTCCTCAAAGCTATTATTGAGGAGGCGTGTTCCATGTCCTCGAAGGTTTATTTTTGCTTTGTAGACTTCAGAAAATCTTTCAACACAGTGCCTCGGCATTTACTTCTTCAAAGGCTTCGGTCAATTGGCATCTCTAGGCAACTTTTGACAGCGGTTACACGGTTATATGAGATTGTGAAAGGTCGGTTTCGCTCCCCTCAAGGGCTTTCAGCCAGTATTCTTAGCACCATAGGAGTGAAACAGGGATTCCCCCTTTCCCCGACACTTTTTGGGATCTTTATCGACGAGCTTGAGACTTTTATTAGGGAGAACACTCACCCAAAGGACGGTTGCCTTCTTCACCATGTGTTGACTTCTATTCTCTTCTTTGCTGATGATGTTCTTTTGGCCTCATCCCCCGAGGGGTTTCAGTGTCATCTGAACACTCTTGCCGCCTTTTGTGACTCGGGACAGTTGACGATGAATCTTTCTAAGACCAAGGTTATGGTATTCAATACTACCAAAGAGGCTCTATCCCATCTCCACTTCCTTTTCCAAGGTCAGGAGGTCGAAATCACCACCTCTTATGTGTATTTTTGGGTTCTTTTCACTAGTCCCACTTTTGGTATGAAACCCACCGCCCAGGTCCGGGTGTGTAAGGGGTATGCAACTCTGTCTTTGCTAGAGAGGAATTGCTTCAAAGCACATTTTCAGGATAAACCTGTGAAGATGAGGATCTTTGATGCCTTGGTCAAGCCAACTATTACTTATGGGTCAGTGATTTGGGGCCCTAGTCTTGGCCCGACTGAGTGGTCACGGGTTGAACGAGTCGAGACACTCTTTCTTCGACGATTCATTCGTTGCAAGGGCACAATCCCCCATTCTATTATTCTGCCAAATTTTGGGGCTTCTCCTCTCCATCTTGATATTATCTTCCTGATTATTGGTTATCTTCACAAGATCCGTACTTTCGGAGATACCCCTGAGGGTTGCAGGCGGTACCCTTACCTCGCCCTTCGCTCCTCGATGGAACTCTCTCCGAGTTCTCGGGGAGGCCGGAGGAGCTGGTATTTTCAGGTTTCTACTCTCCTGGCCAGCATTCAGATACGGATAGACAAGCTCCCCCCTTATTCTTTGGAGGTTCTCCCCCCTCTTGGATTAGTAAGGAGAAGATGCTCCACGAGATCCGAAAGGATGTTATGTAAATTTTCCAGCCCTAGATAACTGCTGTCCTATGTTATTTTAAAATAAATCAGATCTGAGAATAATTTATTCAAACATGCAACAGTCACACAGATGGCTGGAAAAATAAACAGCGTGAACAGCAGAAGTTAAATATATTTCTGAACCTGAAATATTACAAATAAAAGAGGCTACAGCTACAGCAGAACACTTCTGCTCTCTTGCTGCTTTTCTAGCCAGCAATCACTGTTCTTCTCCTCCTAAGCTTGTAGTTTTCCTTCAACAATCTGTTCTCCTCCCATTCTTTTCTGTGTGTCTAAAACACTCTTGATCTTCTCCTTTTATCCTTGAAAAAGGTAACCCTAATCTTTCTAACCCTAAGATTAGATCTCATCTCATATTGAGATGTAAGGTTAAAAATAGAAAATCACTTAAGTGAATATCAAAATAGAATCACTTAAGTGAATTACAAAATAGAATCACTTAAGTGAACTTAAAAATAGAAAATCACTTAAGTGAATTTCAAAATAGAATTAGAAATGTCTCGAACCACTTCTAGCACGTTCATACTGAAGCCCGTGCAAGAAGTTCCTGTCCGAGCTACATTTCTCAACACTCCCTCTTAGCGAGGAAGGAATTCTGCACCAATCCAAGTTTGTCTCTGAATGCTTCAAACTTCCCTTTCACTAAGGGCTTGGTCGAATATCACCTACTCGCTGATCTCGTGGGAATATATTGGAGCTTTACAGCTCCCTTCCGAATCCTGTCTCGTATGAAGTGATATTTGATGTCTATGTGTTTGGACTTGTCATGAAATATTGGATTCTCGGAGAGTTTGATACAACTCGATTATCACAAGATATCACCGTGGGATCCAACTCCCGATCAATCAATATCGTAAGCAACTTGCGAAGCCAAATGGCCTCACAACTAGCAATACCGGCTGCCATGTATTCGGCCTCTGTTGAGCTAAGTGCCACGAAGTCTGCTTCCTCGAACCAGGATATCATGCCTGATCCCAAGCTAAAGCAACACCCTGAGGTGCTCTTCCTGTCTGCTACATTGCCTGCCCAATCTGAGTCTGTATACCCCTGCAACCTCACTTCACCATCTCCAAGATATCTTAGACCATACTCCACCGTGCCCCTTAAGTATCTGAGCACATGTTTTGCTGCTACCCAATGCTCCTGCCTTGGCTCCACCATGAACCGACTCAAGGTGTTCACTGCAAAACATATATCCGGTCGAGTGTTGACCAAATACATCAAGGATCCTATCACCTGCCTGTACAACGTAGGGTCCACCAATTCTGAATCTGAAGTTGTCACCTTCTTCAGATTAGTGATCATGGGTGTGGCCATAGGTTTGCAGTCCTCCATCCGAAACCTCTTCAGGATCTCAACTGCATACTTACCTTGCCCAAGGAATATCTCCCCTGTCTCTCGCCAAACCTCCAAACCCAAGAAGTAATGCATCATGCCAATGTCCTTCATCTCAAACTCAGCTGCCATATCCGCTTTGCACCCTGCAATGAGCTTCTCTGCACCTGTAAGAAACAAGTCATCTACATATAGCACCAAAATGAGTAGATCAGTCCCAACAAATATGTAATATAGATTAGGATCTGCATCACTTTTGGCGAAGCCCACACTCGCAAGTATCCATCTATCCCGGAATACCATGCTCTCGGTGCCCGTTTGAGTCCATATAAGGCTTTCTTCAGCCTACAAACATGGGACTCCTTCCCTCTTACCTCAAAGCCCTGAGGCTGCTCTATGTACACTTCTTCCTCAATGATCCCATTAAGGAAAGTTGTCTTCACATCCATTTGATGAATCCGCCATCCCATAGATGAAGCTAAAGACATAACTGCTCTAATGGAAGTGTATCTAGCGACTGGAGCAAAAGTCTCCTCATAGTCCACTCCCTCTTTCTCGGGAGAACCCTCTCGCCACAAACCTTGCCTTGAACTTCTCGATGCCGCCATCTCGCAGCATGCTTAATTTTGTAGAGCCACTTGGAACTCACAACTGACTTCCCCTCCGGTCTTGGCACTATGTCCCAAACATCATTCTTCATGATGGAGGTGTACTCCTCCACCATGGCATCCCGCCAAACCTGCTGGTCTGTTGCCTCCTCAAAACCGGTAGGCTCTGAATTTATGATGTTACTCATCAATGCCATGTAGCTTGAAAACTTCCTTGGAGGTCTGCTCTCCCTAATCATGTTGCTAGGAGCCTCAACATACTCCTCAACATCCCTCAATGTCTGTGTAAGCCATTGAGGTCTCCTGATAGAACTGGAAGGGGCTAATGTCTCCACCTCCTCACCCCGAAGGTTGTTGTTCCGAACTGGAAACCACCGGTGTCTTTGGTGACCCCGGCTCAACCTTCGGAGCTTCTTGCTCCTCATTCTCTATCACTGGAATAGGCTCATGGGACTTCCCGGATGCAACGTCCTCCTCAAACTTTACATCCCTGCTCACTACTGTCTTCCTCTTCTCTGGAATATAAACCCCGTAAGCTTTTGAAGTCTCACTGTATCCTACAAATAAACCCTTCCTACTGGAGGGCTCCAACTTGGTCCTCTTCTCTACCGGAACATGGATATAAACTGGACATCCAAAGATGCGGAAATGACTCACCTCTGGTTTCACACCAATGAATGCCTCCTCTGGTGTCTTGTCCTCCAAGATCCTGTGAGGACACCTGTTCTGGATGTAGACTGCTGTGTTGCATGCTTCTGCCCAAAGAAACATCGGCAAGCCCTGATCATGAATCATGGCCCTAGCAGCCCCTATGATGGATCGATTCTTTCGCTCTGCAACCCCATTCTATTGTGGGTTGTATGGAACAGTCAGCTCCCTCTTGATTCCTCGCCTGCTTGCAGAAACCATCGAACTCCTTGGAGGTATATTCACCCCCATTGTCCGATCTCAAGACCTTGATCTTCTTCTCTGTCCGGTTCTCAACTAGAGCTTTGAACTCCTAAAACCTGCTAAAGACTTCATCCTTGGTTTTTAAAAAGTAGATCCATGTCTTGCGAGAGAAATCATCAATAAAGGAAACATAGTACATGCTACCCGAAATTGATGCTACCGACATCGGTCCACAAACATCCGAATGTACTAGATCTAGTATCTTCTTAGACCTATGCTCGTTGTTTGGGAAAACAGCCTTGGCATGCTTGCCAAGCGTGCACCCTCTGCATACTCCTTGTTGCTCAATGCTGAACTCTGGAAGACCTGTGACTATCTCCTCTCGAATAGGCAACGCTCTATGATGCAAGTGCCCCATCCTCTTGTGCCACAAATCACACAAGTTGTTACTGCTATGAACTAGGGCTCGAACAGGTTCACCCTGCAACCTGTATAGATTGCCTTCTCTAACCCCTATTACTTGTGTTGTTTCTGGGCTAGATTCTTTTGGTCTAATAAGGACATGCTGGTTCTTGAACTCCACTGCATAACCCTTATCCTCCATAACCGAAACTGAAAGCAAGTTCTTCCTGAGACCTGGAACAAACAAAACATCATCAAAGTCTAAAGATTTCCCTGACTGGAGTCGAAAAGGAATGGTACCAATTCCTACAACTGGATATTTGGTATCATCACCAAGCTCAACCTGAACCCCTGTCGGGCTGATGTCATGTGCCGAGATGCCCCACTATCCACATACCAAGCATTCCTTGGAACCGTGCCGGTAGAAAGGCAAGAGACCAATGAGAAATCCTTCTCGAATTTGGCAGCAAACTCACTCATCTGAGTTTCTGCAGAGGCTGCTACTCGCATCTCGTTGCCGCTTCCCTTTGCCCTTCTTGTCCGGACACTGTGATGCATAATGGCCGTGCTTATGACAAATGAAGCACTTGATCTTGCTCAAGTCCTTCTTCCCTGACTGTGAGGTTGACTCCTCATTCTTTACCTTACCCTTGTTGGGTCCTTTACCTTTGCCCTTCTTGGTTTGCCCAAAAAGAGCTAGGTTATCGTCACCACCTTTCTTGCTGGCCTTTGACTCCATCCGAGTCTCCTCCTGGATGAAATCATCCCACGATTTCTCAAATTTGGGAAGGTTCTCACGAGCACAAATGCCTTTGACAAATGGTTCCCATGAAACTGAGAAACCATTAAGTGCCACGTTCACCAACTTCGTGTCTTCAACCTTCTCCCCTATCGCTGCCGCTGATCACGAATCTGCGTGATCTTCATCAAGTAATTGGTAACGGTGTCAGATCTGGTCATCTCCATAGATCTGAGTTTGTTCCGCAATATCATCTTCCTGTTTATGTTCTCGCTCCGGTAGAGGCTAACCAGGGCATCGAACATCTCCTTTGCCTTAGTCTTCTCGGATATGTGAGGAATCAGGTGATCCTTCACCGCATCCAAGATCATCCGCTTGGCCTTCACTTCCTTCTTTTTGTGAGCTGCCAATTCCTGCGGATCTGTAGGCAAAGTCACATCAGCCTTGACAATATCCCAAAGATCATTCTCTTCCAATAAGAACATTACCCTAACTTTCCAGGGCAAAAATTTGAGGCACCTTCCAATCTATCCTCAAATCTGAGGCTAGCTGCTGCCATCTTTGAGATCTGCTGAAATATTAATGACTAAAAAAACAGTCCTGCAAATAAGCTTAGTCCTTCAAGCCAAAAAAAATATGAAACCCTAACTGCTGTTTTTTTTTTTTAATATCCAGCAGTGATCTACTGCTGTAAACCCTTGAGGATCTCAATCACATAACCTAGCTCTGATACCATGTAAATTTTCCAGCCCTAGATAACTGCTGTCCTATGTTATTTTAAAATAAATCAGATCTGAGAATAATTTATTCAAACATGCAACAGTCACACATATGGCTGGAAAAATAAACAGCGTGAACAGCAGAAGTTAAATATATTTCTGAACCTGAAATATTACAAATAAAAGAGGCTACAGCTACAGCAGAACACTTCTGCTCTCTTGCTGCTTTTCTAGCCAGCAATCACTGTTCTTCTCCTCCTAAGCTTGTAGTTTTCCTTCAACAATCTGTTCTCCTCCCATTCTTTTTTGTGTGTCTAAAACACTCTTGATCTTCTCCTTTTATCCTTGAAAAAGGTAACCCTAATCTCTCTAACCCTAAGATTAGATCTCATCTCATCTTGAGATGTAAGGTTAAAAATAGAAAATCACTTAAGTGAATATCAAAATAGAATCACTTAAGTGAATTACAAAATAGAATCACTTAAGTGAACTTAAAAATAGAAAATCACTTAAGTGAATTTCAAAATAGAATTAGAAATGTCTCGAACCACTTCTAGCACGTTCATACTGAAGCCTGTGCAAGAAGTTCCTGTCCGAGCTACATTTCTCAACATGTTAGTCTCCCCCCCCCCTTTTCCCCACATTTATCCCTCTTCCCTTGCCCCTTCTTCCTCCCCCCCCCCCCGGGGGGGGGGGGCCCCCCCCCCCCCCCCCCCACCACCCCCCCCCGTGCCCTCACCCCTTGGCCCGGGGTGTGTTCTCACCAACTCCGGATTGAGTCAAATCCTGAGTTGATGAAGGGTTTCAACTTCACCCATGGGCGGATTTGCTTGTTTTGCTCCATGGGTGAAGTTGAAACCCTTCATCACTTTATTTTTTGTTGTCCCATTTATTATGAGATCCGGGGTAGGTTTCATTTCCTTTTCAAAGACAACTCTCGATTTGTTTCTACCTTCTTCAAATTCCCGGACCAGCGTTGTCTCGCACTCTTTCTTAGGGAGATAACTCAGCTTAGACGACAAAAAAGTTCTCCAAATGGATCTCACCCTCCTCATCATCGGTTCATCACAACATACTTCACCAACTCCGATGGACCAGGTGACTTTGATTGGAAACGCCCCACATCATCCAGTTCGAACAAAAGCAGGGTCACTAGACAGCGCACCAATAGTTTGTCAAGGTTCCAAACTAGCAATGGGTAGAGACATATCATGGACTTCTTCAGCTCCGGTACTTCGGCCTCGACTGTTAGGAGAGATTAGTTTCTAGGGGGTTCTCGGAGCTTGCCCCTCCTGGGCTGCTCCCTCCCCCTTCCTTCTCTCTCTCTGTTCTTCTTGGCGTGCACTCCTTTCTGTTGGACTGCAGCCCTCCCCCCCTCTGCTCTCCCTTTTCTTTTCTTTTCCTTTTCTCTTTGGCCCATTTGTCGGGTTTCATCTTGTATTTATCTTAGTTCTTTTCTTTGTTGGGCTTCTTAGCCTGCAAGTTGGCAATCATTATTGTCCTTCTTATATTCCCTTGGGTCTTATTTTGGCCCACCACGGACATTAATAATATTTCATTTCATTTCATTTCTAATGCGCAATCAAAGCAAAATCCTAAGTGGCCTAAAACCTTATCAAAGAAAGTGATGAATATTTGAGTAGGCATGGTTTAATTCAAACTAGAAGAAGCAATTATTGCAATTATCCATTGCTGTCCAAGATAATGAAAACCAATGATCCTTAAGTATATTCTCAAGCAAACGATAAACCTCACTGGGAAAAGCTATGCTTGATGAATATAATTCCTTGATGGATAATCAAACATAGGATCCCATGTCATTACCTAAAGACAAAAAGTTTGCTCATTGTGATTGGTAGTTTAAAACTAAGTTTAATTCTCAAAATGAAATAGTTAAGTATAAGGCTAAATTAGTTGGACGAGGCTTTTCTCAAATTGAAGGAATCGATTACAATGAAACCTTTGCTTGAAGAACTTTGTCTTAATCTAAAGGTTTTATTAAGAAGGATATTGAAAAATTAGTTTGTAGACTAAAGAAATAAATTTATGGTTTGAAGCAATTCCCTTGAAAATGGTATTCCAAAATCAATAAGTACTTTATGTTTCAAAGTTTTACTACAAGTAAGAAAGATCCTAATATTTATATTAAGAATCATAATATTTATATTAAGAATCATAATAATAATATTGTTATCATATCCCTTATAGGTTGATTTTATCATTACTTCTAGTGATCCTTCTTTGATTGATGTTACTATGTCTAGATCAAGTCAAGCATTTAAAATGACTGATGTATGCATGTTGCATTGTTTAAAAAATGAAATTTGACAAAAACCAAACAAAATTTTCATTTTACAACAAAAGTACGCTCAAGATTTTGTGGCTAGATTTCATATGAAAGATACTAAAGTTGTTTGTGCTTCTTATGAACTTAGAATTAAATTGTTAATATATATGAATTCTCATTATATTGATTCTAAAATTTATAAACAATGTGTTGCTAGTCTAAATTACTAGACCTGATATTCCATTTTGTTTAGGATTGGCGTCTACATTTATATCAATTCCTCAACAAGATTATTTTAAAACTGCAAAAACTATTAAAATAAATGAATAAATATTACATATGTTAAAAGAACGTTAAATTATGGACTTCAATATTGTTCTTCATAGAACTCTGCTTTAAGTAGTTATACACATTCTGAATAGGTAAGAGATCCTGATGACCACAAATTGGCTAATGTTTATTGTTTTTCTTAGTTCCACTGCAATTTCTTGGAATAGTGAGAATGATAATACTGTTTCATTATGTCCAACTGAAGATGAATACAAAGGTTGCACTAGAGCTGCAAAAGCAGCAGTTTGGCTAAAAAGAGTTCTTGAAGATTTTAGACTTCATCAAAATTATTCTACAACACTTCTTTATGGCAACCAAAGCGTTTGGCAAAGAATCGAATTTTATATGCTAGGAGCAAACACATTGAACTTCACGTGAATTTTAGAGAATTGTTTGATTCAAAGCAAATTCATCTATTGTATTGTTCCTCAAATGATCAAGTCGCTGATATCCTGGTTAAGCCACTATGTAAAGAAAAATGCTATCAATGTTGTAGAAGGTTAGGGCTAAAAACGTTGACATTAAAGGGGAGTACTTGTAGTTGTTAGGAGGTGAAGTCAATATCCAGATCTCCAATGTTCTTCAGCAGAGAGGTGCATGGTGGTGCAGCTTATGGAGAGGAAACAAACAGTTTTCTGGAGTCTTCCTTTGGGAGAGGAAACAAACAGTTTTTTGGAGTCTTCCTTTGGAAGAGGAAACAAACAGTTTTTTGGACTCTTCCTTTGGAAGAGGAAACGAACAGTTTTTTGGACTCTTCCTTTGGAAGAGGAAACGAACAGTTTTTGGAGTCTTCCTTTGGGAGAGGAAACGAACAGTTTGTTTTTTCTATAAAAGGGGAATGACCCCTTGCATGTAAATGTTGATTGAATGTAATTCTGCCGAAATCAATAAAAGATCAAGCTGCCATTGCCCCGTGGTTTTTCCTGCACATTGCAGGTTTTCCACGTAAAATCTGTGTTACTGTTTTTCTGCGTTATTGTGTTTTCTGCTTGCACATAATTTTGCTATATTTTCTAACATCTGGTATCAGAGCCTAGGGTTTTGTGCGAGTGGGAGCTGCAACAATGACTGGAAGTGTAACCAAGTTTGAGATTGAAAAGTTTGATGGCAGGAACTTCGCCCTATGGAAGATGAAGGTGGAGGATTTGTTGGTTCAAAATGACCAAGCCCTAGCCTTGAAAGGGGTCGCGAGTAAACCAAGCAGCATGAAAGATGAGGAGTGGGCAACGCTGGATAGGAAGGCGGTTTCTACAATCCGTCTATGCCTAGCGGACTCCGTCTTGTTCAATGTTGTTGAAGAAAAGACCGCGGAAGCCCTTTGGAAGAAGCTTGAAAAGTTGTATGAGACGAAATCTGCAACAAATAAGGTTTTTCTGAAAAAACAACTTTACAGCCTAAGGATGAAGGAGGGTTCATCTGTGGCAGATCACTTGAATGAGTTTAATACCCTTATCAGTAAACTGGTTTCAGTTAATGTGAAGATGGAGGATGAGGACAGAGCTATCACCCTACTTTGTTCCCTCTCGGAGACTTGGGATCATTTGGTGATGACCATCAACAATTCATCATCAGGAGCTCTAACTTTTGATGATGTGGTAGCCGCTTTGTTGGCAGAAGAGTTGGGGCGGAAAACGTCTCTGGAACCCTCAACCAATGAAGCCCTAGCTGTGAGAGGTCGATCTTTCGAGAAGAGTCAACAAGGTAGATCACAGTCCAGATCTAAGTCTAAAGGACGCAAGCTGAAAGGGAAGTGTTGGCATTGTGGGAAGCCAGGGCACTCAAAGAAGGATTGTTGGCAGCTAAAAAAGGAAAAAAATGGTGAAAAGCAATTTCAGCCATCAGCTGAGGCCAGTACAGTAAATTCTGGAGAGACGGCAACATGTGAGGCTTTTTGTATCAACAACAGCAGATCTGTTTTATATACCTGGGTTTTGGACTCGGGTGCATCTTTCCACATGTCTCCTCACAGAGACTGGTTTGACAAATATCAGCCATATAGTGGTGGGAAGGTCTACTTGGGTGATGATCACCCTTTAGAAATTGTGGGAAGAGGGGACATAAGGATCAAGCTGGACGATGGTAGAGAAAGGATGTTATGTGATGTACGACATGTGCCAGATTTGCGAAAGAATTTGCTCTCAATCAAGATGATGGATAAGCTAGGGTATTCTATCACTTTCGGTAACAACTATTGCAAAATTACCAGAGGAGCTATTGTAGTAGCAAAGGGAGAATCTTATGGGACCCTATATCGTTTATGCGGTGATACGGTGACAAACCATGCAGCAGCAACAACTTCTATTCAGGATGCAGTAATGCTATGGCATCAACGCCTAGGCCATATGAGTGAAAAAGGTCTGAAAATTCTGCATGACAGAGGTATGCTTTCTGGGATTAAGTCTTGCAATTTAGACTTGTGTGAGCACTTGTATTTTTGGTAAACAAAAGAGGGTTCGGTTTACTGCAAGCCCTGGTAAGAGTTCTGATTTTCTGCAACTTATACATTCGGATATATTTGGACCAGTCCCCACTCGGTCCTTAAATGGTGCCATCTATTTTCTGACTTTTATAGATGATTATTCTAGGAGAGTGTGGGTTTATTTTCTGAAGAAGAAGTCGGAAGCTTTGCAGAAATTTAAAGAGTTCAAAGCTCGAGTAGAGAAAAGTTTGGGCAAGCCTGTTTTATGTCTTAGGTCAGATAATGGGGGTGAATATTGCTCCAAGGAATTTGATAAATTTTGTACGCAGGAAGGAATTAAGCACCAAAAGACTGTACCATATACTCCACAACAAAATGGTGTGGCTGAGCGGATGAATCGCACAATCATGGAACGTGCAAGAAGCATGCTCAGCGCATCCATGTTGGATAAAAGGTTCTGGGCAGAGGCTGTTAATACAGTTGTTTACCTCATTAACAGGTCACCTACAGCTGCGTTGGATGGACAGATTCCGGAGGAGGTTTGGTGTGGTAAGCCATTTGATTACTCTCATTTGCGTACCTTTGGTTGTGATGCATTTGCCCATGTGCCTAAAGAAAAAAGGTCCAAACTTGACCCAAAGTCAAGCAAATGTGTTTTTCTCGGCTATGGAGATGCAGTAAAGGGGTATAGACTGTGGGATCCTACTGCCCACAAGGTAATTATTAGCCGAGATGTTATTTTTGATGAAAAATCCATGCAAAGGAAGGAGGTACAGCAAACACCTAATGTTGTACCAGTTGAAGTAGATATGAACGAAGATGAAAATGAAAATCAGCATGCTGAAATTTTTGACCAGCATGCAGAACAGCAAGTAGAGCAGCCACAACAGTCACAAGACCAAGAGCCACAATCAACAGATCATTGGGTTAGAAGATCTACACGTCCACAAAAGTGTCCGGAAAGGTATTCTCATGTTTATCAGTCCTCTTTTGCTTTGTTAACTGATGATGGTGAGCCTAGTTCATTTCAGGAAGCTAGAGAGTCTGAGAATGCAGAAAAGTGGAGGAAATCCATGGAGGAGGAAATCGAGGCACTTCACAAGAATAAAACGTGGGAACTTGTGGATCTCCCACCTGGAAGAAAGGTTGTTGGAAACAAGTGGGTTTACAAAGTAAAGAAGAACAGCGATGGGTTGTTGGAACGCTATAAAGCTCGCTTGGTGGCAAAAGGCTATGTGCAAAAGTCAGGTATAGACTTTAATGAAATTTTCTCTCCAGTTGTGAAGATGACTACTGTTAGAGTTTTACTTGCACTTGTAGCAACACAGGATTTAGAACTGGAGCAGCTTGATGTAAAGACTGCTTTCTTGCATGGTGATCTTGAGGAGGAGATTTATATGGATCAGCTCGAGGGCTATGAAGAAAGAGGCAAAGAGCATTTGGTTTGCAGACTCAAGAAATCTCTGTATGGGTTGAAACAGGCGCCAAGGATGTGGTACAGAAAATTTGACACCTTCATGAAGAGCCAAGGTTTCAGGAGTGAAGCTGACCATTGTGCATACTATAAGAGGTTTGATGATGGCAGTTTTATTATTTTGTTGTTGTATGTTGATGATATGTTAGTTGCAGGCCCCAGCATGAAGAAAATCATTGATCTTAAGGCTCGGTTGGCTAGGACATTTGAAATGAAGGATTTAGGAGCAGCAAACCAAATTTTAGGGATGAAGATACACAAGGACAGAAAAGGAAGAAAGATCTGGTTAAGTCAAAAGTCATATATAGAAAAGATTTTGCAGCGCTTCAATATGCAGAATGCAAAACCAGTTAGTACCCCACTTCTTTCACACTTAAAATTGTCTTCCAACCAATGTCCTAGAACAGAAGCAGAGAAGACAAGCATGTCTCGTGTACCGTATTCATCAGCAGTAGGAAGCCTCATGTATGCCATGGTGAGCACCAGACCGGATATTGCCCAAGCAGTGGGAGTAGTCAGCCGGTACATGGCAAATCCTGGTAAGGAGCATTGGAATGCGGTGAAGTGGATATTCAGATATTTAAGAGGCACTTCAGATGCTGCTATTTACTACGGATCGGATAGTTTGCAAGTTAAAGGTTTTGTGGATTCTGATTATGGTGGAGATAGAGATGGGAGAAAGTCCACTACAGGATATACTTTCACTCTTGTTGGTGGAGTTGTGAGTTGGGCTTCTAAGTTGCAATCTGTGGTGGCTTTATCAACCACTGAAGCAGAATATATTGCAGCGACTCATGCCAACAAAGAGGCAATTTGGCTAGAGCGATTGTTGGGTGACTTCAAGGTAATGCAGGGGAAAATTACGTTGCATTGTGATAGCCAAAGTGCTATTCAGCTAGTGAAGAACCCAACATTCCATGATCGCACGAAACACATTGATGTCAAGTACCACTTTATAAGAAATATGGTGGAAGAAGGTAGGATCCTGTTGCAGAAAATCGATACTGAAGTGAATCCTGCAGATATGCTTACTAAGCCGGTCAAGACAGAGAAGTTTGAGTGGTGCAAAACTTCTCTGGGCTTGCTGAAAATGTGATAAGGGCAGCATTGGGCAATTGGCACTTGGATGGAAAAACATAGGCAAAGAATTCCTGTATATCGACTTCAAGTGGGAGAATGTTAGGAGGTGAAGTCAATATCCAGATCTCCAATGTTCTTCAGCAGAGAGGTGCATGGTGGTGCAGCTTATGAAGAGGAAACAAACAGTTTTCTGGAGTCTTCCTTTGGGAGAGGAAACAAACAGTTTTTGGAGTCTTCCTTTGGAAGAGGAAACGAACAGTTTTTTGGACTCTTCCTTTGGAAGAGGAAACAAACAGTTTTTGGAGTCTTCCTTTGGGAGAGGAAACGAACAGTTTGTTTTTTCTATAAAAGGGGAATGACCCCTTGCATGTAAATGTTGATTGAATGTAATTTCTGCCGAAATCAATAAAAGATCAAGCTGCCATTGCCCCGTGGTTTTTCCTGCACATTGCAGGTTTTCCACGTAAAATCTGTGTTACTGTTTTTTCTGCGTTATTGTGTTTTCTGCTTGCACATAATTTTGCTATATTTTCTAACAGTAGTGTCAATCTTCTTAACCCGAAATAAAGATTGAGTAGTGTCAGTAATGTTAATCTTTACTTCCCCGTAGTTAGATCTAAGGGCTTGAATAAGTATTTATTGTTCTCTTTTATGATAATAATATTTATAGAAGAGATATCTCCAAGTGAGGTGTCACTCGTTCATAAATGAAGAAGTTATCTTCACGCATCTTAAGTAACTCTTTATCATGTGAGTTTGATTTAGAGTGACATATCTTATGTGACTCCAAGTTACGTGTCATTCAAAGTTTCTGATGTGTAGGGAATTGTAGGACACATAGGCATACACAATTGTGAACGTAATAAGCCATGATGTAAAGCTTATAACTCCTTTATTCCTCTTCATGTATGAATAGGTGTATCATTCTTTAATCTAGGAGGATTTCTATATTGTTTCATTGTAACCTTCCATGGCAAGGATTTAAGCATTTTACCTTCCTAATTAATTTATGGAGATTTTTTTTTCTCCATTGTGGTTTCCATGTTAAAAATACTCGTCTAAATACCTGCAGTTGCTTCTTCTCTATGCACTATTAAAAGAACATTTTTCTGGTTTTTTCTTTTTGTATACAACACCATGTGGCTTAAAGAGCCTAATTTATTTCAAATGGTTATGCCGTAATGGGATGAAGCAATCTTTAAAGAATCATGTATGTACAGGTTTGTTCAAAGGTGGAAAATTCTATCTCAAGGAAACAAGGAACTTAAATCCAAGCTCAAGGATTACAAGATATAGTGGAAATTGACAGAATGGACCAACATACTTATGAACAAAAGAACAATTACTTGTGGAGTATCATACCATATTACAAAAGGAAAAGCCATATTGGGCCCAAAAAGACCTAGGAGACTTAAGAAAGGTGACAGAAATATCAAAATTTTCCATGCTACTACCAAAACAAATTTGTCCTTCTGCCAAATAAAAATATTCCAACTCTAAATAGAAGAAGTACTGAGAAAGTAAAAGAGATCAGGAAGGAAATAATCAATTATTTCATATATATTCTATCAAAAGTTGGGCAAGACAAGGAGGCTAATGATAAGCTTTTGCAAAACATTCCATCAATTATCACGCACATACAAAACAAAAGCTTGATGAGGAAGATCTCAATGGAAGAACTATAAAAGGATATTTTCTCTTTCCACCGTGATAAGGTGCCTAGCTTTGATGGACTAACTGCAATTTTCCTTCAAAAAATTTCAAGATATGTTGCACAATGATGTGTTCGCATCAATAGAAGAGGCTAGGAAAAACAAGGCATTATAGTGAAATCAATGCCACCTTTATCATGTTGGTAATTTCCATTTGCTAAGCCTCTGTAACATCATTTACAAGACAATTTTCAAAAATTATTACAAAGTAAATTGAAAGGCATTCTAGATTGTGTTATCTAGGAAGAAAAGGGTGGTTTCCTTCGCAGTGGGCAAATCCTTGATGGTATAATCATTGCACAAGAGGAGAACCATTCTCTTTAGTCCAAGAATAATCGAAGCATACTTGTAAATTTGGATGTTAATAAAGCAAATGACAAGGTTTGTTGGAGTTTTCTATATAATATTTTCAAAAGAATTGGTTTTGATCAAGGTTGGCATAAATAGATTAGATGTTACAACACTCCAAAAAAGTTTATTTTGATCAATGGATCTCTTGCTAACTTGCTAACTTGTAATCATCACGTAGACTCTGCCAAGATAACCAACCATCTCTTTATCTCTCCATTATTCTTAGTAAGGCATTAGGCAAATCTTTCTTGAAGGCAAAAGTAGAATCAAAGGTATTTAGGTTGTGTCAACAGTCCCTTCAATTCTCGATTCCAATTTGTTAATGACAATTTCTTTTAGGTCATCCTTCGGTCAATGAGGCCACGGAAATGAAATAAATCCCATCATGTTATCAAAAGACAATTGGTTAATATGAAATTTTAGTATCTTTTTTTATCAAGACTACTCTCGATTTACTAAAATTATTGTGTAGATTTTAGGCTTTAAAGTTGGGAAAATGCCATCAAGATGTGTAGGTATTCCCTTGTCTGAAAAAGGAAAGAAAAGAAGCTTTGGGACTCAATTTTGGATTAGAATATATCTTGTCTAGGTAGTTGGAAAGTTAACTTCTTCGCATGGCTAGAAGAAAGCACTTGTAAAGAGTACATTGCAATGTATGCCAATATATCTAATGTTACTCTCAATATTACCATAAGGTATAGCCTCCGAATTTGTAAAGAGATTTTCTTTGTAAAGGATGTGAGGAGAAGTTTAGGTTTCCTCTTTGAAAATAGGAAAGGGTTTATACAAGAAATAGTATTGGTAAGGCAAGCTTGCAAAATTGTAGACTTATAAATTTGACATTGGGGGTAAAACTTGGTTGGAGATAATTCAAATATCAAGGAAAGAGTTGGGCAAAAACGTTGCTTCAAAAATATATAGGCTATGTGGATGCAGTAAAATTGTTGAGGAAGCAAACCCTATCTAGGGGATTGGCAACATGGATCTTGATTTCATATCAAATAGTTGGCTATTAATCAAGAAACATATTAGGTGGTCAGTCAATCAAGGGGTTTCTATGAAATTCTGGTCTAATGCTTGGTTCAAGCTTTATCCTCTTATGATCCAAAATGGCAACCATTGGCCTTAGCTTTTTTGGCTTGTAGAGGTTCAATAATTAAAATTTATATTTATCTTAGCAAAAATTCCAAATCTTTGATTTCCATCGACAATATGCTTGAGAGCAAGGACTTCAAACAAGTAGCAAAGGAGCTCCATAGGTACTCCAAGAGTTCAATTTGCCATAAAAGGATGAGTTGGTTTGGAATCTATCAAAAGATAGTAGATACTTGATCAAATTGAGATATAAGACTTTGGATCAATCAAAATTTCACGCTCCCAAGGATTTCTCTCGGAAGAATATTTGGTCACCTAAGGCCTCAAAATTCCTTTGGTTAGCAGCCAAAAACAAAATTGTTAAGGGTGAGAGTTTGCAGAAAAGAGGATAGCATAGACCTTTTAGGTGTGACTTGTGTGAGATGCTAGAAAATTCAAATCATCTACTTCTTCATTGTCCTTTTGATTCCACTATTTGGGGATGCTTTTTCATGAAAATGAGAATGTATTGGGTTGCTCCATTGACATTGGATAAGTTGATGAAATGTTGGAGTAGTTGTTGGAATATCTGACTTGAAGGGAATAATAGAATTTTCAAAAACAAATGGCATAATCATATCCAAGTTTGGATTTGTATTGTTGCCTCTCCTGCAAAGGGTTCAATATCATGATGCTCATCATCAACAGTCTCAAGCGTGGAAAATGATATGCTATCCTCCTGATTATAGGAGTTTAATATAAATGTGGAGATAGATCTGTGTCAATCAATGCTAAAATAGAAATTTCTAAAAGTTGAGTGTATTAAACTTAATTTTAATCTGGATTTGTGTCAATCAATGCTAAAATGGAAATTTCTAGAAGTTGAGTGTATTATACTTAATTTTAATCTTGCTTCCAACAACAATGCGGAGAATAGGTACTTTATAGAAGGATCAAGACTGCCATTGAAAAGGATGGAGATATATTTCCAATGAAGGAGAATTCACAGATTATGCTTAATGATATCAAAAAAAAGATGTGGAGATTAAATCAACGACAACATTATTCTTTATGTCCATCAATTATTGATGGAGGCAATGTCTAAGAAATATCAGTATATCTATAGAGGAGGAAACAAGGTGGCAAACAATTTAGTCAATCATGATGTTGACCTCCATCTTGCCGAAACTGAAATATTAGAAAGTAAGTAGCTAAGGGAGATTCTCTCTCTTAATGAAAATGATATATAGCAATTGAAAAAGGAAAAGTAACAGTTCAAGTGAGCTGGGAAATATCTTTGATAAAGAGGCAATCCAAAAATGATTCACAGAAATGTTGCTAGGACATTATATTTTTTTTTTTTTAAGCAAAAAACCCCTTGCGGGGCAGCCTTGGTCTAAGAGACCACGAACAGGGGGTTCTACACCGTCAAAGTCACCCGAGGGTCGCACCCGACTACCTGTACCAACATTATCAATTGGATTTTGGGTACCCAATTCAGCTTTTTGGTAGGGTGGAGATTCAAACCTGGGACCTCCCTTGGAGGATTGCCCTCTCCTCTCCAACTCACCTACAACACCGGGTAAAAATAAAAATAATAAATAATAAATAAAATAAATAAAAAATTAAATTAAATTAAAAAATAATTAAAAAATTAAAAAAAATAATAAAAATAAATTAAAATTAAAATTAAAAAATTAAAAAATAATTAAAAAATTTTAAAAAAATTAAAAATTAAAAAAAAAAATTAAAAAATTAAAAAAAATTAAAAAAATTAAAAAATTAAAAAAAAATAATAAAAATAAATAAAAATTAAAATTAAAAAATTAAAAAATTAATAAAATTAAAAATAAAAAATAAATAAATAAATAAATAAAAAATAAAAACAAAATAAAAAATAAAATTAAAAAATTAAAAAATAAAATAAAATAAAAATTAAAAATTAAAAATTAAAAATTAAAAAATTAAAAAAATAAAAAATAAAAAGAAAAATTGTTGCTAGGACATTATATAATTGGCCTAACAACAGATGTAATGTTTTGATATTTGTTGTTAGTGGTCTGTAGTAGAAGCCATATACAGCTTATTTTAAAAATTAAAAAAAACATATTCTTTTGGGCATGTGTCCAAATTATGTTACAATTTGATGAATAATATAACAGTTAACAAAGTTAACCATGAATGAATGAATGAATGAAAGATTTTAATTACGTCCGCGAGACCCAAATATGGTCTATGGGACCTCAAATATGGAAGTACAATTACTCAAATCATATCATATGATCTTTAATATCTTTGAGAAGGTTGTTCCTTCTCCTGTTGATTTGTGTTAGCAATTCTCCAACTTTTTTTATTTTCTTGTCTTCAAATAAATCTGTAATAAACTCGTTCCCAAGTGTTTCTTTGTATTTGTCACGGATATCTGAAAAACTCGGGCATTTATAGATGAAGTGTTCCTCTGTCTCTACTGCCCTGTCTTTGCATAGAGTACATATCCTTTCTTCCCATTGTTCTTTGGGCGTTGTCCATCTCCCTGTTTCACATCTAAGCCTATGAGAGCTAGTCCTTATCCGAGCAATGAGTATTTTTTCCTTCCACTTGATTTCAGCGCCTATATACGCTTTTTCCTTGTGGTCATACGTTGGGTTAAAATTTGCAATATAATATTGTCTTTTCCTGCTTGCATTTTTCCACGTTCCACTTCTAACTTTTCATTCACATAATTTTTAATGTCTTTGTTGACATTTGGGCATTCATTTATGTTGATTTCCCAACGTTTCATCCATTTCTGATTTTGTTTCATCCACGTATTCTTTCGCCTATGTAACTCTTCGTCTCTAAGCTGCTCTAGGCCATCTATCATTTGTTATGTTTTATGTTTTTTTCAAGTAACATAACAACTTGGTCATAGCAATTGCTTCTAAAGGGAACATTCCGGTTTCAGCTAGAATAATTTCATAAGGGGTTGTGGCCTTAATTTTGAGAAAGTTTGTGATTAGATATTTTTGAATCCTTTCTATTTGTCTCCATTTTGCATTTGTTGTGCCACTAGCCCACACCTCGCAACCATACAACGGAACCGGTGTAACAAGTAGGCCAAATAAGACCTTGGTGGTCTTCCAGTCCCACAACTCGGCATTCCTACACCTGTTTTGAAGTGCATATAGTGCTCTCCGGCCACTTTGAGTTCTTTTCATCCTACATGTATTCCAATTAAGTTTGTCATGAAAGTCTATGCCCAAGTATTTGTATTCTACTACTACATCAAGCGGTTCTCCTGCAAACTGAAATTTGAGTTGTTGCTTCTTCTTTTTTGCTGAAAAAATCATAATTTTTGTTTTGCTCGTGTTCACTGCATCCCAACTTCTTTACAAAAGAGTTCTAGAGCTTGAAGGTGATCTTCTAGATCTTTGGCTGTTTTGGCCACAAGAATTACATCATCTGCATACATGAGGAGTTTTACCACATATTTGGCTAAATGCACACCCTCTCCCCCAAATTTGTTTATCCATTCTTCTAACTTGTCAATGTACAGCCCAAATAAGGTCGGAGATAGAGGGCAACCTTGTTTGACACCTATGTCACTACCAAAACATTCAGATAACCCTTCCTGTGTTATGATTCTAGCTTTTACATGGTCATATAGTATGTGAACTGCTGCCCTGTAGTGAATTGGAACCTCTAGTTCTTCCATTCTGCTCCATAATTTTTTCCTAGGCACTGTGTCAAATGCCTTTTTGAAGTCTACAAAACAGCAAAAAGCCTCCTCTTTTTCTCCCATATTTTTTCCACTATGTGTCTGAGCGTGATACAGTGATCAATAGTTGAGTGTTTGGGCCTAAAAACTGCTTGCCCCTTTGCTCTCTTTCCCTTTTCTTACGCCCATATCCTTGATCCTCCGCTCTATCATACTCCCAAACAACTTTGCAAAGAGAGGGTTGATCATGATAGTTCGATAGTTTGAGGGATTATTTACATCTCCACTTTTAAACAAAGGAATGGTCAAGCTAGTTGTCCACTCGGTAGGGAAGCCATTTTGTATGACCTCATTGAAAATTTCTTTGATTTGCGGTGCCAAGATATCTACCCCCCATTTTATATGCTCTGCTTGAAGATTGTTTATGTCACGGGCTTTTCCAGTTGCTAACTTTTTTATCCCTTGAATAATGTCTTCAATTGTGAAAAGTTCTTTCTTGACAATGATAGTAGGTGGTGTCTCCTGCTGGTTACTACGCTGATACAGTTGTTTTGAATACTCCAACCAGCGATTAAGCTGTTATGTTATTTTCGGTTTGCATCCTTTTCACGCTTAGTTCCTTCCAAAATTTCTTTGGTTCATGCTTCCCTAAATAAATCAATTCTTCCCTCCTTGTTTTAGTGTATTCTTCTTTTTTTGCCCTTACCGAGTTTCTCATATGCTTTTTTGTTTGCTCTTGTTTTACCCGTTGGTTCCTTTAGTAATCTTCGCATTTTTTTGCAATCTTCATCGAACCATGGGTTGGTTGGGAAGCTATTCCTTTCTTTCTTTTTAGGTTTAGCTCTCTTGCATTTTTTAGAGCTTCTTGAATAACTTGCATTAACCATTCACTCTTATTGTAATCTCTACTACTTTGTGATGTAGTTCTTCCCTTTCCTGTAACTTATTATTTAATCTTTGCTCTAAAATTTTGCCGATTTTCATCCGTTAAGAGAATGTTTCCCTTGTGAGGATATTTATTTTGATTGCCTTGCAAGTTTTTTTCCCTTGGTTTGTCTCCATGCATTCGAAGTTTCATAACAATTGGGTTGTGATCCGACTTAAGTTCCACTGGAGAATCTTCCACTTCTAGCTCCTCTATTTTTGGTATGTAATTATGTGAGCATATTACATAGTCTATTACACTTTGTCCCTTATATGTTTTGCATGTATACTTTCCTGAATTTTTCCATTTGTTCATCCCATTGCAAATAATCAAATTGTATATCTTTGCAAAGACCTAACAACTCTTCTCCATATTGCGTGATAGCCCCATGCTCATCTTACGAAGTCCTGGTCCCCTTGTTGATTTTCCTCTTATGGCATCCAAAGAGGATTAATCTCAATATATTCGTTACCTTCTAGAATGTTAGCTTGCTTATTTGCTGTCCTTGCATTGAAATCTCCAATTAATATAATATCTCCCAACTTACTGTATATTGAAATGTCTCTTTTTAGGGAGGAGTATGGGTCTTCTCTGTTAAGGTCATGTTTCTTATAGAATTTAGAATTCTTGGGAGCAAAATAACATGTTGCTATGCTAATAACTGACTTATTTTCTAGGATCTTTATCCAAATGTCTTGTTTGTTTTCATCTTGTTTTTCAATTTTAATGACCCTATCCCATTCCTCTTTTATTAAAACCATAATACCCCCATGCCCTTTGCCATTTTCTCATTGCTTTATTCCATCTTTGCTATTTTTTTGTATCCCACAAATTCTGGAGTCCTACATCCATCGTGTTCATGTGTTTTCGTCAATATGATTATATCTTTGTCTCTAGCAATGGGCCCTAACCCGGGTCCTCTTCTCCAAGGGAAACCTCTACGAGTTCCAACTTACCATTGTAAGATGTTCCCGGGCGGAGCCATACTCCCTATTTATTTTGGATTTGTTTAGATGTGATGTATGCCTTTCCATTTCTTAAATATGCTGTTTCCCTTCATTCCTTGCTTGCCCTCACCTTTTCCCATTCCTTATTTCTTTCTTCTTGTTGTAAAAATGTTAGGTCATCATCTAAATAAAATTGTGACCCTCTCAGCATGCCTCTGTTTCTAAGTAACCTTATTTTATCCTCGTAGCTCATCAATGTGACCCGAATATGTCTATCTCTGCCTCCTTCTCTCGTGCCACCTGATTCTGCTTACTTTTTTTATCGACCCTTCCATTGTAACCGATCGACAAGAAGTTCCTGGTTAAACGATTTGTGTCTTCCCTGTCCCCATAATCTTTCAACCCTTTGATGATTATATTTGTTAACTTCTCATGTCTTTCTTTCTCTTCCGTTATTTGAATTTTTACTTGCTTCTCTATCAACTCTTTTTGTTGATTGAGTGGTTCTTTTACTACTTGAGACCATGTCTTTGTCTTTGCTAATTCATTTCGTAGCTCATTTTCTCTTGTTTCAATGTTTTGGAGTGTTTTCTTTACCTCTTTTATTTGATTTGCATTTGTTTTTTCCACCTCTATTGCATCATTGATTGGGGGATGGATGGCTTGTTTGAGGACATGCCATTCACGTTGACCCATGTTTGCTAGGTTTTGTAGCTTTGACACTTGCTCCTTGAGCTGGTTGTTTTCTTTTTCCAGCCTTCGAATGGTGTTTATAACCTCATCTGATTTAGTTTCTCTTAATTTCTCCCTCCTTTCCATGCTTTCAAGTTTCTCTTTCATCTTCATTAGCTCTTGCACACAAAGTCTTGGTGCCCACATGAGTGGTGTAGTTGTCGGATTTGTAAGTTTCTTCCTCATCCGAAAACTCATTTTGGTGATTTGCCTTTGATTGTTCCTTATTCTCCACTGTTTATGTGGTAGAATATTTTTTATTGTTATTTTTTGATATGCCCTTTTCATTGTTGTTGCCCTTGCTCGTGCTTGTCGACGCCTTAATATCCTCCAATACTTGTTTCTCATTGACATATATTGGTTCTTGCAATTGTTGCTTCCCTTCTTCCATTTTCAAACCCTTTATAGCCGAACCCTCTGTACTATTGATCCGTTGAAATAAATGTGTAATAAAACCCTCTTGCTCTGCCAAACCCTCTGCTTTGCAAACCCTTGCTGATAATAAAACCTTCTGCCACAAACCCCTATAACGAATGTATTTCTCCTACCTACTTAAATTGTTTTATAAATCGAAAGAGGACAAAAAAATATGCTTACCCGATGAAATAGATGTTTAATACAATACTCCGCCGCAAACCCTCCTTGCTCTGCAAAAACCCTTTGCCGCAAACCCTTTAATTTTTTTTTGTGCTGATATTTCTTGTCTGGAGTGTACAGTTCAAATATTCTTCGTTCTATCGGCTCTGCTTCAGTATCCCCGTGCTCTGCTTCAGTCCTGCTGAAGTTGTGTACATCTTGCAGAAAATTATAGTCTTTTTTGGAACTACAATTTTTCCTTACCATGTCCGCGTAAAATTATTGTTCCATGATGCATGGGCTTGAAACGACCCCACGTGTATAGCATCATGGCCATTGGCAAGTGGTATTAGGATGCCATCAGAATAGACTTGTTTTCCCAATTCAATGTACACAAATTTATAAACAACTGCACTGAACTGGGCTGCTTGAAAATTTCAGTTCAGAATGAACCTTGTCCACGTTCAGCTGAACCTAGTAACCATGGAGCTAATATCTTTGTCTCAGAACCAAATGCAAGAGTCTGTACAGCTAGAGCAGCTTCAAAAGCTATCAATTCTCCCAGGGGATCAAATAAACAAAGGGCTGCTTGGATGATTAGCATTTTGGAGATTTTACCTATAAACATTGCCTATGTGTTTCAATTGATGCCTAGTGATAAAGTTCAAAAACCCAAAATCATAAAAGGAGGTATCTGAGAAGTCAGAATTTCATGCCAAAAAAAAAACTGTTTAAGAAAATTTAAACATATAAATTTTAGAATTATACTTAAATATAAACAATTCAATATGCAAAGTGTACATAAATAAAGGAGGATATGCAAAACATTCGTAATATTTCAAATCCAAAGCTTAAAATCATATTTTATATTTCTTTTACATGGCTCTGGATCGGATCAGGCTAATCTGGATGGTCCATACAACTGGGTCCAATCCAAAATTGGTCAAAATCCGACAGCTTTTTGTTTCTATGATTTCAGGAAGCCTGCATTAATTTGACAGTTACTACATGTGGTTTAGCACCAAAAGTCGCCAGGAAACCTTCATCTTTAAATATAGGGAATACTAGCTTACACATTCTCGCAGCTTTTCCTTCCTGAGATGGCAAGCTACTTATGGATAGGAAGCATATCCCCCTGATACAGGCAGTTCTCCAGGTGATGTGTCAAAAAAACAAAGCATCCCCCATGCATAACATGTACGGATAAATAAATGACCATAAGATCCTTATGGTTGAAAAGTGTACATGTCACTTATTTTCAACAAAAGCTAAACATGAGAGGAAAAAACAAGAACGAAAGGAATTAAGCAAGCAAATAATCATAATTTGACAGTATGAAGCTGGCAACAAATGTTCGTATAAGACCCAAAAAGAAACACCAACAAGTGTCTATATTTGCTTACCAATCAGTAAGAAGGATTTCATTGCGTAATCTTGCTAACAATGCCCCACTCATCCTTGGAATGGCATCATCCTAGAAAGACATACAATTATGTTATATATCTCAGATAACTTCATTTTCAGATTGAACCATACCTCTTAAATTACAATTCAAAATTATTGCAACAAAACATCGCACCTGTAGTACTACTGTTGTGACAAAGTCACGGCAACTTTCAGCAAGCGTTCTTGAGACACAAGGTGGTGTTGCAATTCCAACAGCTGATATAGTATCAGGGCTGAAACCTAGCTCTTTTTGTGATCTCTTCCGAAGCATTATTGCTAACAATGCTGCCGCAGCTCCCCCAAGAGAATGCCCAACTAATCTTAATTGGAAACCCTGTAATCATGTGAGGGTCTCAAATAGAAAGGATTATTAGCTTAACAAAGCATGAAGAACCATATGTCTTCAGGAAATTAGTGTGTAAGATGCCTTGCTTTGGTAATTAATGTAGCCCATGGCAAATATTAGATTCCAAATAACCAGGTTTTTGCTTAAAACACACCAATATGAAAAGGGAATGGGATTGTAATATAAGTTTCATGATCTTTACTAATGTTTTGATCAAATCCTACCTCATGCTTTTTTAGACACTTCTTCAACGTCTCCAGTTCATTGCAAAATAACCAACGCGCAGCTTCAGCTGTGCCAAAATGAACCTGGAAGCCATCATAGGAGACTTCCTGGCTGCTCAGAGACACCATATCAGTAATTAGATCATGGACTGTATGAGTTCCACGAATGCCAAGTATGATCAATTTATTGCGGGTGTCAACTCCAATATAATATCCAGGTCGCATCACGTTGGAATTACTCACAAACTTCAAAATATTACTTTCTCGAAGCATGCTGCTACGTGCTAGACCTGCAGCATCCTTCATGTAAGCACCTTTTGCCAGTTCTACATAATAGATCAAATCCTGAACCTGGAAGACAAAATTCAGACACCAAAAATTACTTTTAGTAACATTTCAATGCTTTGCTGCATAATCAAAATGTCCTATTACTTCTATAAAACAAAACTAAAGCCTTGAAGTTTTTTTTAGAGTTTCTAGAGACAACAAGATAAATCATTATCCCCTCTTAAGTATGCATATACTTTGCTTTCTTGTCCTATCTGATAAACCAATTTATAAGTTTATTCCATATAAGAAACTAATATCCCACAAAAAACAAATTCAAAATTCCCTTGCACGCGTCTCACGTGTATTTGAATCTAATTTTTTCAGGAATGAGAGAAGAAGAAAGAAGGAAAACAAGAGACTTGATACAGCAAATAAGCAAATTTCCTTTGTATCTGTAGAAGTCTAGCAAAATATCTTTTAACTGACATGAGAGGAATCTAAACTACGACACAACTGACCCATCGGACACATTTCGACCAGCATGACATCATCTGGAGCACCAGCATCTAATCATAGGTAATCCTTGAACATCACAACCCTTTCTTAGAAGTTCTACTGGTCTCCCATAACCTACCATTAGACAAACTAAGAATTATCTTCAAGGCATACAACAAGAACACAATGAATATGCATATGCATGCACATTTTAAAGACATCAAGAGTCACTACTTTGAGGAGCCTAACATTTTCTTTTAATTGTCCAGGGACATGACATGAGTAGGCATATCTTTCATTGTTGGCCTTGCGGAACTTATCCAGAGAGAAATTCGCTTTATACCAATTATTCCCCTTTATGACAAGTTATTCAGTGAAAAATTCCCCTTCATACCATCAATTATAGCGATCATGTGATACAAGAGCCGGTTCATGTGAAACATTTGCATCGAGACAATCTCGTTCTAACCTACGAATTGGGAGACAGCATACAACTTTATAACCTTGGTCTAGTTCAGATAAGACAAATTTGTCCTTCCTCAACTTGGAAACAGATTTCAATAACAAGAAAGACTATAGAATTAGAATGGATGCATATCTACTCAAGTCCAGTACACTGTTTATTTCCATTATTGCTCATAAAAATCAATTGTACATGCCCATATTATGACAAGTATTATTTCAGGCATCTCAAACCACTAACATAATACTAAAGTTCTGCAGAATTGCAAAGGATGTTGCAAAACAGAAGTGCTCAATTGGATAATACCCAACTAGGCTTGCCAAAAGAACAGTTCACACTTATGATTCTTTCTGTTAGGATTTACAATCAATACATGATGTAATAAGAGGACAAGATTAAAACAATTCATTACCACATAATCAGAGAAGATTTGTTCACCCTTGATATTGTCAACTGCCATCTCAGAAGCATGACGAAGAGAGAGAAGATAAAGACCCAGAGTAAGATCTCCAAGGCTCCATTCTTGCATTCCAATAGTACTTCGATGCAAACTTGTAGCAATTTCCACTAGAGACCGAGTGCTTGCAGGACCAGGACCATTTTCAGTATCACCTGAAAGGGAAAAATAAACTTTAATCATATAGATATTTACCAGAAACCTGAACAAACTTAATTTGATTGTTGATGAAAGACATATAAAATTAATAGAACTTCCTAAATTAGACCTTCTTACATCATTATCAGAGCCAAAATATTTTTTGATCTGGGCATTACATGCATTCCTTGAAATATCTTACAGGGCAAAGTGTTATTCTATTATATCATTTCTGTTTAGTTCTTCCATACAATGATCAAATGCCATTAGCTGAATCGGTTATATTCCACAACTTTCAAGGAGGAGATCTAGGTTTGAATCTTGCCAAGTGATATATGCATAATTGTCAAACTGTTGTAATACCACTATGTGATCATGATGTAATACGGGTGGGACCCGTTTCAATCCCATATAACCAATTTTTAAAAAAAAAAAAAAAAAAAAGATCTTCCTTACAATGCAAAAAATTTCCATTTTTCAAGATACAAATGCCATGCCATTCGCAAGATGCAATCACCAAACTTAGATGATACAAGATACAAGATGCAAATTGGTACTAGTTGATATGCAATAAACTTAGGATTCTATTCCTCAAATACACAAGAAACACAAAGGAGCAGGGAGAACAAAATCTAGTTGCATCTGGGAAATGTTATAACAAGAAAACAGCTAATATGTTACGAACTTTCCATGCCCACTTTTCCTTGTTAACAAAACAAGCAGAAGCAGAGAAGGAAGAAAAATCTAGTTGGATTGATAACATCCCACGAACAGTTATGTTTGGAACAGAGACTGGACATTTAAAAAAAAAACAGTATTATAACAAAGATTAAAAATATAGCATCAAATGCAGTAAAAGAAATCAATTGGCATACAACTAGGTCAAACTGCAAAATACAAGGCCTTAAACTTCTTGAGTGGATTTCCAAAGGAAGATCCTACAAAGGACAAAAATGCAAGGAATAGTCACACTCCAGTGATAACAATTCATGGATGGAAGACATGCTTCAATATCCATCATTACTCGTAGCAATATTGTTCACATGGAATAAATTTGCATTATGTCATGGTGCACCATTTTGCAAATTATTTCATATATTGCAAAGACATCATATAATGCAGATCGGAATAGGATAAGCTTATAATATAGATTCTCAATCCAAAACACACTATATCTTGATACAAAGTTTGACCAGTAAATGAAACCATCAAACATTTTGATACTAAGAAAGTGACATCTCGCAAAAATGACAAAGTATATGCATAAAAATTTACAAGGTTGCAAGAGGTACATGCTTATTGAGGTCAGAAAATAAACATGAAGAAAGCAGTCATGATATCCCTGGGTATATAACATGGCAGGTATATACCAGTGCATTATGAAAACCCCTGAAAACATGCTTTGCCCAGAAAGCATGGACACAATGCATATTTAGGCAAGATCTATCAAACATAATTTATTTGTTGTTAGTCCTTCCGCTTGGTGGGCTAATATGTGACATGTTTCGTTTATGTGGTGATTATTTACCTGCTTAGTTTGTTAAAAAAACAATATATGAAAGACATCACAAATTTTGGAGATACTAGGCAACTCCCTCAATTCATTTAAAATTTAGTGGGGTTGATCATAAAACTTAGGTGCCAGTTTATCTTCCCCTTCTTTGTGAGAGATGTTTGCTTCTAAACAATTGTGCACAATAATAATAAATCTTCAACTTGATATTCACATTCATTCCTGACCTCGTTGCCTTACTGCTTCATCTTGTACGTGGTGCATGTGAATCATAACTTCCTGTACTCCAAAATGGCTACAAGACAGTGTTTGATGTTGTGTTATTCATACCTATATAGAGCTTTGAATTGAGTTATTTTAGAAGCTGCGTGATAATTATTATATAGGCATCTTGTCAAGTGAAGCCATTTGCATGATTGCATATGATTTTATATGTAACATCATTGGACATGTAACCTTCTAAGCACTTCCGATAATTTGTTTGACATTCTAAGCATCGGGGTCATGTTTTTTTTTTGTTTTCTGTGCACATGGTTGTAGTTTTGTGTATGTGGGTTCGTGCACGTGTTTTGGTGCATATGGTTTTGTGAATGTGGTTGTGCATGTGGTTTGTGGTTTTGTGTATGTGGTCGTGCATGTGGTTTTGTGCATATGGTTTGTGCACATGGTTGGCTATAAAAAAAAATCACAGAAAAAAGGGAGGGCAGAGTTGAGTTTCAAGAGCAGGATCAGAGACTTGGGGAGAGAACGGAAGGTATGAACCAGGGTTGCGAAAGTGATTTAAAGGCTGTATTGAACCAGGAAACTGGATTTCTAATATTGTAATCTGGTTTTGTTTTCTCTGTCTCTGTATTTCAAATGACTGTCAGCCTCTAAGGAGGCAAAACATGCATTATGTGCGCTGCAACCATGCTTCCTGACTGCGTCAGGTGGTATCAGAGCCACTGTGTTCGTTCGCTGGTTGAGTTTGACTGCCTGTCACCTGAATCTGCTGCTGGGAAAAAAGGCTATGATAGTCCAGGGGGGAGATAACGACTATGAACAATGATAGTCTCCTGAATATCGTGAAGGACTTGTGCAGACCTGTGAGTGAAGAAGATAGTGTGAGTGGAAGATAGTGTGCTGAGTGCATAGATCTCTCCAAGGGGAGCATGCTTGACAACCCAGAGGCGCCTGAAGTTCCAGAAGCAAGTAGATGCAGAGGCAAAGGTCGTCCAAGGCGAGTTCGCATTAGGGCAAGAGTTGATCCCTGTGCTGTAGGAGCAGGCCCAACAAATGCAGTTGTACTACAAGCACTGCAAGACATCCAAGCAAGACTTGAGGCTGTTGAAGGTGGTAGAAGAAGGAGAGAGCCTGTTAAGGACTCTAAAACCTTTGATTCAGAAGTAAGCACTTCATCCTCTGATGATGAAGATAAACCTAATAATCAACTGATTAGGGCTATTGCAAAGATGAGTGCAAAGCCAAGAGTTGAACTCCCATGTTATTCTGGAAGCCTTGAGCCAGAAGAGCTGGTAGATTAGATCTCTGAGTTAGAGAAATACTTTGAGTTGGAAGGCATTGAAGATTTCAAAAGACATAAACTTATTGTGATCAAGCTGAAAGGTCATGCCTCTTTTTGGTTTGATCAAGTGCAGAAAAAGAGACTTTCTGATGGTAAAGGTAAGATTAAGTCATGGAACAGAATGGTGAGGCAACTGAAGAAGCAGTTCCTACCAAAAGATTATGAATTGACTCTTTTCAAGAAGATGTAGAACCTGAGGCAAAAGGATTCAAGTGTAAAACAGTACACTGAAGCTTTCCAAAGGCTTTCCATCCAAGCTGGACAACCAGAGCCTACTGTAGTCACAATTTCAAGGTATGTAAATGGTCTCAAACTTTCTATTCAAGATGAAATTAGTATGCTGCATATTAAGAGCATGGAGGATGCATATCAATATGTTGTGAGAGCTGAGGAGAAGCTCAATAGGAAGTTTGTGCAGTCCTCTAGAGGTAGAGGCAAGGCAAAACCCCAAGGGGGTAAGGATCATGTAGTCAAGAAGGATGAGGAGGCTGCAAGCTCAAGCAGACCTCAAAGAGGCAGATTCCAATCTAAAGAGGTGGGGGGAATGCTGCAAGGGGTCAGGAGAAGACTCAATGGTTCAAAGGAACCTGCTTTAACTTTGGGACTAAAGGCCATAATCCACAGAATGCAAGGAGCCTCCAAAATCCAACAAGAGAGCTGAAAACAGAACTAATATGGCTGAGGGAGAGGAGGCAAAGAGTGCTAATGGATCTAAGTATCACACCACTGTAGGAGAAGTGAGCAATTGATGGTTAGGAGGGCAATAACATCCGGCAAAGATGATGGAGAACCCTAGCAGAGAAAGAGCATTTTCAGGACCAAATGCTTGTCAGGAGGAAAAATATGCAAGGTGATTGTGGATGGAGGCAGCGCTGACAATTTGGTATCCACCTATATGGTTGAAAAGCTTAATCTGAAGACTGTGGATCATGCAAAGCCATACAGAGTTTCATGGCTTCAAAAAGACCACCAAGTCACCGTGGATAAGAGATGAATGGTGAAGTTCAGATTGGGAAATACTGTGATGAAGCTTGGTGTGATGTGATTCCTATGGATGCATGCCATTTGCTGTTGGGCATACCCTGGCAGTATGATAGACAAGCACTGCATGATGGTCAACTGAATACTATCATAGTTGAGAAGGGAGGCAAGAAGTGGCGATTGAGATCCCACAAGCCTGAAGCAACTGAAGCTAGTTGTGGTCTAATACTGCTTGGAGAAAAGGAGATCCTTGCGGAGACAAACGGGCAGACAGTGTGCTATGCATTGTTTCCTAGAGAGGAACATAGGGATGAGACAGTGCTTGCTAAAGTTGCAACAATATTGAAGGACTGTCCTGATGTTGTGGCTGATGATGACATGCCACCTGGTTTGCTACCCATGAGGAAGATCTCCCACCAGATGGATTTTATTCCTGGTGCTAGTCTTCCCAATAAGGCACCTCCTAGGATGGATCCTATGAGAACTGTGGAGTTGAACAAGCAAGTCAAGGAGTTGCTTGAAAGAGGCTTGATTAAAAAAACCTAAGCCCATGTGCAGTACCTGCTGTATTGACACCAAAGAGAGATGGTGAATGGAGGATATGTACTAATTCCTGAACCATCAACAAGATCACTATCAGGTATAGATTTCCCATCCCAAGAATAAATGATTTACTAGATCATTTGTGTGGATCTAGATTTTTTTCTAAGATTGATTTGAAGAGTGGTTACCATCAAATCAGAATAAGAGAAGGGGATGAGTGGAAAACAGCCTTCTAGACAAAGGATGGGCTAATGAGTGGTTGGTTATGCCATTTGGGCTTACCAATCCACCCAGCACTTTCATGAGATTGATGACAAAAGTGCTGAAACCAACTTGGTGGTTATTAAACCAACCTAGAGAGTGCCTACATGCACTACCCTTTTGCTTCAATAATGTAAGACATATATGCTAACATCCCCCCTTATTACATTATTGGCAAATTCCAATAGTATCTCGAAACTTTTCATATTTGATACGTCCAAGTGCTTTGGTAAAGATATCTGCAACTTGTGCATCAGTAGGAATGTATTGAAGTTGTATATGGTGCTTTGGAACTTCATCTCGAATGAAATGACATCTGGTATCAACATGTTTGGTACGTTCATGAAAAATTGGATTTTTGACAAGATTCAAAACACCTTGATTGTCACAAAACAAATGAAGAGGAAGATTCTTTGGAAGACCCATGTTTGTAAGAATGCGACTTAACCACATTATCTCACAGACTGCTTCACTGGCTGCACGATATTCTGCCTCTGTAGAAGATAAAGCAACCACATGCTGCTTCTTATTGTGCCATGAGACAGGTCCAGATCCTAGATGAAAAACATATCCATAAGTGGATTTACGATCATCAATGGATCTAGCATAATCCGAGTCCGTGTATCCTAGTAAGAAAAACTTATTATTCTTTTTGTATTCCAGACCATAATTTGTACTACCACGAACATAATGAAGAACTCTTTTTGCTGCTTTCCAGTGACTCATCTTAGGTTCTTGCATGAACCTTGAAAGATAGCCCACAGCAAAACTGAGATCTGGCGACTCCCATGGTATTTGTCAGATATAGGAGACTCCCAATCAATTGGCGATAGAGAGTACCATCTACCTGAGGTGATTCATCATATCGTGATAACTTAAGTCCTTGCTCCATTGGAGTTGCTTTTGACTTACAATTAGTCATCCGATATTTTTCTACTAAAGTCTTGGCATATTTCTTTTGTGTTACTCTAATATGAAATCTTTTGTGAGTAACTTCTAAACCAGGACAATAGTGCAGAAGTCCTAGATCTGTCATTTCAAAGGATTGCTTCAAATCATTTTTCACTACGTCAATCATTCTTTCCGAGCTTCCTGTTATGATCAGATCATCTACATAAAGTACAAGAATCACTATATCAGACCCATTTTTCTTAATATAGAGATTTACATCTGAAGGACTTCTTTTGAATCCATGTTGCACAAGGTGATTGTCTATCTTGATATACCAAGCTCGAGGAGCTTGTTTGAGCCCATACAAGGATTTTATCAACTTGCATACTTTTTGTTCTTGCCCCTCAACCACGAATCCTTCTAGTTGAGTCATGTATACTTCTTCCTATAAGTCACCATTCAAGAAAGCACTTTTAACATCCATCTAATGCAACTTCCACCCAAACTGAGCTCCCATGGCACAAAGTACTCGAATGATAGTCATTTTTGCGGTAGGGGCAAAAGTCTCTCCATAGTCTATGACTTCTTTATGAGCATAACCCTTCGCAACAAGTCGGGCTTTATGCTTATCAATAGATCCATCTGCCTTATACTTCACTTTGAACACCCATTTGCAGCCTATGGGTTTCTTTCCTGTTGGCAGATCGACTAACTTCCAAGTATTATTTTTTATGAGAGACATATGTTCTACATCCATGGCCTCTTTCCACTGTGGTTTATCAAGTGCATATTGAACCGTTGTGGGTTCATTTGCATTCAATGTAGACATATAAACCTTTTCTTCATCCTCATCTTCTTCTCTATCATTTTCTGTACCCACTGACAAATCATCAAAGTGTTGACAAAGTTCGTCAACCTCTGAAGTAGATTCCTCTGCTCTCATTTTCTGAGTCATACTACGAGTACATGGCCTATCTAGAGATAGATCTGGAAGGGAATTCAACTTAGCATCTCTCAAAGTGCTAGTATACCATTTTGGGACTTTCTGTTGTTTTTGTGGAAGTTGAACCTCCTTCTTAGGTTCTTCTTCATCTAGGTATACAGTTGTAGATGTGTCTTTTGATGTGAAAGCTTCATCAAATACAACATCTCTACTTACGTGTGTCTTCTTGGTCTTAGGATCAATCAATCGATAACCTTTTGAATACTCATCATAGCCAAGAAAGATACACTGCAGGGTTTTCTCATCCAACTTCCTCCTTTTCTGTTTTGGAATGTGCATGAATGCTTTACATCCAAACACCCTTAAATGAGAAATGGAGGGTTTCTTACCACTCCAAGCTCCTTGTGGTGTTTTCCCTTGTAGAGCTCTAGTGGGTGCTCTATTTAGGAGGTATGATGCTATGTTTACTGCTTCTGCCCAATATTGATCCTCAAGATGTGCTCCCTTTAGCATACATCGAACCATTTCCATAATGGAACGATTTCTCCTTTTTGCAACTCCATTCTGCTGAGGTGTATAGGCTGTACTCAGATGTCTTTTGATCCAATGTTTCTTAAGAAAATCTGAAAACTCTTCAGAGGTGTATTCCCCCCCTCGATCTGAGCGGAGGGTTTTTATGAAACATCTCGACTCCTTCTCGACAAGTTTCTTGAATTGTTGAAAGTAGAGAAACGCTTCTGATTTCAACTGAAGAAAGAAAACCCACATCTTCCGTGAGTAATTGTCAACAAATAGTTGAAAATACTTCTTTCCACCATAGCTGGTTGGCATAGGACCACACAGATCAGTATGTACCAGCTCTAAAGGGTTTGTAGCTCAAGAGAAGCTAGTTTCAAAAGGTACTCTGTGTTGCTTCCCTGCTAAGCAATCCAAGCACACTGGTAAGATAGATGAGAGTGGAGGAAGACCTTTCACCATCCCATATCTGTGTAATTCAAGCAAATATCTTGAACCAAGGTGCCCATAATGTCTATGCCAGAGAGAGGTGGCCTCCTTTGTAGTTGCAGCCAGAGCAACATGAGGAGTTGAAAGAGCATCTAGAATGAACAAGCCATGTTTGGAGGATCCGGTTGCAACATGTTTACCACTGTGGGTGATAAAACATCTCTTCTTGCCTTTGACAACTCGAAACACGACATCCATGTTTCTATCCAACATTTGTGTGGCTGAGAGCAGATTATTGGCTAATCCTGGAACATAGAGAACCTTCTCAATTTGAAAATTACCATCAGGAAGGGACACAAAAACATCCCCTTCTCCCTTTACTTGATAGACTTGATTGTCAACAATTGTGACTGGCTTACCTTCTTTCTCCGCAAAAGTATCAAACCATGATTTGTCCCCAGTCATGTGTTTGCTAGCTCTTGAATCAATATACCATACAGCATCTATCTGGGAAGACGAAGTATGGGTCCTAAGCACCTTGTGTGCTCTTTCAGAGTCAGAATTTGAATCGGACCCAGGAGAATCCGAGTCCGAGTTGGAGTCGGCATAAGCAACATGGCCTTTAGGTTGCTTATGTTTCTTGTTGTATTTATGTTTGTCTTTGCCCTTCTTCTTAGGACCTTGATCGTTTTGTTGCTTGTTTTTGAACCAACACTTGTTGGTGTCATGGTTATTCATATCACAAATCTTGCAATAATTTTTATCCTTCTGCTGATTTTGCTTCCCTTTTCCTTTGGAAGAAGGACCCCCTTTTTGAAAGTGACCTTGTTTCTTACCACTTTGTTGTATGGAAAGAGCATTATCTGGCACGTCATCTTTCCGAACCTGATTTGCCTCCTCAGTTTGAAGCAAATTTACCAGCTCCACAAATGATACTTGTCTACCAGAAACATTGAGAGAAGTGATCAACATCTTGTAGGAATCTGGCAATGCTCTCAAGATGACAGATTTCAAGATATCATCATCCATTGGTTTTCCCATGGCATTCAATTTGGCTTTCAAGTCAGCCACTCTGCAAAGGAATATATCAACTATTTCCCCAGAATTCATACTGAGAGTATGTAGTTGAGTTTGAAGATTTAGAATAGTGGATTGATTCTTTCCTTCATATACTGTGATCAAGGCATCCCAAGCTACCTTACTAGTTTTTGCATCACAAATATGAGGTTGCACCTCATCTGTAGTAGCAAGCAAGATAAACACAAGACTCTTCTTGTCCTTCTTATCCCAAGCATCTTGATCTGTTCTTGTTGTCTGAGGGCGCTTTGCAGTGCCAGTCACTACATCCCATAAATCTTCCAACTGAAGAATGGCTTTCATCTTTGTTTTCCATGGAACAAAGTTAGGACCTTTCAACAACTGTGAATCTGAGAGATACTTGTGAATTGTGGCCATTATGAAGGTTCCTTATATCACCAATTGGTCTCCCTTTCTTTATACCTACTAGATCTTTATATCGTAACCATTCAATATATACCCACCCTTACGTGAGGGAGACTATAGGTATATATGAACAGTATACTACTCAATATGTACCCGCCCTTACGTGAGAGAGACTATAAGTACATATGAGAAGCACAATATATTGAACATAGGCGATACTGAAAGGGCATCGTGTTGTTAATGACACCTACCATAGAAAGTTTTATTCCTCATGCGTGGGGCGTAACTTCCCCTAAACACTTTGGAAAAAAAACTTTCGTCAGGATTTACGCCTAACAACAATCACGATGTGGGTATGAAATGGAAAAAAAAATAGATCTGGTTTGCCTTATTTCTCCCCGACGATTAATAGAGAACAAGCTCAGACATCATTGTTGCAGCTATATTAGGCGGCGAATACAGTAGTCCAAAGCACGACAACATTACCTGTAAGTGTGGACCAGAGGTATCTCAAATACCGAACGTTGTTGTGCAATAAATTGCACAAATAGGGTATAAATTTGGGGTCTTATTTTTATCCGTAATTTATGATTGTTAATGCAAGAAAACAGAATATTTAAATGCAAAACAAATCACAAATGCCCACAAATTTAAACACCTATTACAAATCTAGCAGATTTTTTTACTCTCAAATGTTTTGATTTCCCCCCTTTATCTGACAATTTTGCAAATGAATCATGTGAAGACTGTCCCCCTTTCGTTTGGCAAAATAGAGAAGGAAGAAAAAAAAATTGTACCTTAACTCCAAAAAATTTTGATGGAAGCCTTTTAAGGTGTCAATTTTGGACAGCATAGGCGTCAATTGCAGGAGAAGCGTCAATTGAATAGCCTGGGGCGTCAAAAGAACCCCACCCGCCATCAACAAATTTCCACCTCCGTCGAAAAAAAAATAGGGTGTCAAACAACACTAACACCCGTCAATACATGCGCAGCGAATGGAACCCGCGACCTCGCGGCGATCAAGCACAACACAAACCACATTTGCCAAAAGGCCCAACGAGAGTAAACAAGAACCAAACAAATCTTATACCTTCGGCAATGGAGAGAAGAAAGGAAATTTTTTTTAAAAAAAACCTTATACCTCCCCGCAGCGAATGGAACCCGCGACCTCGCGGCGGTCAAGCACAACACGAACCACGTGAGCCAAAGGGCCCGACGAGAACCTCTGTGAAAACAGTGGATCTTATCACATCGAGTGCAAAGGATTTTGTTTTAAAAAACAATAATCCCACATGGCCTATGCTGCCATTGTAGGATTGTTTAAAAACGACAAAGACCATATGATGTTTCGGTTGCCTCTGGGCAACCACCCCACCCCTTTTGCCTCCGCAGTCGCCTTCCAGTATCCTCTGCTTGCTATCTGCGTGTCCTCCTGCCTGCGTGTCGCGTTCGTCAGTGGTTGGCTTTGTTTGTGTCCTGCGTGTCGCATCCGCCAGTGGCTGGCTCTGTTTGTGTTTTGCGTGTCGCGTCTGTCAGTGGTTGGCTCTTGGCTCGTCTTCCTGTCTGCGTCTGCCCAACGCTTGCCTGCGATCTTCCATGCTCTGATACCATGTAGAGTTTCACGATGCATTGATTCATTCCGATTGATATCAATTATAAAGATTACAATGTGGTTACAATAAGTTGGTTTATGAAACCAACTTGGTGGTTATTAAACCAACCTAGAGAGCGCCTACGTGCGCTACCCTTTTGCTTCAATAATGTAAGACATATATGCTAACAAATTTAGAGTTGTCATCAGTTAAAATTGCCAAGGAATACCATGCAATTTTTGTGAGTCCTTGATAAAGACATTTGCAACCTAATGACCTTTCGTTCCTTTATTATGTCAACAAGAAGTGCATACTTGGTTTGTCAACAACCCCTAGGACAACATTTTCTCCTTTTGATCTCGGCAGATCTTTTGTAAAGCAAATAGTTCACTCTTTTCATCTTTGACTTGTCATAGAAAATGGATGTTGTAGTCTTATATAAGACCCTACGACTACATAAGTTGTTTAGCACAAGAATAGTATACATAGCAGCGGAAAGTTGAGATTCTCCAACACTAAGTTATCCATATAGCAGTTCAGGTGTTTCAGATACAAGATTCACTTGGCCCCAAATCTAGGTCGAAATTGTGTTTTGCAATTTTGGGCTTACTCGAGTGAGTTCAAGGGATCAAACATGGACAGACTGATTTATGTCCCTTTCATGACATTCTACTCATGTTCAGCTTTCCTATTTCAAGATCCACTCATGAAGATAATTTAAGATTGGCCTAGCAAAAAAGACTCTTAAATTACCTTTCTTATTGTACACCATCACATGGGAGAGAACACTTACAAGTTTAATCTTCTATTATCCCTCGGATTGCACCATCTTCGATGTAGAGCTTCTCCAAATCGACTGCAGCTTTTAGATTTAAATTTTGATTGCACCACTCCAATAATGACAAATTCAATAGTGCAAATAGGGACCAAGGCTTCCTTAAGACAAAAATGAAATCAAATATTATTAATGTCCTCGGTGGACCAAAATAAGACCCAAGGGACTATAAGAAGGACAATAATGACTGCCAACTAGCGGGCTAAAAAGCCCAAAAAAGAAAAGAGCTAAGATAAATACAAGACGAAACCCGACAACCGGGCCAAAGAGTAAAGGAGAAAGAAAAAGGGAGCGCAAAGGGGGGAGGGTTGCAGTCCGAAAGAGAGGAGTACACGCCATGAATAACGGAGAGAGAGGAGGGGGGAGGGAGCAGCCCCGGAGGGGCAAGCTCCAAGAACCTCCCAAAAAACTAATCTCTCCTAACAGTCGAGGCCAAAGTACCAGTGTTGAAGAAGTCCATGATATGTCTCTGTCCATCTCTGGTTCGAAACCCTGACAAAGAATACCCTTTCCATCAGGTTGTCAAAGCAAGGGTACTCATCCATCAAGGAAAATTGTTCACCACGAATCAAATAGAGAGTAACTTCCCACATGTAGTTTAGGAACTTGATGCATTGGAAGCCACTACTGCTCAACAAGGCCAACTGATCCAAACAGTGATGTAGGTAGGAACATAATGCAACGGAAGCCACTGCTGCTCAGCAAGGCCAACTGATCCAAACAGTGATGTAGGTTCCAGGTAAGATTTTTTTTTTTGCAACTTTTGGGTCTCCAAGAGTGGATTTCAAGCGTCAAACAGAGTCCAGCCCCCTCTGTTACACTATTACACATCCTAAGCTTCCCAAAGCATTTTAAACTGCCTTGTTTTGGATATGATAATGAGAGGATGGCCTTTGAAATTTGACCTATCAAGACTACTAATTGCTAGTATTTTCCACGTTAATGCCATATCAACACTAGTCATTAAATTGCAATGCAAATCTTTACTAATTTTTGGAAGGTAAACCATTTTGTCTCTCAACAATGTCCCTTTATTTCTCATTGTACATAGTTGTATAAATGCATGTTGATCAATGGTGGAATGGATTCAACATAGTCTTACATCCTTTCTAAGAGATCTATTGTACAAAACAAAACTTCACACGCATAAAAACTAATGAAATTATTTGATATTGGTCTTTCCATGTTATGAATGATCCAATGGTCCTTTGCATTTCTCTTCTTTGTCATAACATATTAGATTTTGCAATTTGATGTGTTTTTACCCAAAATGCATCTAACATTCATACTAGTGGAATTAGAGAACTTTATTCTACACATATCCTTTCAACCAAAGTCAAAGTACATGTCGTATGGGGAAGCATCTGTTGTCACATAACAAATCATATACAATGCAATAAAGTAATGCAGAAACAAGCACTTTGTAATGAAATGCTACACTGTATAATGAAGCCAACAATAGAAGATCACTCGCAACAAAGTATGCAAATTCCAATTCCTAAAGATCAAGCATGTGTCATCATTCTCAATGGTTAAGATACATTAGGATAGCTTAGTCATGAGTACAACACAAGCCACAATACCATATCACCACATGATGATAATACTCAAGACCAGGTACATAAAGAAGTGAGGTGGAGGTTGATGAACAATAGCTGCCATACCCACTTAGCATCGACTCCATGGCGGTTCACATCATCAAAGGCCCTGAACCCTAGAGGTCACTACATCGCATCATCCCCCCATCCAAGCCAAGCCACAAGTGCATGCATATACAAAGGTAGTATTGTAGCTAAGGGGGTTGCCACCAACCCAAAATCGGTGGCGTCCCTCCCATATAGATGGTCTCCTAGCCAATTAGGTAGACAATATCCACCAAACACCCTACAGAGGAGCAACACAAGTAAAACCCTCTAATCGTAATGACCAGACTAAGCCCAAGGCCCATTAATTCCTAAGTCTCTTACAACATTATAAGATGATGTTGCAAAACACCTGACACTATTTGAATTAACTTGAGAGCTATATCATCCTCCAGAGTTGTCGATAGCTTGCCAAGAATACCCACCAATAAGAGTTCTTCCCAATTCCTCCCTCAACATCCAACTAATGATCCAACTTCCACCAATCTTGAATCTCAAAAAGGCTTGGATAGGGCCACCATAGGATAAGATGTACAAGGGAATTCCCTTCCCCTATAACTCCACAAATATGACACCTATCACTTATGGATGGATTCATCAAACATAACCTAATGGATTGACTCACCATCACAAACCCTGTAGCATGAGGGTGAGTATTTCGATGGTTGGAGGAACAATTGGAATGGAAGAGACTAGGAGCCAACTAAGACTGCAGTCATTATTTGTTCATCTTCGAACATACTCCAAACTTGTATGGCACAATCACTTGTATATCACAATCACTCATACGGCACTTGACTTGTATGGCACAATCACTTGAACGACATGGTTGCAATCTTGTCTAACGGTAATCTTCCTACAACTTTACTCCAATCGGCAATATCTCCGTACAGCAACAACTACATCCCTTTCCTCGTACAACCCCCCTCATATGGCATTGGCAACGTCCTTCATACAAGCAGAGCCCAACTGCATCTGTACGACGACTCTCGTATAGTTACAATACATTGTAACTACCTACATCTCCTGTTTGCAACCTACAACTTACACCCACAAAACATGGCAACCTACAATCTTACAGCAACATTGTATCACACAACATACACACAGAGATGGTAATACAATGTTATTTGCATTATCTCGTTGCCTATATGACATTGTCAATACATATATGCCTGCACTTGCAGTACACAGAATGCTCTCTATCATAGAACAATATGGAATCCTCATACTATCTCCTACATTGTGCTCTCTCTCGTACATACAATGCTTATGCTCATAATAATGAACAATGAAAGGGGGGTTCCTATTTATTATTTGGTACTTGTTGTTGCTAGCAATAGCTTCCAAGACACTCACCACTTAAACATCTCCCCCTTCGGACGTACACTTGACACCCTTATTGCACATTATATTATATTGCAATTTATCAATCTTATGACCAAATTGCATTACATTTCACTAACATTTGACTCTCATTTGAATTTACATTTATATTTCAATTTCATTACAAAACTTAGTGCATATTTTGCACTCAGACTCCTATGTATAATGTAAAACCCTTGTTGGCTGCCTGTAATTAATCTGAGTTCGCTTTGAAAAGTTTTCTATTCCAATCATGCTCCGCACACTACTAGTCTCTAACTCCCATCGCTGCTTTTAATGGACATTTGCAAGCTTCTTCATCCTTTCATTATCTTGTGCCCATTGCACTAGCTTGCCTATCTCGTTCACCATCAACTACCATTTTCGTCCGAGTTCCCTTTGGTAGGTTTTCTATTCCAATCATGCTCCACACACTGCTAGTCTCTAACTCCCATGGCTGCTTTTGATGGACATCTGCAAGCTTCTTCATCCTTTCATTATCTTGTGCCCATTGCACTAGCTTGCCTATCTTGTTCTCCACCATCAACTACCATTTTCGCCAATATCCAACACATCCAATTTGGAACTCCAACCTTGCTCTATCTATGGCTCTAGATATCTTCTTGAAAAAAGCATCAACCTGCTCATCTATATAGTTCCCTAGAGTTGGTGGTTTCCTAAAATTTGGCACTTCTATCAGGAAATGATCACTGCCATCCATCTCTATGTTTGTATCGTCTCCTGTGGTGGTTTCCTCCACATCCTCTCCTCCTCGTCCTATCAAGTTGATAGGCCTTTTGGCTGCCTTGCCCTATTGTACTAGTGTTGTCTTAGTTGCCACCCTTTTGTGTTCTCTCCAGTTCACATTCTAACAGTTGGCTACCATATCCTTTATACATCACTTTGAATTCTGATGCAATCTCTTTTCTCTTTTCCCTTTTCTCCTAGTTCAACTGGCATTGTTCTGCTTCTAGCCAACTCCTCTGATGCAGATGTAATTTCATACTCTGCATCCTCCTCCAATGGCGATGATCCACATAAATCCTTCTGTTGTACTAAGGATGTTGGAACATTAAAAATATTGGGTGGCTCGATATTTCCCACTTGTTCCTCTCCTTGACCTTCTACAACCTCCATTGCTGCAATTTCTTCTTCAATATCCACAACATCAATTGGTACTTATTGTTGTGTTGTTATGTGTTCCTCTTCTTGTTCACCTTGCACAAGCAGCTCCTCAGGTTGTTGCTCCTCCACTGCAGCCCTTTTGTGAGTCATATCTCTGCTTGCAGTGTCTATCTGCCCAATCTGACTCACCGGTTGTGCAGGTTCCTCCAATCACATTGTCTTCCATAGCCAAAATCTTCTTAAAAATGATTGCTAAAAATTTAATACGAATTTTTTTATTTTGAAAAAAATATTCGCATGGCCAAGAAACAGCACAAATAACCCAACTTCAAACAACCATAACTTCCTCAATACTGATCAGAATTTAACAAATGAGCAGTCATTATTTTTGTAGTACTCAAAACGAGCTAAACAATGAGGCAAAAACCTTTTGAAAATAACTGTTGAAATAAAAAATGTGACCTCTGCAAAATGTGACGTTTTTATGAAAAAACGTGCCCTAGCTTTGCAAAAACAACCCCACTTTGCCAGAATCGTTGCTTTGATACCAAATGTTATGAACCTCTATTCTCATTACAATAAATCATTCAACAATTTGCATAAATATCAACATGCATCCACAAATAAATTGCACAATAAATTCCACACAACAAAATAGAGATTGATTATACCCTTGAGGTAGGGCAACACCATACAATGCTCCTTATTGAAGGAAGCCACTCCACAAGATCTCCAGCTCCACAAGCCAAGACTTCTACAAGAATACTTCATACATATCCTTTTACAATGGGGGTACATCTCTCTTTATACAAGAGTGCGACGGTTCACCTTCTATGAGTTACAAAGTGCGTAATAATATCACCTCTAGAGCATCCTCTCTTGTGTGAGCATCGCTCAATGGTTGAGAATGTGGATTTCTCCCCATGTGTGGTTTCCGTTGGTTTATTTCCCTTGTGGGCCCCAAGTTAGCTCTAGGGTCCATTCTTCACTCCTCTCGTACTGCCTAGTCTTGTGTACTTTTTCAAATAAAAATTTCTAAAAATACCTTGAGCAACGTTGCGAGAGTCTTGAGCCATTATCCCACATGTATCCCACGATGGCCCTCATGGGTATATAAAGCACAACACCCACATAGAGCTTTGCTAATAAAGAAGCAGGCGAACCATGACCCAGCCCCTCAAACGAGCAAATCATGGCCCAAACGTATGCTCCATCCTCTCTTGTGGGAGCATCGCTCGATGGTGGTGAGTGTGGATTTCTCCCCATGTGTGGTTTTTGTTGGTTTATTTCCCTTGTGGGCCCCATGTTAGCTCTAGGGTCCATTCTTCGCTCCTCTCGTACTGCCTACTCTCATACTTTCTCAAATAAAAAAATCTAAAAATACCTTGAGCAACGCTGCAAGAGTCTTGAGCCATTACCCCACATGTATCCCACGATGGCCCTCACAATGGTATATAAAGCACAACACCCACATAAAGCTTTGCAAATCAGGAAGCAAGCTTTTGGGTGAAATGCCCTAGAGGAAGCAAGCAAACCATGACCCAGCCCCTCAAACAAGTGAATCATGGCCCAACCGTATGCTCCATCCTCTCTTGTGGTGAGTGTGGATTTCTCCCCATGTGTGATTTTTGTTGGTTTATTTCCCTTGTGGGTTGCATGTTAGTTGTAGGGTCCATTCTTCGCTCTTCTCGTACTGCCTAATCTCATACTTTCTCAAATAAAAAAATCTAAAAATACTTGAGAAACGTTGAGAGAGTCTTGAGCCATTATCCCACATGTATCCCACAATGGCCCTCATGGTGGTAAATAAAGCACAACACCCACATAGAGCTTTGCAAATCAGGAAGCAGGCTTTTGGGTGAAATGCCCTAGTGGAAGCAGGCGAACCATGACCCAACCTCTCAAACGAGCAAATCATAGCCCAACCGTATGCTCCATCCTCTCTTATAAGAGCATCGCTCGATGGTGGTGAGTGTGGATTTCTACCCATGTGTGGTTTCCGTTGGTTGTATTTCCCTTGTAGGCCCCATGTTAGCTCTAGAGTCCATTCTTCGCTCCTCTCGTACTACCTAGTCTTGTACTTTCTCAAATAAAAAATTCTTAAGAGTGCATGAGAGTTAGATTTACCTCTGGTGATGGATCATTTCAGGATAGCTGCAACCCTATCTCCATTGGGGTAGGCATTAGTTTGCAGTTTATCATCTGAAGTGTCTTGAGTAATGTCTTGGCATACTTAATCCGTGAAATGAAAATGTGATTCTCCATTTGCGTTACGTCCAAACCAAGACAAACGACTTCTTCAAATCAGTCATGTTAAATGACTTCTTCAAATCATTCTTGGTCCTCTCATTCAACTTCTTTGAATTACTTGTGATGACCAAGTCGTCGACATACACAATTATGATCACAACCTTCACCCCTTGTTGTTTGAGCTATAAGTTCGGATCATAGGGATTGCGATCGCAATCCATATGTCGCAGAAGATGCTCATCAATTTCAATATGCCAAGTTCTAGGAGCTAGCTTCAGCCCATAGAGAGATTTGATGAGCTGACAAACCTTTTTCTCCTGTCTAGGAATGACATATTTCTCTGGCTGAGTCATATAAACTTCTTTTGTTAGGTCACCATTAATAAAAGCACTTTTCGCATCCATCTGATGTAACTAATGAGGCCATTTAATGACCATTTTATGGCCATCATTGCAGTATATTTTTCTTATTCTAAGTTCTTTAGACACTCAGTAATTAATTGGCAGACATTTTAACTAATTTTGCATATTTGCGCAATAGAATATTGTGGATAAATAGATGGTTAATTATGTGGATATTGGGACTAACATTGTGTTATTATACTATAAATGTGTTATTTGTATAGTATGTAGATTTCCTCGTAATCAATAAGCATTTATTATGATCATGTTCGAAAATTGAATGTTTCGATAAGTGCTATAGTTTTTTTGTAAAAACAATGTATTCTACTTATAGTGCTATGTCGCTACAAGTTAGAGTAACTATATTCAAGCGGAACTTGTAGCACGCAATTGTTGACAAAGTGTTATTCACAGAGTCTGTTGCCACATTTTGCACGGGGTGCCATGTTTTCAAATTTTGTAAGTATGCTGCTCTTCCTTCCCTCCTCCTCTTTCTTCCCTTTCTCCATTTTTCCCTTTCTCCCTTTCCTGCAGTTTCATTCCTCCCTTTTTCCCTTGTACTTCCCCCAGTCAAGTTCCCAAAGCCGAGCAAGTGTTCCCTGAAAAATTCTAAGTGTCAGGGCGCAACCCGACTTCGCAGCGAAGTCGGGGTGCGCCCTCAAGTTGGAGCGCACTAGGGAATGCGAAGTGCGAAAGCAGACAGGAGATGAGCAGAATTTGGCTAAGTGTCAGAGCGCAACCCGACTTCGCAGCGAAGTCGGGGTGCGCTCTTCTTCCTGTGCGCACTTGGGAAACAGTGTTGCAGAAATTCAGCTAAGTGCTGGAGCGCAACCCGACTTCGCAGCGAAGTCGGGGTGCGCTCCCCTTTTTGTGCGCAGTCCGAACAGCGGCAAAATCAGCTTAAGTACCGGTGCGCAACCCGACTTCGCAGCGAAGTCGGGCTGCGCCCTCTGACCGGTGCGCAGTTGGGCAAGATTCATCAAGCAAGCCCAGAAATTGGCTAAGGCACGGAGGCCTCCCCAACTGCGCTGTTTCCCACCTGCGCTACCCGACGGCGCTCTGATCCCGGGCGAAGTTGGACAAACTGCCTTTCAAGGCAGACATGTGTCACTCATCAGAATCCGACAAGTGTCCAAGCCTCGGGATTCGAGCCGAGATGTGACGGGAACAAGGACAAGCATGGACCGCACTACCTACGCCAGCTGCCCCCATTTAAGCTGATGTAAAGTTCCATCTACCACAGCTACCCGCATTCCTGCTGATTAGAAGTTTCACCCAACGCGCTGCCACGTAGCTGTACAGCTTTCAGGGAGACCTTGCTGCAAGTACAGGTCCTCGCCGACGAGAGTCGGCATCGGCGGCTCCTCGGCCGCTTTTGTCGGCTATTGTCGCAGTGCCGGGACTTTGTGCCCGTAATTGTAATCGGGGGAACTTGGGCTATAAATAGCCACATCAATTTCATTGTAAAGGTGGTGGAAGGGGAATATCTTGCTAGGGAACCATTGTAGCTATACGTTTGCTTCTGAAATGCAAGACACATACTTGGCTCGCCTTCTTGTCATCATCTTGTATCTTGCCTCTCCTTGTCATTTCTGCCTCATGTTTCTTATTTCATTGCTTACTTGTTGTACTGAACTCTGGACTCCAGTATTTGGTGATTAAGTATTCCTGGAATGCATAGATAGAGGATACATAGGATGCATGATAGCTGTAGTTTCTATGGTGTGTTTTGTGTTTAAATTGTTGTTAGTAGTGGTGATTGATCGTTGTCGTGCTGCTTATTCCCCCCACCCAACTCCAATCACATTTGGATTCTCTTTCCGCAATTTATCTCTTTCCTGCACTCTTAGCTTAAACACTAAAAACCCACAGGAAGCCGGCCTTCTCCGGAGATTGGCACGGAAGGCATTCCTTCCTTCCGGCCTTTCAATCTGGTGGGCGAATCTGGGCGCATTATACCAAATCCTTTCCTCATGGCAGATTCGTAACCAACAGTTTCTCCAGCACGCCCGGTGGGACATGGAAGTTTCCCACCCCAAAACAGAATCGAAGCACTGGTGTTCGCTTCATTCGTTGTTAAAAATCGAACCCTGGCGACTATGCAAGTACCTGAATATTCTCTGAGTCCGTGAAGACCGGTCCGAACGCCTTCATGCAAACGAGAAGGTGGAGAGCAAGGAATCCGGGAAACCAGCCTGACCTTTACGAAATTGACATTGCCGCTCCAGGAGAGCGCGTCAGGCTGGCTGACCACCAAGCTCGCATAGAAGAATTCGAGCCCGAAATCGAAGAGGCCGAGGCTGAAGAGCAATCTACATCCTCGGACGGTACCGATACCGAGTACACTACCGGAGGAGAAGAAGACATGGCTGCCCAGCAGAACGATGATGATCTCTTCCCGGCGGTAGACTCCACGGGGCCCTTGGCCCTAGTCGGACAGCAAGCTGTGCCCCCCGCTGCCTTAAAGTCCATCCCTACATACGATGGCTACGGCAAGACGGCGTACGAACACATCCAGGACATTCTGGCCCTGGCTGCGCTACATTCCATTACAGACGAGAGTGTGAAGACCCGTCTGCTGGCCCTTTCCCTAAGGGGAAAGCTTCTCTACTGGTGGAGATCACTGCCAGAGGGATCTATCACGGGGTGGCGCCAGCTGGCCGGCAGGCTCGTGAAAGGATGCAACGAGTCTGCTGATCCCTCTTCTTTGTTGCATCAATTCCAAAGCATCCAGCGACACCCCCAAGAGGAGGTGTCGGACTTCAACATCAGGTTTGCGAGGTCTTGGAAACGAGTACCTCGCGAACTTCGACCTTCAGCAAGTCAGGCTGCGCACTACTACCTGAGGTCTTTCAACTCAGACATTTGCCTACTGCTGAAGATAGCCCGAATCGACTCATTCCCTACCCTGTACGAGGCTGCCCAGCAAGCTGAAATGGATATCATCTCCATAGGCAGGCTCCCGCATAGGGTACAACCACCCATTTACCCTGACTTTCCTCAATCCCAGTACCCATCAGCCTCCGGTGTGATGCCGTCAACTTCAGGACAGCATCCCCAGCAGCAATGGAATCCGGCGCCGGTCGTAAATCCCTACGGCCCGCCACAAATACATTATCCTAACCCGCCGCCTCCTCCTCCGCATTATCCAGCACTCCCAGCTCCCCCTCAGTATGCGCAGTATTCTACACCTCCTCCATTGGCTGCATTACCTCCGCCAGCTCAGTTGCCGCCTCCGGACAATGATATTCAAAACAAAATCCTCCAGGAGGTACGGGCTCTGGCCTCTGGATATCACACCATGTCCAACGACATGACTATACTGAAGAAGAAACAGGCCCAGATGGACCTTGTTCCAAGGAGGCCATATCCTCCTCCGGCACTGACAAAAGATCAAGCCGCAGAACGGCGAGATCAGAGGCGCCCTCCTGCAAGAAATGCTGCCATCGAGGACCAACCTGGCACTTCTGACCAGGTTAACTGGTGCACCACGTGCAACGACCCGCATTCAGAAGAAGATTGCACACTGCACCAGCATTACCTCCAGACTCTGGCGGGCAGCGCCATAGAGGACGAAGAACTCTACATGATCCTGGACGATGAAGGCAACTTTGCCGTCCCAGAGGAAGATCTGGTGTTGCCCCCTGCCAAGGAAGACAGAAAGTCTGCTGAAGCTGCTGCAAAGCCCTTGAAGGTATACGCCAGGAGAGAAAAGGCGCAACCTGCTGGGCTGCCACCTGACAAGAGGCTGTGGCCTTACACGGCCAAGGAAAAATTGCCTGCAGCCAAGCCTCCCGCAGCAAAAGCTCCCGCAGCTCAGCCTCCAGCTGAAACCAAAGAACAAGCTCAGGAGAAGCTGAGATATCCGTCTCTGACAAAGAGACAGAGAGTTGAAGCCACGCAGCAATACCGGACGAAGTATGAGCCGGCGAAAGAAACGGAGGGAGCTAGCACCTCAGGCTACAGCATAGTGGATGAGCTGAAGAGGACCCCCGCAAGGATAAGCATGTATGATGCTCTTCTGCTCCCAGGGCAAGTTGATCTGCTGCAGGAATCTCTGAAGAGCATGAAGAATGGCAAGCAGATACAGCCTGTTGTTCTGGTTCAACCCCTGACAGTCTCAGCCACTGGGAAGAACAGACCACCTCCCTTCTATCTGTCATTACGGATGCAAGGGTACATAGTACACAACTGTATGGTGGATTCTGGTGCCTCCACGACCGTTATGCCGAGAGCCGTCTGCGACGAAATCGGGATGGAGTATACAAGGAGCAGCCAAGGTGTGCTGCAACTAGACGGCACCCCTGTCAAGACAGTCGGTGTCATCAAAGATATCCCGATCCGGCTGCACAAAGCTCTTGACATAGTGGTCATTCAAGAGGTCGTGGTTGTCGACTTGGAACCCTACTTCGGCATGTGTCTCTCCAGGGAGTTCACTGCGAAGCTGGGTGGGTATCTGTCTCTGGATTACTCGCATATGGAAGTGCCCTTCAAAGGAAGGAGACTGAAGATCTACAACGAGAAGCCTTCCACATTTCTAGTGGAGAAGATACCCGGAGAAGAGTCGCAGGACTGCATGGTTCAGCTGACGGAGGAAGAACTGGTGGTGGTAGACATGACGGAGCAAGCTCTTGAGCTGTTGCAAGTGGAGGATGAGTTCTCCTTGCTGGATTTCAACGCCATGATCGAGACTGAGCAAGGCTGCTACACCGTCATTCAGCCTGAGAGGCTTGACAAGTCAGCCAAGAAAGAAGTAGGACCTGCACCAAAAAAGCTATGGCAGCTTTTCTTTGATGGCGCCCGATGCAAAAATGGCGCCGGTGCGGGCGTACTCTTGGTTTCCCCGACCGGGATCCAGAAGGACTACACCTACAGGCTGGCTTGGAGCTGTACCAACAACGCGGCGGAGTACGAAGCCCTGTGCTTGGGTTTGAGAAAAGCGGAGAGGCGGGGATAAAGCATCTGCGAGATCTTTGGCGACTCGGAGCTGGTGTGCAACCGGATTACGAACAAGTGCGCCTCCAAGAAGCACTATCTCAAGGCGTACCGTAATCGGGTCCGGGACCCGATGGAGTCATTCGACTCATTGAATGTCAAAGCCATATCACGTGAGAAAAATAAGCACGCCGACATTCGGCGTCTGTTGGAGCCAGGTACGTTCCGGCTGATGACACTGTCCAGAAGCCGAAGCCGGTTCGTACCATCTACAGGCCTTCTGTGCCTGATAAAGACACCCACTGGCAGGTGTTTGACTGTGACGAGGAGATCGTCACATTTTTGGTTACCGAAGCATGTTCAATCGAAGGTAGAGACCTTGATGACGAGCAATATGAGGGGTTGATACAGTTAAAAAATAATCATGTCCCAAAAGGACTGATTACACTAGAAAGTCTCTTTGATCAGAATGACAGAGCAATATCACACAGGATCAAAGTAGACCCCAAGCAGTACGTCGACCTGGAGCTTGAACCTGGAAAGACAATCAAGGTCAGAACGGACTGCACCGAAGAGGAACTCGAGCAGATCAGATCATTGTGCGGAGAGTTCCCCGATATAGTAGCCTGGTGCTACCAGGACTTGAAGGGGTATGACAGACAGATAATCCAGCATACCATTGAGCTAGAAGATGGTGCAAAACCATTCCGGCAGAAGCAGAGGGCTGTAAATCCGAAGATCGAAGCCATGATGAAAGCCGAGCTCCTGAAGATGCTGGAAGCCAAGATCATCTACCCCATCAAGCATTCATCCTGGGTTGCGAACTTGGTCCCCGTGAGGAAGAAGAACGGAGACATTCGTCTCTGTGTAGATTTCAGAAATCTAAATCAGGCCTCACTAAAGGACCATTATCCGCTTCCCCAGATCGATCAGATCCTCCATATAGTTGTTGGAGCGCAGAGATTCTCCCTCCTAGATGGCTTTTCTGGGTACAACCAGATCTGGGTCAAAGATGAGGACCAACATAAGACAGCGTTCACCACCAAATGGGGAACGTTCGCCTATCAGCGCATGCCCTTCGGCTTATCCAATGCTGGCGCCACATTCCGGAGAGCCATGGACCTGGCCTTCCGAGAGCTGCTTAACAAGATCATTGTCATCTACTTGGATGACATGATTGTATTCTCTCACAGGAGAGAGGACCATGCTTCCCACCTGCGGCTGATATTTGAGAGATGTCGTGAATTCGGCATTTCCATAAACCCGAAGAAATCAGTCTTCGCGGTAAGAGAAGGTAAGCTGCTGGGACATGTCATCTCCGAGAAAGGCCTTGCAGTGGACCCTGACAGAGCCGAAGCCCTCCTCCGCTTGCCCGCCCCAGTCGACAAGAAGGGGCTACAGTCCTTCTTCGGCCAGATCAACTTCGTGAGGAAGTTCATACCGGACTTCGCACAAGTGATCAAGCCCATGGCCGAACTGCTGAAAAAGAATGCTGAATTCTTATGGATTGATGAGAGGAGGCAGGCCTTCGAGGAGATCAAGGCCAGAATTGCACAAGCTCCGGTGTTGATAAACCCGGATTACTCCAAGGACTTCATCCTGTACGCGGTGGGAGAACCCGAGAGTTACGCCGCAGTCCTGACTCAGAAGGGAGACGATGGCGAAGAGCGCCCCATAGCGTTCTTAAGCCAGGTGATTCAGCCGCACGAGGAAAAGTACAATTTTATTGAGCGGCAGGTTCACGCAGTCATGAAGTCTCTCCGAAAGTTCAGGCACTTCGTCTCCCAGAGCCGGACAACTGTCTTCGTGATACACCCGGACGTCCGAAACTTCATCATACAAGGGGAGCCGGGTCACAAGAGAGCAGGATGGATTGCCAAAATCCAGGAGTTCGACATCGAGGTGCGGCCAACAAAGCTTATCAGAGGCCGAGCCTTGTGCCAGGAGCTGGCCCGAAGCGCAGCAGCCGAGATATCTGCCTGTAAGTGGGAGGATCCGACAGCAACCACCAACCTAGCCAACTCCTTATCAGAGGAGAGTGACTGGACAGATGACCTGGTGAGGTATTTCTGCACCGGGAGATGTCCAGACCACCTAAATGCCTCACAAAGAAGGAGGTTTCGGCTAAATGCCTTGAAATACACTCTTCGCCCCGAGGGGCTTTACTTCAAGAACATTGACGGCATCCTGTTGCGGTGCGTCAAGAAAACCGACCAACCCAGGGTCCTCGGAGAATTTCACTCCGGGATGCCTGGGGGACACCATTCTGCAAGGCCTACGGCCTTGAAAATCATCAGAGCTGGGTACTATTGGCCCACTCTCTTCACAGACGCACATGCGGTCTGTGTAAAATGTGATAAATGCCAGAGATTTGCTGGCGAAACGAGAAAAGCACCCCTGCCCCTCCAACCAATCCAAGCCGAGACTCCGTTTCAGCAATGGGGTCTGGACTTCATCGGGGTCATTACGCCGAACTCTGCAGCGGGGCACAAGTTCATTCTTACCGCCACCGACTACTTCACTAGGTGGGCAGAGGCGATCCCCACCAAGAATGCGGACCAGGAGACGGTCATCGGGTTCCTCGAGAGCCTCATTACCCGTTTCGGGGTCCCTGAGTCAATAGTGACGGACAATGGTCCGGGGTTCGCAGGCGCTGTACTCACGGAGTACACCAGCAAGTACGGCATTTATCACAAAATGTCTTCTAACTACTACCCGCAGGGGAACGGCCTGGCCGAGTCCACTAACAAGAATCTACTGAAAATCATCAGAAGGACAGTAGAGAAGAACAAGAGGACTTGGCACCTACTCCTGAATCGGGCGCTGTGGGCGGATAGAATATCATTCAAGAAGTCTATCAAGACATCCCCCTATGCGCTCGTATACGGCAAGGAGGCAGTCCTGCCAACCCACATAGAAATTCCCGCCCTCTGGATGTTGGATGAAGAGAGAGGCAACGGGGATCCGGTGGACGCCAGACTGTGCCAGCTACTGCAGTTAGAGGAAGACAGAGAGAAAGCATACCAGGCCTTCACTAAACACGCTGAAGCGACCCAAGGCTGGTTTGCAAAAGGCACCACCGCCCGAGTTTTCAAAATCGGGGACCTAGTGCTGAAGTGGGACTCACTGAAGGCAAAGCCGGGCAACCATGGAAAATTTGACGCCCTCTGGGAGGGTCCCTATCAGATTGCTCGGGCGAATCAGTTCAACGCATTCGTGCTCCGGGATATGGAGGGACAGCTTCTCCCCATTCCCGTCAATGGGTTCCACCTCAAAGTTTATCACCACTGAAGGCGCCCAATGGGTCCTTCCTTGTACAGTTTTCTTTTCCGCATTTTTAGTTTTCAGAATGTACATATTCAGCTTTCAGTTTTCAGTTTTCAAGAGCCCAAGTAGGACTTAAAGCAAACCCCGACTTCGCAGCGAAGTCGGGTGTCGCTCCTTGGATCGTGCGAAGTTCGAGAGAAAGCAGCTGACAAGAGGGGCAAAAATGACTAAGTGCGCAACCCGACTTCGCAGCGAAGTCGGGCTGCGCACCGTCTTGGGAGCGCAGTCGGGGAGCAGGAAGCAAGAAAATGGCTAAGTGTCAAATCAGACTGCGCAACTTTTTGGAGCGAAGTCTGACTGCGCAGTCAAACATGGGCGAAGTCGGAGTGCGCTCATTTTCTGGGCGAAGTCCGAGTGCGCCCTCAATTTTGGGCGCACCCTGAATGACCTATCACGGAAAACATGAAAAATTCTAAGTGTGGGCCCAGAGCGCAGTACGACACAGTGCGAAGTTGGGACGCGTCCCAATTTAAAATCATGGGCCAGAAATTCTCCCTTGAAAGGTGTGCCCAGACGGCGGCTATGACGTCATCAAAAGCACGAGGTCCAAAGAATGTTTAATGATTGCGCGACTTTCAAGAACGACGTCATTAAGAAAGCAAGGCGCATTTGGACCAACTGCAACTAGGGTGCGCTTTTCAAGATTAAACCCATGCACGACCGCCAAAATATTATAACGCTTCCACCAACTTCGAGTTAACCACCTTAACTCCCTCCCTCGCGCCATTAATGCTGCAATCCTTGCCTAGAAAAAGGGCCCTGGCATACTCAGAAAATTCAGATTGTCAAGCTGACTCCGAGACTGCAAAGCGCAGAACTGAGAATTCAGAAGCCGTAATTCTCCGTCTCTGCCACTTCGAACAGAGAAAATGGACAAGGGGAAAGCGCCAGTGCAGGCGCAATCCAGCGAAGAAGGGCACGAAGCTGAGGAACAGACGGAATCAAGCGCTCATGAGAGCGAAGTGCCGCAAGAGCAGAAAAGGAAAACCCGGACGAAGAGAAGTCGAGGGCAAATTCCGCCGCCGCCCGTCAATCACCTGGCCGGGTACAAAGACGGCTCTTTCTCCATCAGCCTCACCAAACTGCGGCCGAACATAGCAAAGTGGGCAGACAAGGTTTCGCCCTCACACCATGTCGGGGCTGCATATAAATCGAACCTGTACTGGTTCTTATGCCCTCCTGTTCATCGGTGCCCGGAGCTGATTGACTCAATCGTAAGATACTACAAGCCAGCTACCTGACAAGTCTGCGAGCACAAGGGAAGAGCGTTGTTTACACTCTTCAGGGAGACCGTCCAGCCAGCCTTCGCCCCAGGGCTTCAGTACGACCCCGGCGCAATTGTCAGAAGGATTAATCTGGATGAACAAACCGGCAGATTTACGCAGACAAAGAGGATGAGAGAATTCCTCGACTCGGAGTTGAAGACTCCGCTGGCAGTCGGACAGTGGCCGACAGGCCCCATACCACTGGACAAATTTGAGAACAAGTACATTTACGTCATCCTGGCGTGGGTCCTCGGCTGCGATTCTGACAAAGTGGTACGCCCGTACCAGCTGGCGCTAGCAGAATGTATCCTGCATGGGGAGTTTTACGACTCCACGGCACAAAAGAGTGGGAAGCGCCCTATTTTCTTTGACTGGGCGGATTGGCTGGCATACGCGATTCATTCAAGCCTGGTCAGACTGCAGCAAAAGCAGACAACGGAATTCCGGTTCAGTTCGTTCCTCACTTGGTTGTGCCTGTATCACACTCACTACCGGATGCAAGTTCCAGGCTTGAAGAAGGTGAATGAAAAGGGAGAGCCGCTGCCAGTCTATGAATGGACGGAGGACCTGTACCGGAAAGGGTCATACTACAAGTTTAATTTCAATTTTCTGGGTATGGTCCTGTCATTGTTCAACGGCGAAGGATCCCGCCCCCCGCTAGCTATGACAAATTATTTGATAAAATACAAGTGCGGGGATACCTTCCGGCTGACACAGGGGGTTGTGGTCAGAATTTATGGATTCAAGGGGAAGTCGTTCCTGCTGCCCTACTTCTGCACTGACCACCAGTACGGGATGGAGATTGCGCGTCAGATGGACTATGTCGAAGAAGAGTTCGGCCAGGGCAAGAAAAGGGGCCATATTTTTCAATATCCGATTTGCTGGGCGAACATCCGAGTGCAAGAGATAGGACAGCACGTCTACCTCGAGCAAGAGCTCGTCGACATAGGTTTGATAATGCTGCCACAGCGCTGGAAGTATGACCCAATTGGGGTCAGGGGTAAATTCACGCATATCTGCCCCCGAGCAGAGATTATGCAAGAAAGGTGTAACAGAACAGGTGCAGACCTCGACTGGCGCATTGATCTGATGAAATCATGGCCTCCATGGCATGAGTTTTACTGCGAAGAGGTAGCGTACGATCCGGAGCGAAACCCGGATCACCGGTTGGAATCTGCGGGCTTCAAGAAATTCCTCGCCAAGGTGGCGCCCCTCAACTGGCAAAAGGACAAAATCATTGAATGTTGGAAGATGAGGTGCCGCACGCAGCACGATAAATCCAACCGGAAAACGCTGGCCGTTGATGATGAGTTTTCGGCCCTATATGACCAGTACGCTGCCACCTGGCAACCTTTCGAATTTCGAAATTGCGTTCCCCGAGGCCCCAGGAAAAGGTATACAAGGAGGTCCCCCTCCCAGCAAATGCCTACTTCCGCGACTTCCAGCGCAACTCCGACAAGCAGTCAAGTGGGCCCAATGCAGCCTCCAGCTCCTGAAGCAGTACCCGAAAGGGCGCAAGGGTCAGAGAGGTCAACTCCTGAGGTGGCCCCCCAAGCAGAAAAAGCGCCAGCGCTGCCAGCTAGCAGACCGGCCACGGCAGGCATCCTTCCAGCTAGACCCAGGTACAAGTTTACCGTGGGGACATCACTGCCTGCCGCCCCAACCTCATCTCCTTCCTTCGAACCAGCCACAGCGCCAGAAGAAAAGAAGAGGAAGAGAGGTGAAAAGGCCAAGCGGCCTAAGGAATCTGTACAGCAGTCGGCCGCAGCGCAGACGGGGACAGCAGCGCCAGAAATCGTCTCGCTGGACAGCCCTGAGGCGGAAGCAAAAACTCGGGCTGCAAGCGTCCCTCGAACAGCGGCTCAGGCGGAGCCCGCAGGTACGTCCACTTCCCCGCTCCCCCAAGTCCCAGTCGGCCCTGCCATAACGCCGTCCCCCATTTCATCAGGGCAAGCCGTAGCTGCGTCTTCCTCTTCCCAGATGTCCAACCATCCAGCAGCCCCCATTCTTTCGACCAGTTTGCCCAAGACCCTAACGCCTTCCAGTCCCTCGAGCCAAACCCTGGAACCCTCGCCCGCGGCCAGTGTCGAAGCTGCACATACATCGCCGCGCCGCTCACCTCATCTGTTCAAAACCCCGCCAACGCCGTCCACTCAGCCGCTCGCTTCCCCTAGGACCCGGTCGCCCTTAAAAGCGGCCACTCCTTCTGGAATACCTCCCGCTTCGCTGTTTGCAGGGAAGATGCCGCAGCAAGACCCGATGCTGGAGGACCTGGACTTCATGGGCGAACAGCTGCAGAGCGCAGACGACCAACCTTTGGCAGCAAAGGCCGCAGGATGTTCCGCCTCCTTCCTCCAGGGCGTCAAACGGAGGAGAGCCGAGGAGATAGCTGCCCCGGTAAAGCGCACCAAGTACGACTTGGACAGGAGAGTGCTTACAACTGAGAAGTTGATCCCAAAAGTGAAGAAGCCTCTCCGGGAAATGACCGAGGCGGACTATGAGCACCAAATGAAGGAGAAGAGCTTTGATGACATCAACGAGGAATACGAGATCAATGGTATTCGTCGTAGAACCCATAATCTCCTTGTCAAGCGGCTTGAGACCCAGGAGGCGTTGTTTCAGCTGCAGAATAGCGCAAGACAGCTAGAAGAAGATCTGGCTAGGGCCACCGCGCAGTTGGGGTCTGCACAGCAGGAGATAGACGAACTGAAAGCCCAGCTGGCCGCCTCTCAGCAGGAGGCCGCAGCGCAGAAACAGACAGTCGAGCAGCTGTCAGAGGAGAAAAGGGCAGCGCTGGAGCAGGTTTCTCAGCTCCAAGATTCGTTGAAACAGGCTCAGTCGCAGCTTGAAGAGAAAACATCACAGACGGCGGCCTTTTCAAAGAACAAAGTTAAGGAGATGCGGGCTGGTCTGCTGCAAGGATGCAAGCCCAACATTGTTAAATCTATATCGGTCCTGGATTTCGCGTCCAGGATCGAAGAAGTATCTGCCCAGGGAAAGCTTGTGGTAGAGGAGGCCGAACACCAGGCGAGGCAATGGCTAGACCTGGCTATGAAACTTGAGGAGTATGAGCGCAAAGGCCTCCGATTTCCCCCGATGTCCCAACTTGCCTCAGAGTGGGCAGATGCAAGGGTAACCTTGCATATTTATTTTGATAAGACAGAGAAGATAAGGACTGCCAGGAAGATGCTGGACGCATTAGAACATGAAATGAGCATTTGCCTGGCCCCCTTTCACACTCTGTCCGAACACGGGTGCCCGAGCTTCGTCAAGGATGGCGAGTTTCTGACCCTTGAGCAGGTAAAGCAGAATTGGCTGTCTTTCGAGGCAGACACAGCAGAAATTGATAGCTGGGCGGAGCCAGTCCAGGAAGCTCAGGTCACCCAGATGGTGTCAAGATACTGCAAAATCAACTCCTCCCTTAAGGAGTTGGGAAAAAGATACAACACCATCGACCTGCATGCAGTTGCTGCATTCCACGCAGCACTAAAAGAGGTCAGCGACCTAGGGCCCTTCCAAGCAACAGTCTGGGACCAAGCCAAGGCTGCATATGAACGCATCCGCGAGCGGGAGGCCGACAGTGAAGAACGTTCAGGTTCAGGAGGAGAAACAGAAGAGGCAACTGCCGAAAGTGAACCTGAAGAAGAACAGTTGCCCGGAAGGAAGCCGTCAGAGCAGCGGAAAGAGAGGGAAGGAAGTTCCTCTGCGCCCAAAGGATGAAGGCATGGTTCTTTGCGTCGAGGCGAGCTCGACACCCCGCGAGCCGCCAGGAATGTTGCCACATTTTGCACGGGGTGCCATGTTTTCAAATTTTGTAAGTGTGCTGCTCTTCCTTCCCTCCTCCTCTTTCTTCCCTTTCTCCATTTTTCCCTTTCTCCCTTTCCTGCAGTTTCATTCCTCCCTTTTTCCCTTGTACTTCCCCCAGTCAAGTTCCCAAAATTGAGCAAGTGTTCCCTGAAAAATTCTAAGTGTCAGGGCGCAACCCGACTTCGCAGCGAAGTCGGGGTGCGCCCTCAAGTTGGAGCGCACTAGGGAATGCGAAGTGCGAAAGCAGACAGGAGATGATCAGAATTTGGCTAAGTGTCAGAGCGCAACCCGACTTCGCGGCGAAGTCGGGGTGCGCTCTTCTTCCTGTGCGCACTTGGGAAAGCAGTGTGCGAGAAAATCAGCTAAGTGTTGGAGCGCAACCCGACTTCGCAGCGAAGTCGGGGTGCGCTCCTCTTTTTGTGCGCAGTCCGAACAGCGGCAAAATCAGCTTAAGTACCGGTGCGCAACCCGACTTCGCAGCGAAGTCGGGCTGCGCCCTTTGACCGGTGCGCAGTTGGGCAAGATTCATCAAGCAAGCCCAGAAATTGGCTAAGGCACGGAGGCCTCCCCAACTGCGTTGTTTCCCACCTGCGCTACCCGACAGCGCTCTGATCCCGGGCGAAGTTGGACAAACTGCCTTTCAAGGCAGACATGTGTCACTCATCAGAATCCGACAAGTGTCCAGCCTCGGGATTCGAGCCGAGATGTGACGGGAACAAGGACAAGCATGGACCGCACTACCTACGCCAGCTGCCCCTATTTAAGCTGATGTAAAGTTCCATCTACCACAGCTACCCGCATTCCCGCTGATTAGAAGTTTCACCCAACGCGCTGCCACGTAGCTGTACAGCTTTCAGGGAGACCTTGCTGCAAGTACAGTCCTCGCCGACAGAAGTCAGCATCAGCAGCTCCTCGGCCGCTTTTGTCAGCTATTGTCTGGTCTGGGACTTTGTGCCCGTAATTGTAATCGGGGGGAACTTGGGCTATAAATAGCCACATCATTTCATTGTAAAGGGGTGGAAGGGGAATATACTGCTAGGGAACCATTGTAGCTATACGTTTGCTTCTGAATGCAAGACACATACTTGGCTCTGCTTACTGTCATCATCTTGTATGCTGCCTCTCCTTGTCATTTCTGCCTCATGTTTCTTATTTCATTGCTTACTGTTGTACTGAACTCTGGACTCCAGTATTTGGTGATTAAGTATTCCTGGAATGCATAGATAGAGGATACATAGGATGAATGATAGTTGTAGTTTCTATGGTGTGTTTTGTGTTTAATTGTTGTTAGTAGTGGTGATTGATCGTTGTCGTGCTGCTTATTCCCCCCACCCAACTCCAATCACATTTGGATTCTCTTTCCGCAATTTATCTCTTTCCCGCACTCTTAGCTTAAACACTAAAAACCCACAGGAAGCCGGCCTTCTCCGGAGATTGGCACGGAAGGCATTCCTTCCTTCCGGCCTTTCAATCTGGTGGGCGAATCTGGGGCGCATTATACCAAATCCTTTCCTCATGGCAGATTCGTAACCAACAAGTACTACAAGCGCTATAGGTTTAATGTACTAAGTTAAGACATTCCTTGTAGCACTCGTTGCTATAAGTAAATGAACTAAAAATAGGACATTACTTGTAGCATCGGATATCATAAGTTATAACCCTATTTTTGAAGCGGGGTTTATAGTACATATGGCACGATTGCTATAAATTAGTACAATAGAGATGGCGGATGACTTGTAATGCTCAACAACGGGATTTGCAGACAACCTGTAGAGTTCTATGTTGCAAGGAAGACAACCAGTTTTGATTCCACCTACAGAATACAAAACAGACAGTTGTAACCAGTTTATTGATCTTACCCAATTTTTTGTTATAGATAAATAAAGTAGTCTACGAGAATCATTCAACAGTTAATGTAATCTTGTAAAATTAGTCAAAGCATGATTATGTTCCATTTTTATCTTTAGTTTGTTAAAGTAACTAAATAATGTAATTGCCAAACTGTCCATCTTCTACATAAACAGGGGCGCTTGAAGGCCTTAGGGGACACCAAATAGATAGACGGAAATAGACAAAAGGCAGACTAGGTAGAGAACAGGCAAGCATAGTAGTAAGTTTCAGTTAGTTTCCAATTGTATGACTATCATTTGACATAGCCTGTTCTGACATGAATTAATAAAGGCATCATTTTCATATCTTTGGTAAGGGCCTGCTCAGGAGCGCTAGCAAGCAATGATGATCCCTCTATTCTTTTTATTTCTGTAATGCTTCAATTATCAACACTTCCAGTTCTTGCAGTGTCAATACAATTCTTTTATTAGATATTGCAAATGAACCGGTTCAACCTTTGTTAGATAGATTGAAGGAACAATTGTTTGGTTTCTATTCCTCATTTTTCTGAACATAAATAAAAAGAATAGACAGATCATCATCACTTGCTAGCACTCCTGAGCGGGCCCTTACCCAAGAGGCTAGAAGGAAGAAGTCCCTCTAAGGCTAACTAGTAAATGTTCTCAATCAAAGTTGAAATATGAAAATGACAATTACCGTAAAGCTAAACAAGGGTTTTAGCTTTACGGTTCCATTTCAAATTTCTTAGAGCAGTTTTGTATCTTCTTCTACTCCATAATTCTCCACAAGCCCTACAATTTCTTTAATATGGGAGGTGGTGGAAAGGTGTTTAGGGAACCCACAGATACCTTGGAAATCCGACAATGCCCAGCCGTGGTGACTCTTTTTGAATGAGCTAAACGGATGGATGGACTATTTCTGGTGTCTAAAAGGCTATGATGACAGTATTGCTGCTGAATTTGCAGCGACCCTGAGGGGAAACCAGACAACTATCTGTGGGTTAGAAATCATTGTCACTGCGGCCACAATTTTAAGAGTCACGGGGTTACCCTTGATAGGGCGGACTATTTCCGGTGTCTAAAAGGTTATGATGACAGTGTTGCTGCTGAATTTGCAGCGAACCTTAAGGGAAACCACACAACTGTCCGTGGGTTAGAAATCATGGTCACTGAGGCCACAATTTTAAGAGTCACGGGGTTACCCTTGATAGGGCAAAGGAAGTTCAGGGAACCATTCTCTGCTTCGCGTGCTCACAGTGTCTTTTTCTTGCCCAACGAGCCTAATGTCTGCACAGTTCTCTCAGATGGAGGCACCATCAGAACATCTCTTCCTCCTCCATATAAAGTCATTGCCTTTTACTCTATCAAGTACTTTACTGCTGATGGTATGTTCTCTGTTATCTCTGCACATCACTTCATATTTTAATCCATGTAGAGAGGCAAAGAATCAAATGAGTACAAATTGAATGTGCCTTATTATCTCTTGCGACCTCTGGGGAAGATGAGCACGAAATACCAGCAGGATAGGAGCTCACAAACCCTATCCCACCATTAGCTTATTAAATTGCTAGTTCTCGACCAACTGGCCATAAACAAACTTCCATGGGATGCTTGGATTAGAGGTAACAGGGCAGAGCAATTGGCTGGTCCAGCACAACCAGCCAAAAGGATAAGTCGTAACCCTTCTTAGAGGAGTGTGTCTGCTTCTAAAGTGTTTGCAGCTGAGCTTTGTGAACCAGTTGCAGAACAGCCAACAGAAGAGCCCTCAGAGACACCAACAAAAACCCCAATTGACACTGCAAGAAAAGGTAAAAGAGTTCTCATTGAACAACCAGATGAATTAAAGTTGCAGGTGATGGAGTCTAACCTAAAAATTGGGTAATTAGAGCGAGAGGTAGAATATTTGAGAAAACAGCCAGCAGACTATTTACTCAAAGAGGAAAAAACAAAGTGGCATTAGCTCAACTGGTTAGATTCCTCAAAATTTAGAGAGGAGACCAAGGACCAAATCTTACCAAGAGATACATGGATAATATCAAGTTTGTTTTACTAAGATAGGGCTATCTTGCATTTGAATGATCTTCTCTTGTTTTTTTCTTGTATATCTTTCGATCTCTTTGTAAAGGGTCGGGGCCCTTCAACCCTTTTTTTTATCAATACCAAAAAAAGAGGAAAAATGAATTACACAGTGCTTCTAGGCAGCCAAGAGCGAAAGGCACTACCAGTACTGACAATACCACCTGTGTTGGTAGCCTTGTTCATGTTGAAAACCCTATTCATGTTGGAAGTCCTGTGAGAACCCCTGTACATACTCTACATAGTGAGGCAGTCCCAATTCAGACAACACCCATGCATGGAACAGAAAAGAAGCAAGAATAATTTGCAGAGGCAGCTGAGTCCTCTGCTAATACCCCCTGTGCATCAGATCCTGCAAGCCCGAACGGAATGGCAGGTGTCACAGGGATTACAAGCTCTCTCCCTGAATCTTCTGCTCCACCATTGCAGGCAGATGTAGATTATATTTCCATTTCGAAGCACAAATTTTCGAAAAGCAAATGCAATGGGCTTTATGTGTTGAGTCAATGCAAGAAAGGGTATTGCATTTAATTAGGGGTAATGAGAAATTAAGGAAATTTATAGGGGAAAAAGATGAAATAATTGCAGAGTGTAAAGAGGAAAATGTGTATTTACAGTCTGAACTTGAATGATTTAGGGGCCATATGAGTACATTAGGGTAGTTGATCTCAGGTTTACTGCAATGTGGACACCCTGCAAGGCTCTATGCCTTCATGTAAAGAGAAAAATACCTTTTGTTTGAATTTTCTAGAGTTATTTCAGACCTCTCCTATGACATTAGTACTCCTACACAGTTTTGCGAAGTATATTTTTTGAGTGTCCCAGAACAACAAGATTTGTTATGTGAACTGTATTTGCATAATTATATAGTTAGCGACATTACAGACTAGATACCAAATCCATATGTAGGAGATGTACAACTGAGAGCATTTTCATCAGCTCTCAGAGCAGAATCTGACAGGAAGCGGGATTTGGCTGCCTTCCGAAACAGGGAACTCGCTATTGGATTGATGGTCAGATCTCAACATCCATATCCCAACCTTATTTGTAAGGAATATGAAGAGATGTTAAGAAGTCCTAGGTGCAGAGAGAAGATGTAGGGTATGCAGGACCTATGTTCGTGACAGTTTCAACAAGCAGCTGATAGGTATTATGAGCAGGCGATTAAAGTGAGTACATTGAGGTTTTGACGAATTGCCTGTAGCCTCAAAAAGAATAGAGCCCATGTCAGCTCCAAACTGGGCTACAGCTATAATAAGGGCTGAACTTTTGGTGGTACAATTGGAGTCTCATGGACTCAACTGGATAGGACAGAGGTTCAGGTTTCCTCTGTTATGGTATCCTATTCCATATTACAGGTAACCTTACAATGAGAGTCCTGAACATCCTGAATTCCTCAAAAATTCAGGTCTGAGAGGTTTTCATTGTCCTAGGAGTAAATTGCAGGCTGCTGCATACAATTTCAGCACCTGGGTATATTAACAATGGTAAAAATTGGCATGAGGACATTTAAAACAATAAGTTGAGGGGAAATGATGAGGCCTTTTATTGACCATTTTGTGGCCATCATTGCTGTATATTTTCCTTGTTCTGTCTGAATTTTTTAGACACTTAACTAATTATTTGGCGAACATTTTAACTAATTATGCATATGTGTGCAAAAGAATATTGTGGATAATAGATGGTTAATTATGTGGATATTGGGACTAACTTTGTGTTATTATGCTATAAATGTGCTATTTGTATAGTATGTAGATTTCCTCAAAATCAATAAGTATTTAAGATAATCTTGTTTGAAAACTGAAGGTTTTGATTTATGTATCTTAAGTCTTACAGGTTTTTGGTAAAAACAATGTATTCTACTTGTAGAGCTATGTCGTTACAAGTTAGAGTAACTATATTCAGGCGGAACTTGTAGCACCCAATTTTATTTGTTGACTAAGTGTTATTCACAGAGTACTACTAGCGCTAAAGGTTTAATGTACTAATTTGAGACATTCCTTGTTGCGCTCGTCGTTATAAGTAAATGAACTAAAAATAGGACATTAATTGTAGCGCCGGATATCATAAGTTATAACCCTATTTTTGAAGCGGGATTTATAATACATATGGCAGTACAATAGAATTGGTGGATGACTTGTAACACTCAACAACGGGATTTGCAACTTGTAGAGTTCAACGTTGCAAGGAAGACGGCCAATTTTAATGTCATCTGCAGAATAACAAACAGACAACTGTAACCAGTTCATTGGTCTTACCCAATTTTTTGTTACAGATAAATAAAGGAGTGTGTTCCGAGAATCATGCAACAGTTGATGTTCTCTTGTAAAATTAGTCAGAGCATGATTCTATTCCATTTTTACCTCTGGTTTGTTAAAGTAGCTAAATAATGTAATCGCTAAACTGTCCTTCTATATAAACAGGGATGCTTGAAGGCCTTGAAGGACGCCAGCTAGATAGACGGAAATAGATGAAAGGAAGACAAGGTAGAGAATGGGCAAGCATAGTAGTACGTTTCAGTTTCAGTTTCTAATTACAAGATTATGTCATTTGACATAGCTTGTTTTTGCATGAATTAATACAGGCATCATTTTCAAATGTCATCTTTGATCGAGTACATTTATAAGTTAGCCCCAAAGGGACTTCTTCCTTCTAGCCTCTTGGGTAAGGGCCCGGTCAGTAGTGCTAGTAAGTGATGATGATCTGTCTATTCTTTTTATTTCTGTAATGCTTCAACCTTTGTTACATTGAAGTAACAATTGTTTGGTTTCTATTTCTCATTTATCTGCACATATGGTGCCGATATCCTGGCCAAGTAAACATCTGGATTGACAGGTAAAATTGGTGCTAATCAACAACTTCCATCTAAACTAAGCTGTCATTGCGGACACCATCTGAATAGCCTTGATCTCTGTTGTTGGAGCAAAACTCGCATCATAATCAATGCCTTCCTTCTGTGTATAGCCCTGTGCAACAAGTCTTGCCTTGTACTTATCAATATTGCCATCAATTTTATATTTGATCTTGAAAAAGCACTTACAACCAATATCTTTCTTGCTTGGTGGAAGATCAACAGCTGCCATGCCTTATTCTTCATCGAAGTTTGAGACTTAACATTCATGTCATCCTTTCATTTTTTTGATGCAATGGCCTCTTGAACCATTGATGGTTCAAAGTTTTGTATCATTGTGCTCATAAGAGAAAGGTTGACCTCATTATGAACTTTGTTGTGAGTCCTTGGTGCTGATGTTGATCTGTTTAGGACTCCATCTAAGTTCGCATCTCAGACTGTACTGAGGTACGACTTGGGTTGCCTTGTGGTACTCGAAGAAGGTGGCTAAAATGGTCATGAACCATCAACTTTATCATCTGTAGGATCATCTCCACCATCTATATCATTAACACCATCAAAGTCGTCAACCTCTCAAAGATTTCACAATCAAAAAAGAGAATAGGGGCTCCATCTAAAACACATGACTTAATAGAAGATGAGTTGGACTCATTCTTCAAATCAAAAACATCATCTCTGCTGATATACAACTTCTTAGTGTTAGGATACATGAGTTGATAGGCTTTCAACTCATCATTATATCCAAGAAAGATGCATTTCTTGAACTTCTCTGTCAAATTGTGCTCTTTTGCTTTGAAATATGTTTGAATGCTAAACAACCAAACTCTCAAAAGTGTGAAATTGAGGGCTTAACCCTTGTCTAGGTTTGTTCTAGAGTGTCACCATCCAATGCTATTGTGTGTGAGCGGTTCAATAGATAAACCACCGTATATACTGCTTCTATACAAAATGTTGGTTCCAACCATGCATTAATCGATGTGTGTCGCACTATCTCCCGAGCGGTACAATTATCCTCTATGCAACACCATTTTGTTGAGGCGTATAGGTAGTTGCCAAATGTCGTTGAATTCCATTCTACTTCAGGGAAGTAGAAAACTCATTACTAGTGTACCCCCCCCAATCTAAGCAGAGTACATGGATGTGGTGACCACCAGACTTCTCCATAATAGCTTTGAACTCCTTGAAGAAGTGAAAGGCTTTATCCTTAGTCTTCAAACAATACACCCATATTCGACACATATGATCATCAACAAATAGTTGAAAATATTAACAACCATTAAATCTTGGATGCATGGGTTCACACAGATTGGAGTGCACTAGGTCAAGTGGACTAGTTGCTCGAGGACTACTAGAGCCAATTGGGGCTCAATGTTGCTTTTCAGCCAAGCAACTTGAACAAATATCACCAAACTTGTTGAGTGAGGAATGGACTCTCACCATAGCATGGTTGTGGAGTGCTTTTAGGTAGTCGAAACCGAGGTGTCCATTTCATTGGTTTTAAAGAGATATTGCATCATTTACCTTTGTTGCTAAAGCTTGGTTGTCATTCAGTACAATCACAAGTTAAAACATTTGCCTAAAGCATGGGCAACTATTGTCAAACCCCTGGACTTGTCTCCAATTAGACTAAGCTTCTAGTCTCTTGTCTTGTCAAACTCAACTTTCAGTTAATGTTCAAGCAACTGATTCATAAAGAGTAAGTTCTTCATGAGGCCAAGTACGTAAAGAACATCAATTAGGCGATAAGCATGAGAATGGAGAAGCAAAGTGGCATCACCAATACCAACAACAGTGTATGTAGAATTGTCGCCAAGAGTTGCTTGCAATAAGAGGAATGATCGACATACCAAACCAGGCTAGTTTGTGGAAATGCATTAGGAGCTTGTGCTGAATAAATAAACTCTTCACCATTAGAGTTTGTATCAGTGTTCCACGAGGACGCGTCCCCGTCCCCCTTTCGTCCCCAAAACGAAGGATGTCAAAGGGGACGTTTCTCCACAGTTCCCAGGATGCTACCAAGCCATGTGGGACCGTCCCTAGTACCCTTGCTGTGAGGGTATGTCGTGGGGGACGACTAGGGGATGCCTAGTCCCCAATACAAGGGTATGTCAAAGGGGATGTTTCCCCACAAACCTCAGGACGCCGCCAGGCCGTGCAGGACTGTCCTCGGTACCCCTGCTATGAGGGGATGTCGTGGGGGACGGCTAGGAGACTCCTAGGCGTCCCTCTACCATCCCCAGGGACAGCTTGCCATCCCCCACGATTGGGCGTCCATATAACATTAAAAAAAAAATTCAACACAAGGCACACTTTTGCATGAAAATGTCTAAAAAATTTTATACTATTATACTTTTCGCCCCATAGTCGTCCCCCAGCTGTTTCCTAAAATCAAACTACTGTCGCCTAGCCATCCCCCAACCATTTCCTAAAATCGGCTTGTTGTCCCCCATCGTCCTCGAAACCCGTCTCCCCATCCCCAATACTTCTATAACCTTGGTTTGTATCCTTCGCAACATTACCATGTTGGCATTGGGGCATGTTCCTCCTTTTGCCTTTGAGGACCCTTTTGCTTCCCGTTTGATGCTTGCTTCTAGTTTTTGCTTGAAGAACCATGTGGGAAGTTATATTTACACACCTCAAGTACATGCCTCAACTTCCCACATAAATAGCAAGTCATGTTGAAACTTCCATAGCTCCCTTGTTGTTGCTATTGTTGGTTGTGCCCTTTCTACTATTGTTGATCGTGCCCTTTTTGTTGTTGTTGCTTGGGGGTTTACCACCTTTCTTCGATCACACAAGATTATTGTCTTTTTGATGAGAAACTAGGGATCATTCATCTTCTATCTTTGTTTCATGAATTGCTTTCTCCTAAAGCAAATTCATGATTCTCAAAAGTCAAACTTTGGTTAGTGATGTTTAGGATCGTCACCAAAACATTGAATGGGGGTGGTAGAGTTCATAGAACAAGGGGTACAAGAACATCATCAGTCACGGTTTTGCCTAATGCTTGGAGTGAGGCTTTCAACTCTGCAACCTCCTTGGAAAGCCCTCCAACTTCTCACTGCTCTTCATCTTCAAACAATGCAATTGACTTTGCAAAAATATAATCTGGTTCTTGTTTTTCATTTTAGACACTGTGTTGAGTTTATCCCACGTGACTTTGGTTGTCATACATCACAAACGTAAGGTTGTATCTCATTAGATACGCCAAACATTATGATCAGTAGGACTTTCTGGTCCACCTTATCAAACTTGTTTTGTTCATCGGAATTGGTAGCATGTCTTTGAGTAGCTCTTGAGACAATGTCCCACATATTATTGAATTTGAGATGTGTCTTTAGTTTCGTCATTTAGACAAAATGATTATTTCCCTACAGCAACTAAGAATCGGGTAGCAAATTTTTGTGCATTTACAACCATCGTATAACTTCAAAAAACTTCAAAAAATAATTTAGTTAAAACAGGCTTATGAAGAGCTTTCCAAGGAATATATATGTCTGCTTGCAAAAGAAATATGTCGTATGAGGTAAAATAATTTAGTCTTGAATTGCTTCTCAATTCACTAACAAAATTATCAAATAAAATTCAATTCGTTTATTGATGCCTATATTATATAAAATGTAATTCGCTTCTTATTTGTGTTAGCTTTTGAAGCTTTAATACTAATGTAAATCTCACAGGAAAATAATCACAAGATCTAATATAATGAAGTTGCAATATAATTCAAATAACAACTCAAAATATAATATCAGAATAAGAATACTCACAGAATAATCATATAGACAAGCTCACAATATTGCACATGAAAATACTAAAAATGCTATTGAATAAAGGTCTACTAATGCAAGCATAAAGCTATGCATGTTCGATAAATATTACAATGCTTTGTCATAAATATATAATTGTATGTGACTTCTCATATGTTGCACTCTTGACCTTCACACTTCTTTACAACTCTTCACTTTCCTATTCTAAGGACACATGTGCACACTTACATATAAGACACTTGTACACATTTACACTCATAACACTTGCACACATATTTACATGACACTTGTGCATTTCCTGCACATTATTACATTACATAAAATATTTACTCACTCACTAATCTAAGACACAACCCTATTCTAATATTTACAATAATGTACCAAGGTGGTACATTGGCATGTACCAAATAATGTAATATTCTCCAACAATTTGAAGCATGTAGGTTAAAGAACACACTTTCCCTTCAAAAAAATGAATGGTCAAAGGCTTCAATGGACAATCATGTGCCTTCTAATCTCCACATGTGAATTGAAAAAAATATACGTTTGGCAATGTATTTCTTCAAAGTTTTCAAAAAATATATCTCCAAATGTTCACTAAATTTCCAATGTTGAAAATGTTAAACATTCAGGCTTTATTGTCCTCTTTTTCGATTCAAAAATAACTACACTGTCACACACTCAATTCACGAACACTAGACAAAATATTCTCCAAATATACCCTGACAACAATGTTTCGCAGCATGGACCTCTTGCTCGTTCTGACATGATACCTTTGCACAACATCCTTTGATAATTGCTAAAACATTATGCCCAAACAATCGGGTTGTCACTTCCAACAAACAACCAATGTCACTTGTCTTTGAATTCTCCTTCGAACAAATGAATGAGCAAACTATCTCAAATGCCTTCTTCACGTCAATCTTGTAAGTGTTCTTCTACTGAGAACAATCTTCTCTCATGCCACTCTCACGATGACACTAGGCCACGTCAATGTCTCAAACAACAACACTTTTGTGGACAACAACATTATTCATCTTTTGCAATAAATGGCTTTCAAATGCCTCACAAAACAACACCTTCACCTGAAACATTCAACAAAAATGTCTTACACTACATGCTCAAATTGTGATGTTTCCTTGATGGTGAGTTATTTGTAGTCTCGGACAACCTTATACACTTGTCAGATGGTCAGGCTACTACTTGACAACCTTGGTATCTCCTTGCTAGATGACCCCTCACTAGACGACCTCCCTTGTTAGTGTGCACTTTATCTCAAATGGACTTGTCATTAGGGTTCTCCATCCAATGTGCCAACAACTAAACGACTTTGTTTACTCGGTAGTTTCGTTTTCACCCTTGAGAATGGACCTCCTCGTCTAACATTGAATGTAGAGACGTCATCATGCCACTCATTAGGCCGACTGGAATGAAATGGCACAACCCACTTGTCTCCAACAACGCCATTGGTCGCTCTTTACATTTCATCTGCATTAGAGTTTCAATTACTTTGGGCATATCAAACAAATTCAGTCTCATGACTTGAGAAAAACGTCTCCATGTCGGACCTGGCTTTAATAGATCAATGGATGTCTTTAATGTTTAGCAACAGATCCTTGTCCTCACTTCCCAACGAATAAATCTTTATTTCATCTTTGTTGATTGTTCTTTGCACACAAACAATCTTCAATTTGACAACTTGGAATCTTCATAATACATCCTCGACAAAAAATATTTGCGACTTCTTCAATGCTCATCAAAGACCTTCATAAGCCTCCTTAAATCATCTATATCAAAAGAAATAAAACAAAGAAACATAAGTAGGATGTTAGACGTCCTCCGCTTCGCTTCTCACGATCATGAACGCGAGCGTTGGTCAATTCCCTTCACTTCTTATGATTACAAAGTCGTCGAGCAAACAAAACTTCTTTCCTTGCACATCATGAACATCGTATCTCATTCCCGAGTTAGCCAAGGAAGTCTTCATCAATCTCACCATTGGAATGACCTGGAAATTCTTGAAACCGCTTTAGTACCAAACAGTGCGAACACAAAATGGATGTGATCAAAATGTCATTCATGTAAAGGAAGATATATTTATGTATATAAAATGGATAAGGTAGTTATCCGCTGAGAAGTAGATGTAATTGTTGCAAAATTGATTAACCATTTGAAGAGAGATATTCGTAACAAGTTCTTTGGCCTAATATGCCTTTTCCTCGTCAAATTTGGCATGCACAACCAAGTCCACAATGGGAAGTATCTTTTTACTTTTGAAATGATTGTGGGCAAGCATTTGTTTTGTTTTGGACAAGGATCTTTGTGTGCTTATATTGTTTGTCAAGAACAAACTCTTAGAGATAACGAAGTTTGTCAATTGAAGGTATATAGGACTGTTCAAGATGTTCTAGTTTAACATTACTTTCATCTTGTTCCTTGATTTGACGTTTTTAGGGCTTAATGGCGCCATATTTTTCTTGAAGCTGGTTTTGGAGCTATGAAATTTGGCACCAGGTTTCTACTAATCTCCCCTTGGCTGATCATGGAATGTTGACTTTTTCCTTAAATACTTTTGTCTTTGTCCTCTCAATTTTCTTTTCCTCCATAGGCCTGCCATCCCATGATACATTTTGATTCTTGGTAGCCAACAAATACATTGTCATCCTCCCAAATCATATTTAGATATTATGCTCTTAATTCCACCATAGTGGCAACCAAATATAATTTTTTGTCTCATACCTTATGGGACAAGCCCTTGACTCCTTTCTTCATACGTTCCCTTAGGCAAATTCATCCCAACTCGTCGGTTTTGAACCACTCATATGATCAAGTATGTATGTCTATGGATTGGAAGCTACGTTTCACTCTTACCCATAAAATTGTTGCAGTATTCTCCAATTGGAGAATATAGGAATGCCTCATTTTGTGCAATAAATAAAAAAAAATTGTTGTTAAGCATTAGGACCTAGATGCTCTTCATCACTCTCCAAAAGCCTTCTTGCACACCCTCCTTCCTAAGCAACCCTATTCCACATGCATTGATCTCCAAACCTTGGTCTCCTATGCTAAATTATTATATGATATGCTAGATCAGACCACCATTCATATCTCTTCCTTATAGTGGTACGCTACTTTCCTCCAACATCCTCATCCTTTGTCATCCATTCTTAGGGTGACCCATGCTAGATCTCTAACCGAAGATTTCTAGATATTCATTCTTGTATGATGTCATTCCTTTGTATGATTTTAATGCCGACACTAGGACACACAAAGCACATTTTCATAATTTCATGGAAGAGGAGTTTTGTCTCTTTGGATTCTACCTCATGAATCTTGCATTACATAGAACCTCTGTAAATGAAAAGCATCCTATTACTCAAAGAAACATTTGCTTTGGTTTTGTGAATCACATGGCCTCTTAGTACTCAAAATGGGATTCCTCAAATTCCATTCTCAAGTTCACCTTTTTTATTTTTCACGAGGGAGGTGAGACCATGGTTGACTGTGTCCTTACCAACAAGATTTTGCTTTTTAATATTCATAACTTTTAGGCTTCTGGTAAAAGCTTCCCTCAGTTGATCATGCAATGCTAACTTTTTCCTTGGACTGTCTTTTTCATCTCAACTTTCTTATCCTCCCTCCGCCCTACATCCCATGATAAATTTTGATTCTTGGTAGTCAACAATTACATTGTCATATCTCCCAAATCATATTTGGAAATTATTCTTTTAATTCTACCGTGGTGGCAACCAAATATGAATTTTAGTATCACACCTTATGGGACGGGCCCTTGACTCCTTTTTTCATACATTCTCTTAGGCAAAGTCATCCTAGCTCATTGGCCTTGAATCGTTGTTATGATCAAGAATGTATGTCTATGGATTGGAAGCTACATTTTGCTCTTACCCATGAGCTTGCCACAATATCCTCCATTTTGGAGGATATACGAATGCCTTATTTAATGCAATAATTAAAAAATGTCTTGTTGCTAAGCATTGTAAAGGTAAAATCTAAAGTAGTTTTTAACATCCACGAGACTATAGGCCATACGAGCGACCCTCGTAGAGGATGCTATGTACCCAATATATGTTTTATCCAACCAAACTCCGGTTATTTAAGTATGATGTACAACTCTAACCCTCATTGGATTCAAACTTTGAACCTCCTAGTTTGAGTTCCAAAGTCTTACCGTTAGGACCTTCTAGATGCTCTTTATCACTCCTAAAAAGCCTTCTGACACACCCTCCTTCCTAAGCAACTGTATCCCATGTGCATTGATGTCCAAACCTTCGTCTCCCGTGCTAATTATTATATGATATGCTAGGCCACCCCACCATTCATATCTCTTCCCCCTCACCCCCAAGGGGAGGAAAAAGTTACTCCTTTTCTACAAGGGGCAGCAAGAGCTATACAAAAATAAAGCACAAACAAATTTGGTGCTTTTAAAGCTTTGAAGCTAAGTTTCTGAAACATGGCACTGGATCTATTGGCCCTCCCATTTCAGAATTATTCAATGAGGTTATTTGTTTTGGTTTCCCTTCTTCTTAGTCACAGAATATTTACTACCCATCCACAAATGTGGGGACTATTCAGATCCTAATAACTACAAAACTATCCTGATTGGAGACACATTTGGTAAGCTTGAAGCAACAGTTAAGAACACGAAATTCTATCATGATAGGACACACATTTGCTACACTTTATGCCACAGTGCTGAACATGAAACTCCCAACATATTTGGAGCAAGATAAGCATAGAGCAAGAGGGCAGGATAGCTTTAGAGGCAATTACCAAACTGTTGACCATGTTTTCACTCTTCCTGTTATTATTGCGAAGGCTTGTCAGACAATCATCTAAAGTCTTTTGCTGTTTTATAGACTTCAGAAAGGACTTCAACATTGTACCCAAGCATCTTTTGTTTCAGAGACATTGTTATCAAGAGACTTTATGAGATAGTTGTTAGTCATTTTTGGATGGCCTCTCAATTCTAAAAGGATATAAGTAACATCATTGGTACTGAACAAATATCTCCTCTTTCTCCCACACTCTTTGGGATCAAACAAAGTTTTAGACCACTTGAGTCAACCTTTTATTGCAGCATATACCACCATCCTCAACTCTTTTCAAGATAAAACTTCCACCTAGCCCTATCCCCAATTATACAAGACAAACCCTAACTTTGCAAACATGTATTAGTAGGCACCACTCACAAAAAAACAAGTTGTTGACTGAGACAATTAATACTAATTCAAGAAACACACTACAGACGGCCTATTTATTCTCAAAAGAAGAAATTAATATTATTGATACGAAACAAAGATGTCCTCTTTCTCCCACACTCTTTGGGGTCAAACAAACTTTTAGACCACTTGAGTCAATGTATATTGCAACACATACCACCATCCTCAATTCTTTTAAACATAAAACTTCCACCTAGCCCCAACCCCAATTATACAAGACAGACCCTAAAGGCACCACCTACAAATAAACAAGGTGTTGACTACCTTCTGCAACATGCTAGCCATCTTTGCAAACAACAAAGGGGTAGACAAAAATAAAATAATAATTTAGGAAACACACCACAATCAAGTGGCAGGCATTTCAATGTGCATAAAACCTTGGCATTACTACATAGATATTTCAATCGGTTGAAGATTCTCAATGATGTCACTAAATGCATCAAAACATGTACCATGTGTACCAACATGAAGCCCTGAAAGAGGAGATATAAATGTAATATCCACTGGGGTGTTGTTGTTAAGGATGAAGAGTGTCTTTCTGCAAATAGACAGAATCTATTTTTGGTTTGAGGCAACCTCTTTGACCTTATGCAAACATTGTTAAGAGAGAATGGGAGAAATCCTTCAGATCCAAACTTAAACGTCAAAAGCAAAAGTGATGACAGTGTGATGCTAACTATTTATATTGACAATTTGTTTATCACAGTTAACAGAGTCAGCACTTTCAATGAAGTAAAACTAAACTTTCCAAGTTACTCAATATGACAAATATAGGCATTTCATTAAACAATAGGAATTGAGAATATTTCATTATTGTTTATGAATTGAATTTTGGTAAAAGAAAAACTGTATCTTTATTTTTCATACAATATACTCGAGATAATTTGCAAAATTCAAAATGGATATAGAAATCAATCATCTATAAATTATTTTTCAATAATGATTCTAAATAGGCAAGTGGCACTGTTAGAGGTTTAGCTTTAACCCATCTTGCAAACACCAAGACGGACTTGTGGCATGCAATGCATATCAGTTCTAGCTCTCAATGTTTATAATTGCACCTAAGGTTAGTTATTGGAATGAAACCAAGAAAATCCTTAGATGTATTAAAAAGACTATGGATTTTGACATTAAATTTATGAAAGATATTGAATTCATATTGATAAGATGAACGATTTTCCACATGGTAGGTTCTGTGCATGACAGTCAATCAACTACTCATCACGCTTCCAGTTAGGAAACAGTTGCAGTTTCAGGTTGGTAGAAAGAAACCTATCATAGCTCTTTCCCATCCATATGACCCAAAGCAGAGAAGTAGCTGAAGCAACATGCAAAACATTGAACAATATGGTTGAGAAAAATTCTTGGTGAATTGTTGTTAAACCAGCTTAAAGCTGCAAGAATTGTTCTGTGAAAACCAAAGAACGCCATAATTTATTAATATATTGAGATTAAATACAAAAAGGTCTCATAGAAATTGTCAGCTTTCTTCCAAATGTTGAGTTCATCTTGGATATGCTTTGCAAGTGGTCAAGTTGTATGACATGCCAAAGTGATAGATGAGGCAGTATTTCACATAGCTTGAACGCTAACTAGGATGGAGTCAAGGAAAAGCGTATAATGCTTTCTTGTGAACAGTAGACATGAAACAAAACCCTGACATTCTTTACCATATATACAACATTCTAAGCTTGTGAAATGTATACACTAATACTTACATGAAAAAGGAAAAGCTACTTTTTTCAAACTTTGATTCACTGAACACTGTGCCAGATGAAGCAGATTCCAAGTTTCATGCTGCTAATTACTTTGCATGAAATACATACACAACCAATAAGTCAAACCTGGTGGTATTGTCCGCCTGTATAGTTGCAATGCTGGCTCCAAAACATTGCTAAGCCATGCCAGTTGAGAGACCCATTTCGTTTCTGTGGAATCCTTGGAACCACCAGTTACCCTTCCAGCAGATATGTCCTCCACAGAAGACTTCACTTCAGACAATTCAGATTGCATGGCACCATGAGCTTTCAAATCTTTCTTTTCCATCTTCTCACCAGCCAATTGCTCTGCTTCAGATCGTTGCCAACGAGAATGGGAAAAAACAGCTTGAACAGATTTGCCATATTCTGCAAGCTGGTTTCTAAGATGGATCAACCTATTGTCTACACAATTTAAACTGTGTTACTAATCTGAGGGTAGATAAAATTAAAGAAGAAAAGAATGCAAGTTAAATTTAAACCTGTACGCACACACGCATATCCTACTATGTACCACCACCTGATATGACAACTAAACTTAGAAACAGTATCATCTTTATTTAAGTAACTACAAGCCAACGCATTCTGTGGGAAATGATAATAGTGGCAATGCAGAGTAATTTCCATTACAATAATCCATGTTGAGCCTGGCTAGGTATGATCCCCTTGATAGAGCAGATGCCTTAATTCCTGGGCCACACACTGCCAAGGCATTAGGTGAACTTTATGGAATACAAATATCTCAGACATGGCTACTGAGCCTAACAGTGATCTAAGATTGAAGATGCATTCCCTCTGGATTAAAACATGGTAGATGGGTGGCAATTTACAGAGCCTGAAAACAAAAACCGACCAAGGCATTCTTTAAGGGAAAATAATTGGAATGTTTGCTCGTCCAGTATGTTATCATAAATAATCTACCTTATAAAAAAAACCAGAAAAGCAGAACAAAAGCAAGTCTTCCAATCTGGTTTTTTCCATGTCTAATACTTCTCAGTTCAAGTAAATCTATTGCGATCAAGTATTAAAATTCTTAACAAATTATATAGATCCACCCGAATTAAAACCTCTGCAAAATCAAACACTGAAATGACATGTGGACTTCTGAACATGAATGCTATTTAAAAAATAACAAATAAATAACCAACTCGAAATCCTAGTAAAAACAATTTCTAGCACTTATCCACTAGAAGCATAATTTATTGGGATCAATCATTTCAAACTCCCAGCAAATTTCACTTCCAACTGGATTGAGCTCATCCAACATCAGACATTGAAATGACATTTGGGTTTTTCATGACATCAAAACACTAACCTACTTAAAGCTAAAAACCCCAATAAAACCCCAGCACTCACATCCCATAAAGCTTATCCCAAAAAGTCCTCGCATAACAGTGACTGCTGAATAATTTTTCCAAATCTGTGTGCATTTATATTATTCAAATAAAAGCAAACTCTACTAACATCAACCATTCAGATACTTTAATAAAATGCACGTCCACCTGGACAGAGCTAATGCCACATCAGACACTGAATATGAAAATGTGAGTTGGATTGGATAATGCCACATCCAGCATTGACGAGGACGACGGTTTTCATGACCAGCTTGAAACCCTAACCCACTTAAAACCCTACTAAAAGCATCAGAAACCATATCCCAAAACGCTTGCACTACATAAAACCTCATATAACAGTGAGTTCACATATGTTTTGCCATGGAGAAAGAAATCTTAATAGTGTTCCATTCGGATTCATTATATAATTTTGAAGTTAATGTCTATTACAATGTGGAAATTGATCAAACCAGAGTTTCAACTCGGAGTAAAAAATTCCGTCGATTGCCTGAAAAATTCCGTAGTTGCAAGCATTTTATGTTAATGTAGACTTACCGAAGGAAAAGAGGCGCTTCAACGGAGGTCTGGTCATCCTTTTCACTGCAGCTCTTTCATCATATCTTTACTTCTGTGTAACTAGTGGATATGCTTCTGTTACAAGACGGGAAAAAAAAGAATGCGGTACAAGAGTTTTTATCTTAAGGAGCCGTCAGAAGACAGGGATTTGCAGGACGGTGGCACGTTAGGAAGGGAGAGATTTCGTACTGAAGATGACAAACGGCTTTCGTATATGGAGAGCTTGATAAGCAAGAAATAACGATCAGACTGATAAACATGCTATGCTTTTTATTTCTTATTTGTATTTTTTTTTTGTTAAATACAACGTATATTTCCTATTACACACAAAACGCGGTTACACTATTACACGAAACGTGGTTTGAGGACTGAGAGGGCTTGAGGGTTGAGACGGGTACTCTTTAAAGAGGACTTAAATCGTTAACCTTTATTAGAGTACTTTTCATAGGTCCCATGAATTCTAAATTCTATAAAAACCATGAACTTAACAGAGAGACCCATACACCTTTTTAAAAAAAGACATTTTAATATATAGTAAGTTGGGGAGATTATATTAATTGGAGATTTCAATGCAAGGACAGCAAAGAAGCAAGCTAACATTCTAGATTGTAACGAAGATATTGAGATTAATCCTCTTTGGATACCAGAAGAGGAAAATCAACAATGGACTAGGACTTTAGAAGATGAGCATGGAGCTATCACACAATATGGAGAAGAGTTGTTAGGTCTTTGCAGCATATACAATTTGATTATTTGCAATGGGATGAACAAATGGAAAAATTCAGGAAAGTATACACGCAAAACATATAAGGGACAAAATGTAATAGACTATGTAATATGCTCACAGAATTACATACCAAAAATAGAGGAGCTAGAAGTGGAAGATTCTCCAATGGAATTTAAGTCAAATCACAACCAATTGTTATGAAACTTCGAATGCATGGAGACAAACCAAGGGAAAAACACTTGCAAGGCAATCAAAATAAATATCCTCACAAGGGAAACATTCTCTTAACAGATGAAAATCGACAAAATTTTAGAGCAGTATTAAATAACAAGTTACAAGAAAGGGAAGAACTACATCACAGTAGTAGAGATTATAGTAAGAGTGAATGGTTAATGCACGTTATTTAAGAAGCTCTAAACAAATGCAAGAGAGCTAAACCTAAAAAGAAAGAAAGGAATAGCTTCCCAACCAACCCATGGTTCGATGAAGATTGCAAAAAATGCGAAGATTACTAAAAGATCCAACGGGTAAAACAAGAGCAAACAGAAAAACATATGAGAAACTGGTAAGGGCAAAAAAAGAAGAATACACTAGAACAAGGAGGAAAGAATTGATTTACTTAGGGAAGCATAAACCAAAGAAATTTTGAAAGGAACTAAGCGTGAAAAGGATGCAAACTGAAAATAACATAACAGTTAATCAGTGGTTGGAGTATTCAAAACAACTGTATCAGTGTAGTAACCAGCAGGAGACACCCCCTACTATCATTGTCAAGAAAGAACTTTTCACAATTGAAGACATTATTCAAGGGATAAAAAAGTTAGCAACCGGTAAATCCCGTGACATAGACAATCTTCAAGCAGAGCATATAAAATGAGGGGTAGATATCTTGGCACCGCAAATCAAAGAAATTTTCAATGAGGTCATACAAAATGGCTTTCCTCCTAAGTGGACAACTAGCTTGACCATTCCTTTGTTTAAAAGTGGAGATGTAAATAATCCCTCAAGCTATCGAACTATCATGATCAACCTCCTATTTGCAAAGTTGTTTGGGAGTATGATAAAGCGTAGGATCAGCATATGGGCAAAATAAAAGGGAAAGAGAGCAAAGGGACAAGCAGGTTTTAGGCCCAAGCACTCAACTATTGATCACTGTATCACGCTCAGACACATAGTGGAAAAATATGGGACAAAAAAGAGAAGTCTTTTTGTTGTTTTGTAGACTTCAAAAAGGCATTTGACACAATCCCAAGGAAAAACTTATGGAGCAGAATAGAAGAAGTAGAGGTTCCAATTCACTACAGGGCAACAATTCACAAACTATATGAGCATGTAAAGGCTAGAATCAGAACACAGGAAGGGTTATCTGAATGTTTTGGTAGTGACATAGGTGTCAAACAAGGTTACCCTCTATCTCCGACCTTATTTGGGCTGTACATTGACAAGTTAGAAGAATGGATAAACAAATTTGGGGGAGAGGGTGTGCATTTAGCCAAATATGTGGTAAAACTCCTCATGTATGCAGATGATGTAATTTGTATGGTCAAAACAACCAAAGATCTAAAAGATCACCTTCAAGCTCTAGAACTCTTTTGTAAAAAAGTTGGGATGCAGGTGAACACAAGCAAAACAAAAATTATGATTTTTTCAGCAAAAAAGAAGAAGCAACAACTCAAATTTCAGTTTGTAGGAGAACCGTTTGATGTAGCAAGAGAATACAAATACCTGGGCATAGACTTTCATGACAAACTTAATTGGAATACATGTAGGATGAAAAGAACTCAAAGTGGTTGGAGAGCACTATATGCACTTCAAAACATGTGTAGGAATACCAAGTTGTGGGACTGGAAGACCACCAAGGTCTTATTTGGCCTACTTGTTACATCGGTTCTGTTGTATGGTTGTGAGGTGTGGGCTAGTGGCACAACAAATGCAAAATGGAGGCAAATAGAAAGGATTCAAAAATATCTAATCACAAACTTTCTCAAAATTAAGGCCACAACCCCTTATGAAATTATTCTAGCTGAAACTGGAATGTTCCTTTTAGAAGCAATTGTTATGACCAAGCTGTTATGTTACTTGAAAAAAACAGAAAATATGACAAATGATAGATGGCCTAGGGCAGCTAGGGACGAAGAGTTTCATAGGCGAAAGAATACATGGATGAAACAAAATCAAAAATGGATGAAACGTTGGGAAATCAACATAAATGAATGCCCAAATGTCAACAAAGACAAAAAATTATGTGAATGAAAAGTTCAGAAGTGGAATGTGGAAAAATGCAAGCAAGAAAAGACAATATTATATTGCAAATTTTAACCAAACATATGACCACAAGAAAAAAACGTATATAGGCGTTGAAATCAAGTGGAAGGAAAAAATACTCATTGCTCAGATAAGGACTAGCTCTCATAGGCTTAGATGTGAAACAGGAAGATGGACAAGACCCAAAGAACAATGGGAAGAAAGGATATGTACTTTATGCAGCACAGGGGCAATAGAGACAAAGGAACACTTTATCTATAAATGCCCGAGTTTTTCCGATATCCGTGACAAATACAAAGAAATACTTGGAAACGAGTTTATGGCAGATTTATTTGAAGACAGTAAAATAAAAAAAGTTGGGGAATTGCTAACACAAATCATCAGGAGAATGAACAACCTTCTCAAAGATATTAAAGATCATATGATATGATTTGAGTAATTGTACTTCCATATTTGAGGTCCCATAGACCATATTTGGGTCTCGCGGATGTAATTAAAATCTTTCATTTCATTTCAATAATAGTTAATTAAAATTAATACTAATATTAATAGGAATTTTGTGAAGTAGGTTATAATGCATTTATATTAATAGTATAATAATTAATTAAATTTATGTACTGGTTAGTTTATTTATAAGGATGTTACTTGTAATATTGGTGATGAGAATTAGATTAAACTCTTACCACAAATGTGTATAAAAAGTATTGCTTTAAAAAGGAAAATTATAAATCGGTTTGGTTCGTTGTCTTTCCAACTCTTTAGTGTAACCTCTTTTATTTGTAGCGAATATAATTGTTGGTTTCAAAAAAATAAAAAATAAATTAAGGCTTTAGTTAACTTTGTCTTTACCACTAGGCTAGGATTTATAGAAGTTTCTAATACTAAGAAGAAGAAAAAAAAAATTACATTTAAAATACTTAATAGAGTGAATTTTAATATTTTTATTAAATAGTACGAGGTTACTTCTTTAGATACATAGACTTTCAAATAATAGACCTAGTTTAAATACAATATACATGTATTACTAAATGTTATTAACTTGATTAAATTCTTCAACTTTAAAGGAGACCTGACTTTCAATCTTATTTAATAAAAATATATATAATAACTAAGTTGTAATATAGCTGTGAGTGGAATAGTCTTATCCTATATTTAAAATTTATCTCAGTTTTATATGACCAAATTTTATTATTGATTATATAAGATTGATAATATATTGTCTCTCATAGTATTGAAAATGTATATACATGGATGGGAGGCCCCTACTGTGCTCTGGAAGTGTGGTTCATGTTGACAATTCTGTCACATTGCACAAGGGGTAAAAAAGAGATCAAATTTTGTACAGTGTTTTGTAAAGTTTTCCTTGTTGTTTTTATTTCGAAAAGTTGCAGCAATTTTGGCTTTCAATGCCATCCCTTTGTATATAAAATATAAAAGAAAGAGCTTCGCCAAAGGAAAATGAGAAGAGCTTCGCACCCGAAGCATTTCCAACATTGCTTCGGGTAAAGTCTTTGCGAAGTAGTATTGCCGAAGAAGAATACAAGGGTAGCGATAAAAAGAACTTCGGGCCCGAAGCGCTTCAAGTATCTACTTCGGGAAAAAGTTGAGCGAAGCGACATTCAAAGCAACAACTTCGCCGAAGAAGGAAGGTCCAGACCATGGTCAGAATTGGCTAAGGCAAGAAAACTACTTCGGGCCCGAAGCATTTCTAGCAAATACTTCGGGCGAGATTTCTACGAAGCGGTGTTGCCGAAGTAAAATACAAAGGAAGGAGAATGAAACTACTTCGCACCCGAAGCATTTCCAGCAAATACTTCAGCCAGAAAACCAGCGAAGCGGGATTCAAAAGAGCATTGGAAATACTTCACCAAAAGGTTGCCGAAGCACCCACTTCGGGCCCCTCCATCAGCGAATCATTTTTACTTCATCGAAAGTTGTTTTGAAGCATCTGCTTCGGCTAGCTTTCGTGCGAAGTACTTCTACCCGAAGTGACGGAGGTCGTGAAGACAATTGCTTCGACCGAAACCTTCCCGAACCACAGTTTTGAAAGAGGATCACAGTGAAGCATTTCTCCAAGGCATCAGCGAAGCAATTTTGTCAGCGAAGCGACGAAGACGAAAAGGCCCATTTTGTGAAGCAAATATGCTTCGACACTTATCACCCCCAAAGCAGTTTTGCGAAGCTCATTTTTGCGAAGTACAAACCAAGGAGGAGTTATTGCTTTGGCTCAGAACCATTGCGAAGCGAAGTTGTGAACAAAGACTTAGCGAAGCGCTTCAAGGGCACGCGTTCCAAGCTGGGTATTTTCTCGAGGTGATCAAGTGCCTCATAAATGCAATTTTTCATGCCCGGTAAGCTCGCTGCTCATTTTTGGCAATCGAAAATGAAGTATCAGGCCATGATGAAGAGCCCGACGAGCATGGCGGCCACTCGAGCACCGCACCCAGAGACCAAGGACGTCCAGACGGCTCATCAATGCATCTTTCCATGGTTGACCCAGTCATAGTTGCCAATTTTGGTAACAGATTTGAGAGCTCGATCACGAGAGCCTCGGGGAGCTGAATTCTCAGGGCTCGAGGGCGTACTTCTCCTTGCTATGTAATTATGACTCAGAGGGTCGGGTCCTCTATAAAAACCCAAGCATTGTAATGAAAAAGGGGGGGAACTATCTGCTAAGAAAGCTGTTGTAACTTGATGTCCTACGATTAATACTAAAGAGCTTTGGGCTCAATTTCTCTCTTTTATGCTGCCTTCTTTGCTTGATTCTTTTGTCTTTCTTCATTTGCATACTGAGAAAGCTAAACCCTGTGTCCGGTGTGCGATCGGGGACTGTACCCTGAAACTCATTCTGAAGGATACATAGGAGTGGAAAACGCCATATTGGCTTTCTTTTATGTTGCCTTCTGTGTTTGATTCTTTTGTCTTTCTTCGTTTGTATATCGAGAAAGCTGAACCCTACGTCCGATGTGCGATCGAAGACTGTACCCTAAAACTCACCTGAAGGATACATAGGGAAGTTGATATTGCGTTTCTTTCATTTATTCTTGGTGTTCTTTGCTTCTATTCAAGTTGCTAGTTAGTGATCGTGCTTCCTGTTCTCTCCCACTTTAAACGACCGATCTCTCTAACCCTTACTCTTTTATCTCTTTCCTGCACCCTTATCTCAAAACACCCAAGTAGTTTAGCATAGGAGCCGGCCTTTCTCCGGAGATTGGCATGAGGGGCATCTCTTCCCTTCGGCCTTTCAATGTTGGTCCAGGTCTAGGGCGCATACACTCACCCAAAATCCTTTCCTAGGAAGATTTGATGACCAACAGTTTTTGGCACGCCCGATGGGACCAAGGTCCCATATTTTAAGCGCAAATCTCAAACCCGTCTTCATCGAGGCCAATAGTTCTAACAAGTTCCCGGTGTGACCCGGTCAGTCTCACCTGACTAGTGGTAGTGAGAACCGATGCTCTCATTACCGAAAGACTCTTAGCATCTGGCGACTCTATTTACCCGAGAATCTTTAAGTCGTAAAGACCAGTACCAAAAGTTTGTGCCTTCATGCAAACAAGATGGAGAGTTAAGAATAGAGGAGAGGAAACCGAGTTCTTTGAGCTAGATATTGATGCCTTTGGGGAGCGATCAAGGTTGGTCACCCCCAATTCACTATTACGAGGAACGTCCTCACAAGAGGCTGTTGTTGATGAACAAGACCTAACTTCTGATAGCACAACATCTCATTTTCCTCCCAATCCTCCCAACTCATCGAAGCATCCTAGTGCCTCTATTCCTATTAGTTGTCCTATTAGCAATCAAGGGGGAGCTTCGGGAATCCCTATTTCTCAAAATCTAGGAGCAAGTATGGCACAACAACAGCAACAACAATAGCAAATGCAGCAGCAACTGCCACCCAGGTGGTTCTCGGCATGGGATTCTTTGTCACCACTAAATTTAGTGGGACAAGGACAAGTTCCGCCTGCTACTGTAAAAAAGATCCCAACGTTCGATGGAATTGGGAAAACTGCTCTAGAGCACATCCAGGACATAATCTCTCTGGCGGCGATCCATGATATCACAGAAGAGCAAGTTATGGTGAAGCTTCTAGTCCTTTCCCTTAGAGGAAAACTCCTCTACTGGTATAGATCTTTACCCCCGGGTACTATTACGAGATGGGACCAGTTAGCCGGGCAATTGATGGGAAATTTCAATGAGTCCTCCGATCCTACCTCTCTCCTGCATCAGTTCACTTCAATCCAGAGACATCCACAAGAAGAGATCGTAGACTTCAATGTTAGGTTCGCTCGAACCTGGCAGAGAGTACCAGTTGGACTTCGGCCAACCGATGAAGCTACAACATATTATTTCCTTCGGGCTTTCAACCCTGATATCAGTATCATGGTAAGGTATTCTAACATCAACACTTTTCCCGAATTATATGGGTTGGCCAAGAAGGCAAAAATGGATTTGATAGCTATGGGCAAGCTTCCCCAGAGAATGTCGATGCCAATACTTCCCGAGTTTCCTCAATCCCAATATGCAAGCGCAACCGCTTCGCAGATCTCTACAACCCCTGCACTCCCGATCTCACCTTGGAACCCGAATCCTATTGTGTCTCAAATCACCGCTCCACAAATTCATTTTCCCACATTTTCAACTCCATAGCCCACTGTCACTTCGGCATTCCCTGTACTGCCAGCACCATTTCAACCCCCTACCTTGCCCCCAATACCGACGATGGCTTCATTGCCACTCGTTTCAAAAGTCGATGATATACAAGCTAAAATCCTGCAAGAGATGCAGTCTCTGAACTCCACAGTTCAGACATTGTCCAACGACATGACCATTGTGAAGAAGAAGCAAGCACAACAAGAATTTCTACCAAGAAGGTCTTATCCTACACCTGTGCTTACCAAAGATCAAGCAGTCCAGCAAGGGAAGGCTTCGGCGAGAAATGCTGTGATTGATGAAGCTCCGAGCACTTCCGATTATGTATATTGGTGCTCTACGTGCAATGATCCACATGAAGAGAATACCTGCATGTTGCACCAACACTATGTACAAACGCTGGCGAGCAGTAGTCACAGGGGTCAAGTCAATGTCATCATGCAAACGAGTCGAAACCTGGCGATTGGCGAAGAAGAGCCGATCGCAGTGCTTACCCGAGGAGGAAAGAAGGCAATAGAAGTGGATGCTACTCAGATGGCTCCCTTAAAAGTGCACGCTCGACCCAAAAAGGGACAATCATCTTCTTCGACCCCAAACGAAGTTCCTCCGCCTACACCAATTAAAGAAAAAGCTCAAAAGGCCTCTGTCGAACCACCTCAGGCAGAAACTAAAGAGCAAGCTAAGGAAAAGCTCAAGTTTCCTTCACTGACTAAGCGGTAAAGAGTTGAAGCTACAGAGTAGTATCACACTAGATATGAGCCGAGAAAGGAACCCGAAGTGCTCAAGTCCCTGGCGTACAACATTGTAGAGGAGTTAAAGAAGATTCCAGCCAAAATTAGCTTGTACGATGCACTGCAACTACCTGGACAAGTAGACCTGTTGCAAGAATCATTGAAGACAATTAAAGTGAAAAAGGCAGCACCACTTGCTCTTGTGCAGACCCTATCCACATCCATTATGGGGAAGAATAGACCACCTCCATTCTACCTGTCCCTACAAATGGAAGGGTATATTGTACATAACTGCATGATCGACTCTGGGGCCGCTACAACAGTCATGCCAAGAGCAGTCTGCGAAGAAATAGGGATGGAATATACGCGAAGCAGCCAAGGTGTACTCCAGTTGGATGGAACCCCAGTGAAGACTATAGGGGTGATCAAGGACATTCCTATCCGACTACATAAGATGCCTCAGATCACGGTCATACAAGAGGTAGTGGTAGTCGACTTGGAGCCATATTTCAGTATGTGCTTGTCAAGGGAATTCATGGCAAAGCTAGGTGGATATCTGTCTATGGATTACTCTCATCTGGAGATCCCATTCAAAGGAAAGAAGGTGAAGATCTATAATGAAAAGCCTTCTTCCTTTCTTGTGCAGAAGATGTCCGAGGAAGAAAGCAACGATCCAGTGAATGCAATAGTGGAGGAAATAGAGCAGGTAGACTTGGTCGAGGAATCTCTTGCGCAACTAAGTTATGAAGATGAGTTCTCATTGGCAGACTTTAACGCCATGGTGGAGACCGAGATAGGATGTTATGCGATCGCCAAGCCTAAAAAACATACACAACCAGAGAATAGAACAAGTGCTCAAGAAGGACTATGGAAGTTGTTCTTCGATGGTGCCCGATGTAAAAATGGCACTGGGGTAGGAATCCTTCTAGTCTCACCATCCGGAGAGCAAAAGGAGTATTGCTACCGGTTGCTATGGAGCTGCACCAACAATGCAGCAGAATATGAAGCATTATGCCTAGGACTCAAGAAGGCTAACAAGTTAGGCATAAAGCAACTCCAAATCTTTGAGGATTCCGAACTGGTTTGCAACCAAGTCACAAATAAGTGTACTTCAAAGAAGCATTATCTAAAGTCATACCGCAATAGGGTATGGGACTTGTTCGACCAGTTCGAATCTCTCAATCTGCAGTCTATCCCAAGAGAAAAGAACCGACATGCCGATGTTCTGGCATCCATCGCAGCCAAGTACTCTCCAGCAGAAGACATGGTGCACAAGCCCAAAGCTGTGAGAATGATCTACAGACCCTCTGTCCCAGACAAAGATCTGCATTGGCAAGTCTTTGACAATGACGAGCAGATTGTAAATTTCATGATCCAAGAAGCCGCCACAGTCGAAGATAGAAGCTCTGATGAGGAAGAATATGAAGGGTTGGTTCAATTAAAGAATAACCACGTTCCCAAAGGACTGATCACTCTTGAAAGCCTCTTTGATTAGAATGATCGAGCACTCTCTCACATGATTAAGGTCAATGAAAAGCAGTATCGAGATTTAGAGCTTGAACCTAGAAAGGCAATAAAATTTGGAACCGATTGCACTTCAGAAGAGATAGAACAGATCTAGACTCTATGCAGGAAGTATCCCGACATAATTGCTTGGTCTTATCAAGACCTCAGGGGGTACAATCGGCAGCTGGTTCAACACACAATCGAATTACAAGAGGGGGTCAAACCCTTTCGACAAAAGCAAAGGCCGGTTAATCCTAAGATCGAGGTCCTAATGAAGGCCGAACTCCTGAAGATGCTCGAGGCGAAGATCATTTATCCCATCAAGCACTCTTCATGGGTAGCGAACCTGGTCCCAGTCAAAAAAAGAACGGAGATATACGATTATGCGTGGACTTTCGCAACCTGAACCAGGCTTCTCTCAAGGATCACTATCCTCTTTCGCAAATCGATCAGATCTTGCACTCGATGGCTGGGGCTCAATGCTTCTCCCTGCTCGACGGTTTCTTAGGGTACAATCAGATCTGGGTTAGGGATGAAGATCAGCATAAAACAACATTCACTACTAAGTGGGGGACATTTGCTTACCAGCGAATGCCATTTGGCCTTTCGAATGCTGGTGCCACTTTCCAAAGGGCGATGGATCTAGCTTTTGGTGAGCTTCTGAATAAGGTTATCGTCATCTATCTAGATGACATGACCGTTTTCTCCCGAAGAAGGGAGGATCACCCCATACATCTACAACAAATTTTTGAAAAATGTCGAGAGTTTGGCATCTCAATCAATCCGAAGAAGTCCATATTCGCAGTCAACGAAGGAAAGTTGCTGGGACATGCGATATCAAAAAAGGGCCTCACTGTAGATCCCGATAGAGCCGAGGCTCTAACAAAACTCCCACTCCCAGCAGACAAGAAAGGACTTCAATATTTCTTCGGCCAGATCAACTTCGTGAGGAAGTTTGTCCCTGATTTCACCCAAGTCATCAAGCCAATGTCTGAGCTTTTGAAGAAGGGCACCAAATTTAGCTGGACAAAAGAAAGAAAGGAGGCATTCAAAGAGATTAAGGCCCGAATCGCTCAGGCGCCGGTCCTGATCAACCCTGACTACAATCAGGATTTTATCCTGTATGCTATAGGGGAGCCCGAAAGCTATGTTGTGTCCTGACACAAAAGGGGGAAGATGGTGAAGAGCGCCCCATCGCGTTTCTGAGCCAGGTGATCAATCCCCATGAAGAGAAATATAATTTCATAGAACGTCAGGTACATGCAGTAATGAAATCCCTCAGGAAGTTCAAGCAGTTCATCTCCCAAAGTCGGGTTACGGTCTTTGTCATTCACCCAGACGTGCGCAATTTCATCATCCAAGGAGAGTTGGGAAGCAAGAGAGCCGGTTGGGTAAACAAGATACAAGAATTTGACATTGAGATCAAGCCCACCAAACTGGTTCGCGATCACGCATTGTGTCAAGAATTGGCGAAAAGCGCAACGGTCGAAGCTACAGAATCTCAGTGGGATGACTCGTCAGTCGAAGGATGCTTCGCGAACCAGGAGGAGGACGAGAAATATTGGGTTAGTGAGATAATTGGCTACTTCAACACCGGCAGATGTCCTTCGCATCTAAATGCATCGCAACGAAGACATTTCAGGATGCGGTCCTCCCGATACACTCTACGCCCCGAAGGCCTATTTTTTAGGAACATTGATGGTGTCCTTCTCAAATGCATCAAAGATGATGATAAAAGAAAAGTCCTAGGAGAATTCCATTCAGGACTATCTGGAGGTCACTTCGTAGGGAGAACAACGGCACTAAAGATCATCAAGGCGGGTTATTATTGGCCCACACTCTTTGTCGATGCCTTCGCAGTTTGTCGCAAATGCGAGCAGTGTCAGAAGTTCATCGACCAAAGTAGAAATGCTTCGATGCCTCTTCAACCGATACAAGTAGAGACGCCCTTCCAACAATGGGGGCTGGATTTCATAGGGGTCATATCGTCGAACTCTTCCGCTGGGCATAAATTCATCCTGACTACGACTGACTACTTCACCAGGTGGGCCGAAGCGATTCCTACGAAGCATGCAGATCAAGAGACTGTAATCACCTTCCTAGAAGGATTGATCACCAGGTTCGACATCCCCGAAGCGATCATCACGGACAATGGGCCTGGCTTCACGGGCACCAAAATCAATGAATTCCTCTACAGATATGGGGTATATCATAAAGTATCCTCCAATTACTATCCACAGGGCAACGGCTTGGTAGAATCCACCAACAAGACTCTGTTGAGGGTGCTTAGAAAACTCATAGAGACGAACAAAAGGACTTGGCACCTTCTTCTGGATCGGGCCTTGTGGGCCGATCGAATTTCCATCAAGAAGTCAATCAAGACTTCGCCTTATGCCCTAGTCTATGGCAAGGAGGCCATCTTACCCACCCATGTGGAAATCCCTACACTGCAGCTGTTAGAAGAAGAAGATGGAGTTAGGCCGATGGAAAATAGATTAGCTCAGCTGTTGCAGTTAGAGGAAGATCACGAAGAAGCCTACCAGAGCTTCGCTAAGCATGCTCAGATCATCCGAGACTGGTTCAAAAGGAAATCATCCGATCACACGTTCAAAGTGGGAGATCTGGTATGGAAATGGGATTCCTGGAAAGCCAAGCCTGGAAATCATGACAAGCTGGACGCCTTCTAGGATGGGCCCTTCGAAATTGTGAAGGTGAACTCGGCCAATTCTTTCATCCTAAAAGATGAAGATGGCCAGGTTTTGCCGATCTCTGTCAATGGTCTTCATCTAAAGACTTTTCATCGTTGAGGTAAATTCCTCTTTTAAAAAAAAAAATGTGTATATATGTGCTTTTGTATATATCTATTTTCATTTGTGTATATACGTCCTGATTCAAGATGCAAAAAACCAAGAACTACACTCCAAAATCTCCTTCGGGGATTTTTGATGCGAAGTAGTAGTTGCAAGGAGGTTCGCAGTGAAGCACTTTATCCTCAAAAGGGCCGAACCAAAATTCAAACAAAGGCAAGAAAAGAGCTTCGCACCCGAAGTATTTTCGGCAGCTACTTCGGACAAGAATTTTGCGAAGTAGATTTTAAAAGAGCTCTAGCGAAGCAGTTTGTGAAGCACGACAAAAGAAAAGTACTTCGGGCCCGAAGCGTCAAAAGGCTGTCCGAACCAAAGGTTCACCGCGAAGCATTTTCAACATTGATTTCAACTTCGCCGAACCAACAACGCGCGAGGTGGAGAATTTAAAATGTGCCTCGAAGAACGTGCAATCAACAACCGTGAAAAGTGTTCGAAGCGGGTGAATTTAAGGCAAAAGTGGTGGGGTGCATCCCGAGGCAATTTGGTTAGAAAGAAAAAGCACACGCTCAGGTACGAGGTGGCAGCAGGTTGCTTCTCCAACACAAAGCGTAATCATCAAAGCATGTGGCCCTGCGTACCACGTCGATGCAGAACCAATTAAAGGATACGGTAACCTCCTCTGTCCGAGGTGTAAATTTAATTTTAGTAGGTGCCATAAATTCAGGTGGTTGCCTTTTTAGGTTATAAAAGGCGAAGTCTTAGCAAGAAGGAGGTTATTCATCCATCAGTGAGAGCCTTCAATTACTCTGCAATTCTCCTGCCCTTTGCATCTAAGACTTTCACATCAAGCCTCTGTATCAAGGACTCGACCGCCATCATGGGAAAAAAGAATTCCAAAGAAAAAGGAAAAGAGCCCGAAGTTGCAGGCCCTGAAAAAATGAAGAAGGGCAAAGAGGAGAAAAAGCAAACTCCAAAGAAGCTAAGTCTCACCCCTCGCCCCGAAAAGCAGCCAATAGAGGAAGGGGACGATTCAGAGGAGGAACAACTTGTAGAACCACCAATTGATGGGTGGGAAAAGATTAGAGATACACAACTCTCTAAGGGTGTGTCCGACCTCCGACGCACCATAGAGTTTATGACAAGTAGACTCACCCCAGAAAATAAGAGAGCTGCTGCATATTACTCTCAAATTTATTGGTTTTTAACCCCGCCTGCTCACCATTGTCCTGAGCTAATCTATGCTATCGTGCAAAATTACCAGCCTGCATCCAGGCAAGTGTTGGACGCTTCGGGCCACAAATTGTTTTCCATCCTGAAGGAAGATGTACAAGCAGCCTTCGTGCCACAGCAAGGTCCGCCCAAGGGCTATTCTGTTCGCAATGTTATCTTAAGTGAACAAATGGAGAGGTTCACCTCTAACAGTTACATATTGAAATTCCTGCGCGAGAATCTCAAGGGCGGGCTACCTTCGAATAAGCTGCCCCAGATGCCCTTACCCTTGGCGGCCTTCAAAAGCATCGATATTTTCTCCATCATTGCATGGGTGGCAGGCCTATCAACAGATGCTTCAGTGCAACCCTGGCAGGTGTCTTTGGCCGAATGTATTTCGAGAGGGGAATTCTATGCCCCGGACGCTTCAAGACCAAACACCAACCCGGTCTTCTTCGACTGGGCGGAATGGGTGGCCCGAACCTTGCATACAAGGCTCACCAGCATGAAGAATTCGGCAACAGGCCAGTACTTCGCACCTTGCTCCTTCCTTGTCTGGTTGTTTTTCTACCAGGTCCATAAGCGATTCCCCCATATCGCCATTACTCCAAGCAGTGAGGATGGAAATCCTCTACCGATGTACCGGTGGACTCCCCTCCTATTGAGGACAGAGTCCTATTATTCTTTTAACCAACAATTTTTGGGACCCGCTATGCATTTGTTGAGGGGTTCTTGTCCTCGGGTCCCCCTCAGTTTGAGAGATAGAGTGGTACAGGAAAAAAGAGGAGATGTTTTCCAATTGACACAGGGCCTGGTGATTCGCCTGTTCGGTTTCATAGGGAAGCCCTTCTTGTTACCAGTCTACCCCTCTGAATATCAGTTCGCATTGGAAGTCGCTCGACAGAGCGACTCTACAAATGCAGTATACGGTCACGGCCAAAAATGGGCACATACCTATGATTTCCCCTTCAGGATGGGTGTAATCAAAGTCTTTGCCCTAAAACAGAACGTTTTCCTGGAGGAAAAGCTTGCCGATTTTGGCCTACTCCAGATTCCTCAACAATGGCTCTATGACCCCTTGGGAGTAATGAGGGATCATTTAAAATTCAAGAACTTCCACATCTGCCCTCACCCCAAAATTGTGGAACAAAGGAATAACCCCAATGGGAAAGATCTGGAGTGGCATTTGGAAAGAATGAGAACATTGCCTCCGTGGCATGAGTTCTACCCCATGGAGGTCGAGTTCGACCCTGATCAGTACCCCCTCCCAACTCCAAGCTCCACATTTTGGAGAAAGGCAAAGGATGATTTAAAGGAGGAATTGAAGAATTGGAGCGAGGAAAAGCTTCGGGAGTGGTGGATAATGAGAGTCCATCGCCAAAAGGTGAACTCTTATGGACTCTTGGCATCAGATAAAGACTTCGCGATTCTTTATGACACCAATGTTGAAACCTGGAAGTCTATATCCTTTGCGGATTTTGTTCCCCCAGCTACCCCAGGATCAGGCGAAAGCCCAGGAGGAGCTGAAGATACCTCGAAAGAAGAGGTAGAGGCCGAAGCTACGCCAGCAGCACTACCAATGGGACCATCGGAGAGCCATGACACAAGCACCGAAGAGGCAGAACAACCATTGGAAAGGAAGAAAAGAAAAATGCAGGAGCAAATTCAAGTGCCTCCGAGCCACCCAAAGCGACCTCGCACGAAACTTGCAAGTACTCCTACCGAACCACCTGCATCAGGCCCGGTTGAAGCAAATGTCGAAGTTGCAGGGCCACCAAGTGCTGAGACTGTCCCTGATATAGATGTCATTGATGTGGAGGAGCTCCTCCAACAAGAAGGAGGCACCGAAGTAGAAGTTGTGGAGGTTGGAAGTGTTGAGGCTCAAAAGGAACAAGAGCCAATCACCCAAGTTGTCACCACGGCCGCTCTGCCAGGAGGGCACGCAGGTATGCACTCTCTTCCTTTCGCCTTGGTCTCTGACACGTCCATTGTGGTCCCGATTGAAGGTCCCCATCAATCTCTCCCTCCCCCACAAGGTCAATCACCCACTCAGGTATTGCCCATTGCCAGTCCAACCCTGCATAGCTCCACTCCACCCGAGTCATCTGACCAGGGCAAGCCTATTGAAACCACTTCGCCCACCCACTCCGCTGTTCCTTCAGTCCTAAGCCAAGGCGAAGGCAGTGTCCCAATGCCAAGTCCCGCAGCCCACTCTCCCATCACTCACAGTATAGTCCCGCTTGCTGCTACGCCCGTCTCCGAACCATCTGGGGAATCATTCCCCGTTAATTCTTTGTATTTGTTCACACCTTTGGCTGGAGATCCAACCTTTTCTAAAATAGATTTGTCTCTAATAAAGGAATGCCCCTTAGCCGAGAAGCTACTCTTAGCTCGACAAAACACAAAGAAAATGTTGAAGGAGGCAAGGAAGAAAAGAGGGCGATCTTTGGCCCAGGTTGAAAAATGTGCTGTCTTCGACTTGAAGGGCGGAAAGTTACATAAGGTTAAGAAAGTCCCTAAAGTTCAGAAGCCTCTGGATGAAATGACTCCAGCTGACTATGAGTACCAGGAGAAGACCAAGGACCTGGAGCATTTGAATATAGATAACGAATCCGCATCCATGCATGTCGGGATCGAAACTTTCTGAGCGCATGCAAATATTGCCAATCAACGCAGGTTTGAAGCAGAGAGCGCCAACATCAAGTTGGAGGAAGAGCTGGCTAGGATCCGCTCCGAGCTAGAGGATTCACAGGAGCAGTGTAAGCTAATGAAGAAAGAAACACATGCCCTAAAATAGCAGATACTACAATTGCAGTCTTCGGCTGAGCACCAAGCACAAAAATAGGCCAAAAATGAGCTAAAAGCCAAAGAGCTCGAAAGCAAGATCTTGCAAGCTCAGCAACAATTGTTTGAAAAAGCAAACCTGGAGTTGTTCGATAAAGGTAGAATCAAGGAAATACGCTCACACCTGCTCAAAGGTTTCAGATCGCGGGCCTCCAGTGCCCTGTCAACCCTGATCTATGTCACCGAAGCCCAGCATGCCATTGCTAAGAAAGGGCCAATAGTAGATGAAGTTATCCAAAAAATCAAGAGGCGACTCAAGCTGGCTTTTGAAGTCCAAAGCATTAGATATCAGGACCTGCAGGTTGCTGCTATGAGTCGAACGGCTAGGGATTGGTCTACTGCCCAAGCCACTGTTCGTGCCTTCTTCTCCAGGGTGAAGAAAGCGCAAAAGGTGAAAGACCTCCTAGATACATTTGAGCAGGAGCAGCACACATCAATGGGTTACTTTGAGGACCTTTCTTCCTTGGGCTTCCCGAGTTTCACAGACGATGATGGGAACCTCCTCACCCGGGAGGAACTCAAGCCGGCGTGGATTCATTTTGAAAGTGACGTCTCCGAAATAGATGAGTGGGAAGAACCGGTCACAGAAGGATAGGTCACCGACTTCATCCTGAGACACTGCAAAATTGTGGCTTGCCTAAATGACCTAAGTGTAAGAATCAAGCATGCCGACATTGGGCAGATTGATCGATTCCATGTTTTGGTCAAGGCACTCGAAGACCAAGAACCATTTCAAAAGGGGGTTTGGGCTCACGTCCATCGAACCATGAGAAAATTCCATGATCGTCTTATCCCATCACCGCAGCAGGAGGCCGTGCCAGCAGAGGAAGGAGCAGAAGGGGAAGAAGAGAAGAAGAAGAAGCAGAAGAAGAAGGAGAACCAGCTACGGAGGCGCTCCCAGAGGGAGAAGGTGGAGAAGGATCTAAAGATGACTCTGGCCCAATGGATCAAAGCTAAGGGTTCTCCCACCGAGACGAGCTCGTTGCCCCGCGAGCCGCCAAGAATGTTGACAATTCTGTCACACATTGCACAAGGGGTAAAAAAGAGATCAAATTTTGTACAGTGTTTTGTAAAGTTTTCCTTGTTGTTTTTATTTCGAAAAGTTGCAGCAATTTTGGCTTTCAATGCCATCCCTTTGTATATAAAATATAAAAGAAAGAGCTTCGCCAAAGGAAAATGAGAAGAGCTTCGCACCCGAAGCATTTCCAGCATTGCTTCGGGTAAAGTCTTTGCGAAGTAGTATTGCCAAAGAAGAATACAAGGGTAGCGATAAAAAGAACTTCGGACCCGAAGCGCTTCAAGTATCTACTTCGGGAAAAAGTTGAGCGAAGCGGCATTCGAAAGAACAACTTCGCCGAAGAAGGAAGGAAGGTCAAATTGGCTAAGGCAAGAAAACTACTTCGGGCCCGAAGCATTTCCAGCAGCTACTTCGGGTGAGATTTCTGCGAAGCGGTGTTGCCGAAGTAAAATACAAAGGAAGGAGAATGAAACTACTTCGCACCCGAAGCATTTCTAGCAAATACTTCGGCCAGAAAACCAGCGAAGTGGGATTCAAAAGAGCATTGGAAATACTTCGCCAAAAGGTTGCCGAAGCACCCACTTCGGGCCCCTCCATCAGCGAATCATTTTTACTTCACCGAAAGTTGTTCCGAAGCATCTGCTTCGGCTAGCTTTCGTGCGAAGTACTTCTACCCGAAGTGACGGAGGTTTGAAGACAATTGCTTCGGCCGAAACCTTCCCGAACCATAGTTTTGAAAGAGGATCGCAGCGAAGCATTTCTCCAAGGCATCAGCGAAGCGATTTTGTCAACGAAGCGACGAAGACGAAAAGGCCCATTTTGCGAAGCAAATATGCTTCGGCACTTATCACCCCCGAAGCAGTTTTGCGAAGCTCATTTTTGCGAAGTACAAACCAAGGAGGAGTTATTGCTTCGGCTCAGAACCATTGCGAAGCGAAGTTGTGAACAAAGACTTAGCGAAGCGCTTCAAGGGCACGCGTTCCAAGCTGGGTATTTTCTCGAGGCGATCAAGTGCCTCATAAATGCAATTTTTCGTGCCCGATAAGCTCGTTGCTCATTTTTGGCAATCAAAAATGAAGTATCAAGCCATGATGAAGAGCCCGACGAGCATGGCGGCCACTCGAGCACCACACCCGGAGACCAAGGACGTCCAGATGGCTCATCAATGCATCTTTCCATGGTTGACCCGGTCACAGTTGCCAGTTTTGGTAACAGATTTGAGAGCTCGATCACGAGAGCCTCGGGGAGCCGAATTCTCAGGGCTCGAGGGCGTACTTCTCTTTGCTATGTAATTATGACTCAGAGGGTCGGGTCCTCTATAAAAACCTAGGCATTGTAATGAAAAATGGGGGGAACTATCTGCTAGAAAGCTGTTGTAACTTGATGTCCTGCGATTAATACTAAAGAGCTTTGGGCTCAATTTCTCTCTTTTATGCTGCCTTCTTTGCTTGATTCTTTTGTCTTTCTTCATTTGCATACTGAGATGCTGAACCCTGCATCCGGTGTGCGATCGGGGACTATACCCTGAAACTCGTCTGAAGGATACATAGGAGAGGAAAACGTCATATTGGCTTTCTTTTATGCTGCCTTCTGTGCTTGATTCTTTTGTCTTTCTTCGTTTGCATATCGAGAAAGCTGAAACCTGCGTCCGATGTGCGATCGGAGACTATGCCCTGAAACTCGCCTAAAGGATACATAGGGAGGTTGATATTGTGTTTCTTTCATTTATTCTTGGTGTTCCTTGCTTCTATTCAAGTTGCTAGTTAGTGATCGTGCTTCCTGTTCTCTCCCACTTTAAACCACCGATCTCTCTTCCTATTTTTTCTTAACCCTTACTCTTTTTATCTCTTTCCTGCACCCTTATCTCAAAACACCCAAGTAGTTTAGCATAGGAGCCGGCCTTTCTCCGGAGATTGGTACGAGGGGCATCTCTTCCCTTCGGCCTTTCAATGTTGGTCCAGGTCTAGGGCGCATACACTCACCCAAAATCCTTTCCTAGGCAGATTTGATGACCAACAGCTTCCTAGTTGTACCATTTGTTGTGCTTCATTTGTTTTATATAAGCAGGGGAATTGGTAATACCTTTGCTCGATATGGGCAGGACATCGGATCAAACTTGGATGTCACCACTATAAACCTTAGCTTTTTGGGTAATACAAAATCAACAAGACCTCTAACCTTCTAGGGAATCAAATTGGGATAATAAACTCATAAACACTCACGCATTATTGACTAACCTATCCGTTTATAGGTACACCATGGTTTGAACTTGGGTCTCCCTAAAGAAAGCCCAAAGCCCTTACCATTGTGTTGCCCTATACGAACATTTTGATTTAAAAACAAGGGTTTTTACAAGAGGTTCCAGTCCCCTTGTACCAAGGTTTGAACTTGGGTCTTCTTAACGAAAACCCAAGGTTTGAACTTGGGTCTTCTCAATGAAAACCCAGAGACATACCACTAGGTATGCCTCATGGGACAAAAATGTTAGGGTAAAGCATGGGTTTTTATAAGGGATCTTGATCCTCTCGTATCAAGGTTTGAACTTGTGCTTCCTATAAAAAAACCCAATAACTTACCACTACGGTATCCCTCCGAGGATAAAAATATTATCATAGTTTGAAATTGGGTCTCCTTAAAGAAAGCCTAAAGCCCTTACCATTGTGTTGCACTATACAAACATTTTGAGTTAAAACAAGGGATCCCAATCCCCTCGTATCGAAGTTTGAACTTGGGTCTCCTCAATGAAAACCCAAAGATATACCACTACAGTATCCCTCACAGGATTAAATTATTAAATTAAAGTGCAAGATATACCACTAGGCATATAGCCATAATATAATAAGATCAAAATAATAATGTAACCAGAATAATAAGAGCCAACTAATATGTAAAATCAAGGCATATAATATATCAAATAACATTCATTAATAAACAACAATATGAATGTAATAGATTGAATCATACATGTACAAAGCATGTAGCACAACTAGAATGTTAGTTTCTAAAATGTATACAATATTTATTACTCTTTTTTCTCTTACAAATGTATGATAAAACTCTCTTACAATAACAATGTTCACGATTTAGATAATGTAGGCTATGCTCGCTATATCTCAGTATATCTTTCTATGCCTATCTAAGGAGTAATATATAGCCATTTTTGGATGACTCTTTGGTTACTTGACTCTTCATTTTCTTATGCCAAGTACCACGACTCTTGGCTTCTCCACTTGACACTTGCATACATATGACTCTATCTTGTATGCACACTTGGACATGATTCTTCACATAACACTTCCTAATCTAAGAACATATGTGCACACTTACATATGAGACACTTGTGCACATTTACACTCATTACACTTGCACACTCAGTTACATGACACTTGTGCATTTCCTGCACATTATTATATTACATAAAATATTTACTCACACTCTAATCTAGGACACAATCCTAATCTAATATTTACAAGATGTACCATGAGGGTACATTAGCATGTACCAAATAATGTAATATTCTCCAACAACTAACATATGTGGAGCTGTTAAAATTGAATTTTGATGGAGCTTTTAATGGAAATCTAGGACTAACAAGAGGAGGAGGAATAATTAGAAATAATAGAGGAAAAAGTTCTTCTCATTACACATTCAATAGTGGATTTAAGGCATATAATGAAATTGAATCTTGAGAGGCATTGGAAGGGTTAAAAATATGCAAACAAATGAAATGAAATAGATTATGGATGGAAGGTGATTCACTAATAGTAATAAATATAATTTTACGGAAAGCAAAGGCTTCATGAAACATACAAGAGATAATTGTGAAAATACAAGACCTTGCTATAGAGTTTGAAGAAATCAGGTTTACTCATATGTTAAGGGAAGTAATCAAATATGTATAGTGGCTAGCCAATAGAGGGGTTTTAATTTAGGATCGTGAAGTTAAACTCTCTTTTCCATGTTTATAGGGAGTAGTAAGTTTAGCTGAAGCTGAAAAAAAAATGTTGACTACCTAAATCAAATAAATATTAATATTTACTTTAATATTGGTAATATTTGCTTTATTTTCTAACATTTGTGTTTTTGTATAAAATATTTATTACAATTTTTGTGATTATACTTATGCTTCAGGAAGGAAACTAACAATCCAGATCTAGTAAAGCAAACTATGATAGTGCCATATTTAAAAATATTACTCTACTAAGATGCAATTCATAGATTATAGAGGTGGAGTTTTGGCTTTGTCAAGAATGATATAGAAAAATTTCAAGAATAAGGATGTTGAATTCTAGAATATTTGTGTTCACACAAAAAATTGAAGAAGATCCAAAAATTGAAAATCAAGAATTCAAACATTTTATGAAATATGATGTAGGTATCTAGCTATAACAACTCAATTGAGATAAAAATTGAATTTGTTTTTAAACTCTCAAGCTTTGAAGGAGAGAGTTATGATTTGTCAAGGGTGGGGGACCCAAGTACAACCCCTTGTTCTCCAAAAAAAATAAAAAACTACCAAAATTGGAGTTGGTCAAATTGAATTTTCCAGAAGTGGAGTTGGTCAAATTAAATTTTAATTGAGATTCTAAAGGAAATCCAGGACCAACAAGAGGAGGAGGAATATAAGAAATAATCAGGGATGGATTTTGTCTTATTACGCTTTCAATAGTGGATTTAAGACAAATAATAAAGTTGAAGCTTGGATGGCTTTAGAAGGGTAAAAAATATGCAGAAAAATGAAATGGAATAAAGTATGGATGGAAGGTGATTCACTAATAATAATAAATACAATTTTGAGGAAAGCAAAAGCTCCATGGAACATAAAAGAGATAATTGTGGAAATACAAGACCTTGCTATAGAGTTTAAAGAAATTAGGTTTATACATAAGGGAAGGAAACAAATGTGCATATAGACTAGATGATAGAGAGGTTTTAATTGAGGATCATGAAGTTAAATTATCTTTTCCTTGGTTAGAGGAAGTAATAAGTTTAGCTAAAGTTGAAAAGAAAATGTTTAATGCTTGAATCAAATAACGATCAAGATTTATTTTAATATTTTTTATTGGTAATATTTATTTTATTATATATATATATATATATATATATATATGTGTGTGTGTGTGTGTGTGTGTGTGTTTCAATTCTATATAACTAAGGTTAATTATCACATCACAATTAATCAATCATAATATTTTTTTTTATGGATAACAAGGGGTTGTACTCGGGTCCCCCGTCCTTGACAAATTACAACTCTCTTCTTTAGAGATTGAGAGTTTACAAATAGATTCACTTCTCATCTTAGTTGATATGCTATAGCTAGAAACCTATATTATTTTATATATAATGTCTAAAATCTTGATTTTCATTTTTTGAATCTTTTCAATTTTCTGTGTGAATGCAAATATTCTAGATTTCAGTATCCTTCTTGACATTTTTCTATAGCAGCCTTCATGATACCAAAACTTTACCTCTACTCTTGATGGATTGCATCTTTATAAAGTACTATTTCCAAAAAATTACACTATCATAGTCCACTTTACCAAATTGGATTGCTAGTTTCCTTCCTAAAACACAAGTGCAACCCCATAAATTATAATAAATAGTTTATATGAAAACACATTAATGTTATAAAATAAGGTAGATTTTACCCATGGAAAATACTAAAGTAAATCTTAATCATTATTTGATTTAGGCAGTCAACATTTTCTTGTTAACTTTAGCTAAACTTACTACTTCCTTTAACCATGGAAAAGAGAATTTAACTTCATGATCCTCAATTAAAACTCCTTTATTGGCTACCCTATCTGCATATTTGTTTCCTTCCCCTATTTTTTTTAATAGGTTATATGTGGCTTCTATTGGGGTCACTCCCATCAAAATACCAAAATATTACATTTGCTATAACATACATTTTTATCACTGTTTTTTCATTTCTTTTTTATCTTAAATATATTCTTCAACTTCTTTGAAGTGAAATGTCTTCACAATCAACTCTTTGACATCATTTTTATTAAGACGTAAAATCTCACTTGGCCTGTTGCTTTCTAAAATTTGAATTTCATCGAGATGAAGATCAACACCATAATTCGCTAATTTATCTGCTACTCGATTTCCTTCTCTATAAATATAATCACACTGTGGAGATTGTCTTTAGTAATAGATGATGAACATCAACAATAATATTATTTTTTTATCCAGTCTCCACATCCATTTTTGTTAATAGCATTGATGATAATTTATAAGTCCTCCTCAATTGAAATATATTTCCATCATTTTTTTGTTGTAATTTTAATCCCTGTAAGAAGTGCCCTAGCCTTTGCATAGTTGTTAGTTGAAGTTCCATATGATTTTGAATAAGTACGGATAACTTTTCCTTCACTATTTCTAAAAACACCATCTCCATCAACTTTTTCTAGATTTCCTTTAGAAGCACCATCAAAATTAATTTTGATAAACCCAATTTTTGGACATTTCCATTTTACCATAGATCAAAGTAGAATATTTTTATTTAATTTCGTTGTCGCAGATGACTCTTCCATGTGTGTTCAAATCCTATAGCCAAATTATTAGTACCTCTTTTTTTGCAATTGAGACTTCCCATGATGAACACCATTCTGCAAGAGAGGCACTAATATGGTTCCAAACCTAGGTATGATTTTGATATTTATTTTTAAAAAAATTATTATTTCTTTCAAGCCATAAATTCCAAAAAATAATGGCAGGGCCAATCCTCCAAAGAATACATAATGCTTTAGCTTTAAAATAATTTATCCAATATTTTATCAACTCTTTCAATGTTGATGGAGCTACTCAATATAATTTCATTTAAAAAATAACCCCAAATCGTGTGAGCAAATGGACAATGAAGAAGTAAATGATCCGATGTTTCTAAATCCTTCTCACACAAGGCACATTTTAAGGGTCCATAATATTCTCTTCTTTATAGATTATCTCCTGTAAGAATCTTACTTTGAACTGGTAACCAAAGAAATGTTGAAGCCTTAGGAAGAGCCTCTAATGACCAAATTTTCTTCTAAGAAAAAATATTTGGGAGAAGGAAATTTTGATTGTTCTAAATCCTCAGATCCCATATTGACTGAGTATCCACCATCATTTGATAGATTCTAAATCAACTCACCCTTTCCTGTAAAAATTGGAAAATAAAACTCTCGAAGCATCTTTTGAAGTTCATCTGCAATTTGTTTGAGTTCCTCTCCTTCAACCAACCTACTAAAAGAAATCCATGATATGGAGTTTTTGCTTAAAAAAAAATAAATTTTGACCTTTGGACCTTTACATGCTAGGTACGCTTGAGCCAATGGTTTCCATTTTGAGTCAGAGATAAGAGGATAAGGCTTCAACCAAAGCATCAAACAAAAAATTTGCATAACTCCCCTCATTGACTAATCATCTAATATATTTCTTTATCAATTACAAACTCTCTGATATGAAGTTCCATGTTGATCCTTTGGGTAGAGTTATTTTCCTAAACAATTTCATTACATCAAGAGAACCTATATATTTTTGAAGTAATATTTTTACCCAATTCTTTCCTTGATCTTTGAATAATCTCCACCCAAGCTTTGCTCCTAATACCAAATTTATAAGTCTACAATTCTACAAGCATGCTCCTCCAATATTCTTTCTTTTGCAAACCCTATCCCACTTACAAAGAGGAAACCTAAATTTTTCCTCACAACCTTTCCATAGAAAGTCTCATTGAATTTTATCAATTTCTGATGCAATACCTGTTGGAAGTCTTGAAAGTGAAATAATATAAATATGAATTTATTGCAAAGTAGTCTTTATGAGTTGTAGCCTTCTTGCCATGGTTAAGGACTTATCTTTCCAACCTGCAAAACAAGCTTTAATTCTATCCAAAAAAGAGATCCAAAGCTTCTTTTTATTTCCTTTATTAGACAAAGGATACCCAAGTAGGTTGATGGAAATTTTTCAATTTTAAACCCTAAAATATTTACAATAATTTGTTGTAAATCTAGGACTATATTAATGAAAAAATCTTGGATTTTGAAGTATTTACCAATTTTCCAGTAGCCTTCTTATAACGTGATAAAATAGATTTGAACTCCATGGCCTCACTAGTTGAGTGATGGCCCAAAATATAAGTATCATCAAAAAATTGGAGATGATATTCAAAGGGGCCATTTTTTGCAACTTGAATACCCTTGATTTTTCCTTCCATTTTTACCTTTGAAAAGGCTCTCCCTAATGCTTCCGTAAAATAATGAATAGATAAGAAGAAAGAGGATCACCTTGATGAAGTCCACAAGATGACTTGAAGTACCCAGTAGGAGAACCATTGATCAAAATAGAAAATTTTACAGTGTTATAACAACATTTAATCCACTCACACCAACTATAAACAATCCCAAACTTTCTGAGAATAGCACGTAAAAAATTTCAGGATAGAAAATTCTAGGAAACCCTATCATATGCCTTGTTCATTTCTAATTTCAAAAGCATGCTTGATTTTTTCATGGAATGAATAGAATGTATGGCCTCTTGTGCAATAATTATACCATCAAAAATTTGTTTACCCTGAACAAAGCCACCTTGTTCCTTTGAGATAAGACACCCTAGAATGCCCTTCAACCTATTTGCCATAATTTTTGAAATGATCTTATAAATCATATTACAAAGGCTTATTGGATGAAAATTATCAAAATAGTTTGTGTCACCTTTCTTGGAAACCAAGGTAATAAAAGTAGCATTGATCTCACTTATTATAGCCTTCATTTTTTGAGCCTCTTCAACCGCATCTAACATATCACTCTTCAATAAATCCCAAAGTTTTTGAAAGAAAATTGTAGTAAATCTTTCGGGGCTAGGTGCCTTGTTAGGATGGAAAGAGAAAATTGCTTCATGAAGCTCCTCCATAGATATCGTCTTCATAAATATTTCATTTTGTCCATAACTGATAGTTGATGGAATATTTTGCATATGTTTTTCTTGTGCCTCCTTATCTTGCCTAGAATATGATAAAATATTTTAAAAATAATTTATTGCTTCCTTCCTTATATCATCTTCTTCCTCAATATTTCTTCCATCTGGAGTTATAATATTTTTGATATGACGAACAAAAAAAATTGTTTTTGTTGTAGCATGAAAAAATTGTATTTCTATCTCCTTCCTTGAGCCATTTCTCTCTATATTTTTGGAACCAATATTACTCCTTTTTCAATGCATTATGATAATAAAAAAATAATTGTTTTTCTTTCACATAAGAATCCTGGTCCATTCCATTAATTTCTACTATCTCTTGTAAATTTTTGAGCTTGGATTCAATTTCTTTTTTTCTTTAAAAATGTTACCAAAATATTTAGCATTCCATATCTTCATTTGCTCCTTTAAATATTTCAACTTTTGAACAAACTTGTACATGCATGATCCTTCAAATTTTGATTCATCCCACCATAACATAACCATCTATAAAAAATCAGGATCTTGGAGCCACATAAACTAGAAGCGAAATGTCTTTGGATGACCATTGTTAGGTGACTCGTAAGTCAAAAGAATGGGTTTGTGATCTAATCCTACTCGCAATAAGATATCTAAAGAGATTGTATACTTTGTTTGCAACCATTTATTGGATAACAAGAATCTATCTAGTCTTTCTGCTATATAATTTTTCCCAATGAGTCTATTATCCCATGTGTATTAAAATCTTGGGGGACTAACATCCCAAAGGTAATTTGAATTGAAAAATGAAGCAAAATCTTGCATTGATTTAGACCATTCTAGAATTCCACCATTATTTTCCAAAGGATATATAAAAGTATTAAAATCACCCCCAAGAATCCATAGATCACAATGAATCATCATTGTGTTTGACAAAAATATACTGAGGTCCTTCCAACATCTTTCACGAGGAGTAACTATAGTTGAAGCATATACATTTACAACCCCAACTTTGATGTTTTCCTATTTCTTGTAAAATAATCCAACAATCCAATTACTTTTTGCTTCTAATAGTTGTCCATCCTATTTGCATGTGTCCTATTATTTCCTTCCCTTAATGTATGTGCAAACCTGATTTCTTCAAACTGTTTAGCAAGATCTTGAATTTCCACAAGTATCTCTTGTGTGTTCCATGGATCCTTTGCTTTCCTCAAAAGTGTATCACCTTCCATCTACAAACTATTCCATTTTATTTATTTGTATATTTTAAACCCTTATGAAGTTGCCCAAGCTTCAACTTCATTATTTGTCTTAAAGCCACTATTGAAAGCGTAATGAGACAAATCTTTCCTCTATTATTTCTAATTATTCCTCCTCCTACTGGTCTTGGATTTCTTTTAGATGCTCCATCAAAATTCAATTTGACCAACTCCACATATGGTGGTTTCCACTTTATATTCTTTACCTTCTATTTTTTTCTCTTGTACCCAACATCATAATTCCATTTGATGACTTGACTCCACCTATCAAGGCTCTCTACTTCCAGATTAGGGATTGGGTGAGTTGATAGGATTGGATTAGGCTCCTCTATGACTAAACATATCTTCATTTTTGTTACCTCTAAATTGTTGTTCTTTTCTTTAAATATTCTTCTATTCCTTTCTAGCCATATAATCCGAAGTATTGTATCTTTTGATATATCCCATAATATCTATAAAGCCTCACTTTTAAAAGTGCCCTACCATTGCTTTAACCATTCTTCAAAATTGTTATTCATCACCATGCATTTACCAAAAATATTAAGAATCCATTACCATAGTTTCCAGACTATTGGGCAATGTCCCAAGAGATGGTCTATACTCTCCTCCTCCTTTTTACGAATAACACATTGAGAGGGGCCATGAAAACCTCTTTTCATAAGGTTATCCCAGGTTAAAATTCTTCTATGACCTACTAGACAAAAAACCATTTTAACTTTAGGAATGCTTGGGCTATCCCAAATATCTCTCTATATTATTGTGGTATTCCTATTTCTTGGTGCTTTACATTATATCCACTTCTTGTTGTGTATTCTCCTGAGCTATTCAAATCCAAAATCAATTTATCCTTGGCTCCCCTCGGAATAATCACAATTATCATATTTCTACTCAATTGCCTCCTAGAATCAATGTCTTTTATACTTGTAAAAGTATCTTCTTTCCATTTGTATCTTCCTTCCTAATCCTTGTACGAAATGTTTGAAATCCTATCATCGTATTTGTCTTGAAGTAATCTCATCCAAGGTTTCAAAATTAGATCTATATTGAGTGGTTTTTTATCACACCAAGTATCCATCCAAATGATTTTTTTCTCTAGTTCCCACAACCCATATTAAACCTTTAATCACTAGATTAATAGATTTTTTTAAACCATTCCAAAGTGCAGAACCTTTTGGTAGAGAGAATGCATTAAATATTAAACTTTGGTCATTGGGTTCAACATAGAAGATTTTTTACCCATTGTCTTTGACTTTCTTTGTACAATCTCCATATTACTTATAACTGGATTCCATAATTCTATCCTCATTCTCCCCTCAAATAAGGGCATCCCTAGATAAGTTACTGGTAAATTTGCCTCCTTCATTTGAAGTAACCTACAAATTCTTGCTTTGATTTTAGTTGGAGTGTTTAGGAAGTAAATTTTAGATTTTATCCTATTAACTTTTTGCCCTGACACTCTTTCGTATCCCTTTAATAAGTTATTCAATTCTCTGGCCTCGTTTATCCTTGCCCTTCCAAAAAGGGTTGTATCATCTACAAACTATTAATGGGTGATGTTGTTGATGTTATTACTAGCCTTAAGTCCACTTATAAGTCCATATTTGTTAACCTTCTTCAAGTTTCTACCCAAAACATCTGCCATAATAATGAACATATAAGGTCCCTGATAGAAGATCTTCCTATCTAAGACCTCTCTTGGCTTTAAATGATTTTGTTACTAACCCATTGATCAATATTGAATATAAAACTGTAGAGATACAAGCTTTAATCCATCTAACCCATTTCTTCCCAAATCCAAACTTTTCTAATATCGCAAAAAGAAAATCCCATTTAACCGTATCATAAGCTTTACTCATATCAAGTTTTATGATCATTGCTTTCTCTTTTCTTGAAGTTGTTGAATGTATAACTTCATGAGCTACTACGACCCCATCCATAATCTGTCTTCCTTGGACAAATCCTCCTTGCTCCTTTGAAATAATTTTGTCTAGCAATGGCCTTAATAAATTTACCATCACTTGGGGGATAATATTATATGCCATATTACATAGGCTTATGGGTCTAAATGAATCAAACAATTCAACATCCTTATTTTTTGGAATTAGGGTAAGATATGTTGAACTTATTTTAGAAGATATGTATTGTTTTACCCTAGTTTATTCCACTACCACCAATAAATAATCCTTCACTATATCCCAATTATGTTGGTAAAATATTGTAGAGAGCCCATCTAGACCTATGGATTTATCCTTATTAAAAGAGAAAAAATCTAAATGAACTTCTTATAGAGTAATAGGCTCCATCAGTTTCCTATTATCTTCATTCATTATAACTGAAGGTATTTCTTGATGAAGTTTATCATTTAGAACTTCAGACTCATATGATACTAGAATATTCTAATAAAAAGACCTTACCTCTTTTCTAATTTCACTTTGTTCTTCAATCCAAATCCCTTCTATTGATTCAATTCTACCAATTATGGATGTTGATCTATGTAGTATAACCATCCTAAGAAATAATTTATATTTTTATCTCCTTTTATCCAAGTCTATCTTGATTTTAATCTCCAAAATTTCTCTTCCTTTTATGATATTCACTAAATAACTCCCTTTCCTCTGAGATTGGATTATTATGATCACCTTTTTGGAATTTATAAATTTTATATTTTAGTTCTTTTTTATTCTAAAAAATATTTCCAAAAGTGTTCTTGTTCCATTCTTTTAATCTAGATATCATTGATTTAATTTGTTTTGGAAGTGCATACAACCCATAATTTCTTGAATAATTCCATGTTTGTGCTATCATATAAATAAATTGAGAATGGTCTTCCCACATTTTCTCATATTTAAAATATGATATTTTTTCAAATTCACTTACCACCATTTTAACTCTTATTGGCTAGTGATCTAAACAAATTCTTGTTAAGGTATTAATTTTAGCACAAGTTCCTTCATCTAGCCAATGATATGAGAGTATGCATCTTTCTAATTATTCTACTATTAGGTTATAGCCTCTCCTGTTGTTGGTCCATGTATAGTTATCTTCTTAAAACTCAGCCTCCCATAGATTATTATTTTGAATAAAAACTGAGAAATATCTCATACTCTGGGTTAATTTCCTAATTCCCCCAAATTTTTCATCTAGCTTGGTTATGTCATTAAAATATCCTATGATAATAAATTAGGTTTATTGGTCTTTACTTATCATAAAGACTTCAATCCCACTCCAAAATTATAATCTATATGACTGAGTTGTAGGTCCATAGACATTGATAAGGATAAAATGAATAACTGTAAAGTAGCATGCAACTAAAGAGGCTATCCAATGCCTAGCTTTATGAATGGTTACATAAGAGGTTCTAGTAGGATTCCAAAAAGTTAGAATCCCCCCTATCACTCCTTCAGAATCCATAGCATCCAATTCACATCTCACCCATACCGCTTTCATAGTTTTTGAAACTTCTTCTTTTGTCATTTTAGTTTCTTAGATACAAAGAATATTAGGCTTATTATTGAAACGAAGGCCCTTGATACACCTCGAATTTGAGGGGTATTAGCACCATTTATATTCCATGATATGATAATCATATATCATTAGGGACTATTGGCCCCACCTACAAAATTACCAATATTATTTTGTTGTTTGGTAAAGAGAAGTTCATCCAACTTAGTTTGTGTTCCTCTCTCTATGTTTGCTCTTGCTTACCTAGACCTTGTTTGATAATGTGAGGGTTTTTCTCTTTTTTCCTTGTCTATATAAAGAGTAGGTCTTATTATTCTATTCTTTCATATTATTTCACAACTTTTTTTTCATCAGATTTATCCTCTCTTGGCTCTGTTATAGAAGCTTTTGACTTGTCCTACTCATTTTATGATATTTCCTTATTAATGGCAGAGGTATTAACTTCTAAAAGTACATTTTATTTACCAATATTTTTCTCTTGAATGGTGCATGGTCCTTCAAGAGTGTATTTTGAATAACACAAGCTTATACTGAGATGGGGGGTTGGAATCTTCCTTATGCTGTGAAAGCGCTGTGCGCTATGTGTTTGAGAGAACCTCCTTATGCTGTGTGAGTGCTGAGCGCTATGTGTGTGTTGTGAAACCACCATGTGAAGAGCGCTGGGTGCTAACAGAAGCCACCTTGTGGAAGTGCTATGTGTGTGTTGTGAAACCACCATGTGAAGAGCGTTGGGTGCTAACATAAGCCACCTTGTGGAAGTGCTATGTGTGTGTTGTGAAACCACCATGTGAAGAGCATTGTATTTTAATAGGAATCACCCTGTGTGTTGTGAAACCACCATGTGAGGAGCGTTGTGCTTAAACAGGAATCACCCTGTGTGTGTTGTGAAACCACCATGTGGAAGCACTATGTTTTAACTGAACCCGCTCTATGGTTGTAGTTTAAGAGAAAAACCTCCCTTATGCCGAGCAAGCGCTGTGTGTGAGCAATCACCATAGGTTGTGTTGTGCGTTGTGCGCTGCGAAATGCAATGAGCACTTTAGTGAACGCTTAGGTGAGAGCTTAGTGAGTTCTTTAGCAAACCAGTGGGCGTAGCAGTGAGTGTTGTGCATGTTCGAAGGCGTTGATCTCTAGTTGTGAACCTTGCGTTAGGTAAGGTGCTGTGTAACTGTTCTAGTTAAAAGAACAGAGCCTTTGTTTTATGTGAAATGTATTTAAGGGTTTTTAAAAGAATAGAGCCTTTGTTTCATGTGAAATGTATTTAAGGTTTTTTAAAAGAACAAAGCCTTTGTTTCATGTGAAATGTATTTAAGGTTTTTAATTAAAAGGAGCCTTTGATTTTATGAAATGTAGATAAGGTTTTTAATTAAAAGGAGCCTTGGATTTTATGAAATGTAGATAAGGGTTTTAATTAAAAGGAGCCTTTGATTTTATGAAATGTAGATAAGGTTTTTAATTAAAAGGGGCCTTGGATTTTATGAAATGTATTTAAGGTTTTAATTAAAAGGAGCCTTTGATTTTATGAAATGTAGAAAAGGTTTTTAATTAAAAGGAGCCTTTGATTTTATGAAATGTAGAGAAGGTTTTTAATTAAAAGGAGCCTTTGGTTTTATGAAATGTAGTTAGGGTTTTTAATTAAAAGGAATTGACGAAACCTTAGTGTCACATAAAATATAATGAAGGTTTTTAATTAAAAGGAACCTTTGTTTCATATAGGATTATTGAAGGCTTTTAATTAAAAAGGGACCTTGGATTTATATAAGATTTATTTAAGGTTTTAATTAAAATAAACCTTTGATTTATATGAGATGTATTTAAGGTTTTTATTAAAAGGAACCTTTGATTATAAGATATTTATGTAAGGTTTTAAATTAGGAAAGAACCTTTGATTTTAATGAAATGTATTGAAGGTTTTTAATTTAAAAGAAAACCCCTTTGATTAAGGTTGAATATCTTAGGAGTTTAAATTAAAGAGATGTGGATTTATTCGTGAATTGAAGTTATGGGGCTTCAATTTAGGGAATGAATGAATGCTGGTTTTAAAGGTTAAAGGTATGGGACTTTAATGCTTTAAAAAGTAGTTGATTGATTGGAAATGGGGAATTAAAAAGGAATGTGGATTTATTCTTTGAATTGAAGTTATGGGGCTTTGATTTAGGGAATGAAAAGAAAAGGGATTGTTTTAAAGGTTAAGGGAATGAGACTTTAATGCTTTAAGACATGAACGAATTTGATTTAAGTTGGACCTTGATCTAAGAAGTACGTATTGGATGACTCTCTAAAGGAACTTGAGAGATGAAAATAAAAGTAAGGGTTCTTTTATGATATCCATTATGCATTAGATGGTTAGAAACTTAAATTAATGTTTGTATAGTTGCAATTTGGCAAAGTAAATGAATAAATGCATTTAAGGGCATGCCTATCCCGAACCATGAGTATCCTGATCCCCTACTACCCTCAAAGAACCAATGGGAAGCAAGGAGTTCCATAGAAACAAAACATAGGTATTTGTATCTAATGTTGTTGTACATATGCTCAAATAGACTAGACTTGTTGGGAGATATCCCCGATGCAGATAATGTGATAATATTTAAAATAAGAAAGACTTATCATGTGTGATCTAATGAGATGAGTGTTCATTGATTTAGTGAAGGTACTTTTCCTTTATTTCTGTATTTGGTTATATTATGTGAATGATTCTCTTTAGTGTTAAGCTTGCTTTATTTCCTCCATTATTGTTTGTTGGATTCATGTTGTTATAATAATTAGATGTATCATTTTTTGATTCCTTGATGATAATAAATCTAAGAGTAGAGTTTTGTGGTGAACTCAAAGGTGACCTAAGGGAATTAAGAACCTCTTAGGGTGAACATAGGTGACCTAAAGGAATTAAGAACCCCTTAGGGTGAACATAGGAGACCTAAGAGAATTGAGACCCCTTAGGGAGATAAAGGACTAAGTTGTGAAGAGATTACATCTGAGAAGATAACTCATCGTGGAGATGAGATGGATAGCTTAACTCCCAATACTCGTAACATACCTACACAGAAGGATTTGTGTATGGTATGGAGATACGTGTATACCTTCGATGGACTGAGGGTGATATGTCTAACTTGTCAAGAATGATGTGACAGATGGGATTATCTGCAATGACACATTATACACCTACACAGATGTACTTGTGATAGGGTACTTCATGAGATGTAACTTCCAGGAAAACTTAAGAGATTGAAACTTTAGGTAAATGTTAGTTGGGTTAGGGATTCATGAAGGGTTCATGTATCCCTCTCCTTAGTAAAAAAAAAAAAAAACTCTTTCATTTTTTTGTATTTTTTGTTTGTGTGATTTTTGGGTCGTTACATTTTTAGCATTCCCAATGGGACCTTAATCATTTAATTTATAATTTGTCTAGTTTTTTGAATTTTGGCATCAAATTTGCATTCTAACATAGATGAGAAACATTCAGCCTAAATTTAAGGATTTTTGGCCGAGTTTCCAGTTAGGTAGCGTTTCGTTCCAAAATTGGAGCAATTTGCTCTACTTGGGGTCAATTGACTAAGAATCATGAGAAAGATTCCAAGTCAAAATTTGGGGGAAATTCACTCTACTAAGCTAGCGATTCACTGTACATTTGTAAAATTATTATAATTTGAATCTAAAGCATTTTGTTGGGACCAAGGATTTTATTTCTCAACCCTAGTCCCAAATTGACCTTGACTTTTATGTCCTTTTTCATTATTTGTGCTCGATTTTTGTAGGTACTTTGTAAATGATGACTTTATTATGAACTTTAGAATCATAAATTTTTCACAAAGTAAGCAAGGTAGCATCAGAAAAAAAATATTCCACTTTTGGCTTCAATTTTGCACCATCCATAGGTTGAAAGCATTTGAACAAATTTTAGATTATTTTCCAAAGTTCAATCCAACTATCAATTCACTTTGAAATAGTAAAATTTCTTCAACTATATTTCAAGGAGCAACTTGCCTAGGTTCTAAGGAGCGATTTTCTTGGAAAGGAAAAAATCTTCCTAACATCTTTAAGGAGAGTGGTCCTTGAAATCTAAGCATTTTTCTTTGAGCGGTTCGCTTGGCCCTTTACTCATCAAAATTTTCCAAGTTAAGATTTTACAAAGCAATTGACTAAAGTATGCTAGCGGTTCACTCCACATAGCTAGTGATTCATGTCGTTGATCAAATTTTGTAAAATTTTAGATTTGACCCTAAAATGTTATTGGAAGTATAAGATATGTTCTTATTATTGAAGGATGAGTACACACACACACATATATAGAAAGAGACGTTAGGGTTTGTATAAAGGAAAACCCTAGCCCTAACCTTAATAGGAAAAGTGCACATTAATATTCTAACATCCCCCCTTAATGTGCACTTTCCTAAATATAAAAATAAGTCAACATCCCAAATGATGTAATAAACCTAACAAAAGTTAAAAAATAACTCTGATTTTCACTCTAGTGTCATGAATATGATCCCCCCCTTAGGGTGAAACTCATCTGAAGGTGTCTATCTCTGTAAAAAATGCACCTTTATACAATAATTTTGAGAAAGAAAGAAATTGGGGAAATTTGAAGTATTGAAAAAACTTTGTAGTCTTTAGATGATGATGAGAGCCAAGTGTCAATGTATCTATAGTCTTTGAATAGAGTCTAGGGTGTCGAGATTATGTAGTCCCTAGAATAAGTTGTTTAGTCAGTATCCAAGTTCAATAGTCTCTGATCAAAGAAGTGAAAGCTGGTTTATGTGGTTCGACTCATGATGCTAGTGCTGGTTTATGTGGTTTAGCTCATGATGCTTTTGGAAAACTTGGGAAAAATAAACATTAAATTTTTTCTTGATTTATGAGAAAGTGTCTTATCGGGCAAAAAATAAAGAGGGATAAATTTTCCCCCCAAGAAAAAATAAATTTTTGAATACTACGCATGCTTTTAAATTTCCCTCGTAGGGGAATGTTTAGAGAATTTTATTTTGAAATAATTACATGGACCCTCATTCATTTCCATACATACTAAAAAAAGTGAATTTCCCTTGCCCACAAATAATATGGGACAATAATGCATGTCTTGCGTCCTTTTCATTACAGTCAACACAATGAGAATAAAAACTTGAAAGACTATTTTAGCCTATTGTGGGCCTCTATGGGCCTATTGTGGGCCTCTATGGGTCTATTGGGGGCCTTTATGGGCCTGCTATGAGCTTGTGGAGGGATTATTGGGGGTTTTTTGTGGGTTTGCTATGGGCCTATTGTGGGTCTATTATGGGCCTATTGGGGGCCTTTATACATTAGCAATGAACCTTCCTTTACTGTGCATAGCTCAAAACTATGGATGGGAAGCAATTGAATAAGTTTGTAGTGACATAAAATGTTACAACCAACACGGTTAGTGTGGAACTTGGTTAAAAAAATGGTCATATTCATGGCTCCAAGAATTGAAGATTCAAGGATAGCCTTGAATATTTCTCCATTAGCTTTGTGGTTTTCAATCCACTTAGAAAGTGGAGAGCATACTCCCTAAGCTTTGGAGAAGGAAGGAGAGGGGAATTTTCCACCACCAATGGGGGAGAGGAGAATTGCCAAAGAGGCAATTCCCCCCTCAAGCTTTCAAGCAAGAAGGAAACCTACTTTGATACCAAATGTTGGAACTATAAGAGATATTATTATTATTATTGAAGGATGAATACATATATAACAAGAGGCGTTAGGGTTTGTAGAAAGAAAAACCCTAACCCTAACCCTAATAGAAAAAGTGCACATTAATATTCTAATAGTTTTCTATGTAGGTGCATACACATTTGAGACCAAACTTATGAACACACACTCAAAATAACAATAATCAGGTAAAGAGCATTAATAAGAAGTGTTTATTACATATTGACAGAGAATTGTGCAAGGGAAAAAGAAGGAACACATTGTCACATGGGTAGATCAAGACTATGAGATTGAGGAAATTCCCATGTCTAATCCTGCTTTGTCAAAAGAAAAAATTCCAATGGCCAATCAAGTGAGCCAAAGCCCCACATTCTAAGAAATTGGCTTCCTTGGTTTTTAATATAGTTATTCATTTTCTCTCTCAAACCAAACCAGAGTAAGTACAAGTCCTACTTTGACTCATACTAATCCTCTCTATAGAATGACCTTTGATATGAATAATCCTAAACCTAGATATACCAATAATGAAACCAGACGGATATTTTGTGTCCTTTTATAATCCAAATAATTTAAGTCAACCTGTAGTGTATAACTCTTAGATTACCCATCTTACTAGTATGACTTTATCTCAAAGTCCACTTGGATCTAGTATGTTCAACACAACAAAAATTTAATTGGGATATCTTGTGCTGCTAAATGTAGGCTCTTTAGGACAATTTTTTATTCCTAATCAAAACCAATATTTTTCTCAAAATTTATGTTTGTTGGTCAAATAGGGATGCAAAGTACTCTAGGAGATCCTAGGTCAAACACCACTTTCAACCAATCATCTATTGCAATACCTACAACGACCACCTTTTTAAAATAAAAAAGTTCCTCTACAAGGCGTGCAATATCCTCGTCCATCCTAAAACATTCAAGCTCCTCCAAATAAATAATGAACCCTCCTTTTTTTCCACCTTAGTATGTCATATATTAGTACCCTTATATGCCTCCATACCCTCATGAAGGTTACACAATATACCTTATCTCATGCAATAGGATCAACCTCCACAAAATAATCCAATGCTTCAACCTCCTAGACCCCAAAACTAACTTCTTGATTGGACCTATCAAGAAATACTTGATTTAGGGGACTTCCCCTATCCTACCTATTGCTATGAAAGCATTACCTACCTTTGATGGAAGTAGTAATAAGACAATGTTGGATCACCTCAATGAACTATATACACTCAAGTCAATTCCTCGCATCTAGAAGGAATACATCATGTGTGCTTACTAATCTATTCTTTGCATGATAAAGTTGCTTTATGGTATAGATATTTAGCTAATAAATTGGTTATTGGTTGGGAATCAATTGTCAAATCCTTCATGCATATATTTGGTAGTATATGTAATGACCCCCAAAAGTAGCTACAAGAAAACACACGAAAAGAAAAAAACATATTTTTTAAACTATGGAGAGGGATTCATAAAACCCTAACTAACATTTGGTTTATCTATGGTTTTAAGTTTACTAAGTTTCCCAACTTTTCCAATGAATTACATCTCACTCAATACCCTACACAAGTCCGTCTATGTAGGCATACAAATAAGCTTATCTCATCCTTTTTGATGAGCTAAACTTATCACATTTAGTACAATCGAAGGTATAGGCCCATCACCATACCATACACAAGTCCATATGTGTAGGTATGCTACGCGTATTGCAAGTAAAGCTATTCATGATGTCTTCTTCGCAAGCTATCTTAAATTTAATGTAATCAATTAGTTTACTTAGCATTCTCCCTAAGGGGTCTTAATCCCTCAGGTTCTTTCTACATTCACCCTAAGAGGTCTCATTTTCTTAGGTTACTTTCATGTTTGACAAAAAGATAAAAATAGCTCCATCTACTTAATCAATCAAAGAAAAAAATCCATAAAGCATACAAGAAGTACTTAGAAAGGATACAACATTTAAATAAAGGTAAACATTAAATAAAAGAGGGAACTAGATAACAAAGCATAGATAATTCATAACATTAAATTAAAAATACATTTCCCATTCATTCAATAAACTATTACATATATCCAAGTATGGTAAAACCTCCATACTTTTAAAGAATAAAGTAATACATCATATTCATCTAGGGATTTCTCCCTACAATTCTAGTCTATTTGAGCATAAGTAAATTATTGTAGTTATAAATCAAACTGGTGCATTGGTTCCAACTGCCTCTTTGGTCCTGTAGACACCAAAACAGCACCAATCCGATTATGTGACTACAAACACTGATCACATTAACACACACAGCCCCTAGGGTAGCCCCCAGAGGTTAAACAGTGGTTCTAACCACTTACACAGTAGTTTTGCAAGTCAAAAATCAGTTTGGCACCTTTTAGACACTTTATTTCTTATTCGTCCCACCCAGGGACGAGTGCGAATTTGTACTCGTCCTACCCAAGGACGAGTATGGATTTGTACTCGTTTCACCCGGGGACGATTACTAGCGCTCGCTTCTGGGTGGGACGAATGCCGGGTTTGACCAAGAAAAAGTCGGACCTCGGCGCATGACAACTCGGAACTACCACTCAGCTTTTCATGCATGACATAGGAGTGCAAGTGAGTTTTTCTAAAACACACAAAGACATGCACAGAGGCAATTAAGAAGCCCTTGATCAAGAAGAAGTCTTCTCTTCACAAACAAAAGCATTCATGCAAAGAAACACTTTTGCATGTTAATTCAAAGAGACCCCTTGGGTCTATAAAATGGTGAGTTTCCTCACCCAAAAGGATATACAGAGAAGGAGCATTTTGAGCGACGAAGTGCTGCTAGTTCACTTACTGGCGATTTGTGCTTTCATAATCGTGGTATTTCTTTTAGTTTCATGTTTATGCTTTTGTCAAGTTTTTCATTTCATTTAGATTCATTTCAACCATCGTTAGATTCATCTTTTATTTTTCATACACAGGTGCTACTGACTTTCTTGTTTGTTTCTTTGAGTGCAGAGTTGCAGCATTAGAGGAGCGGCGAGGAGTCTACCTTACCAACGCAAGCGGCGGCAACATTTGGCCCGCCCATTCCAAACGTGGGCATGCGGAAGGAGGAAGACTAAGTCACAAATTGTAACAAAGACCAATTTAACGCTCCTAGCCCCTAAAAAGGGAGGAGACGTCTATGTAACCGAGGATAAGAAATTTGAATAAAGAGGGCTGTGATTTCCTTACATCTTTTCTTTCGTCTCCAATTTATCTCCTTTCCTTGTTTTTGTGCATAGGATTAAAGCGTTACATTTCGTCTTATATTGCATAGTTATAGTTTTCCTTTTGCTTCCGGAATCTCGTGCTTTCAATGGCGATCACGGTGGGACCTCTCGTCCTCTATTTTTTTTTTAGGTTAACTTACTGATCTAAAATTGCTTGTTTTTTTACAGGTACCTATTTTTCAACATCAGACTGTTATTCGTCTCTGCAAGTGACGATTACAGAATTGGTACTCGTCTCACCTCGGGACGAATAAACTATTCGTCTCACCCTGGGACGATTACGATTCTGTTATTCGCCTCACCCAGGGACGATTATAGATCTGTGCAAATTTTCAGAGCAAATCAGGAACTTTCGATTAGGCAGAGAAGAGGTAGGGGTTTTTACAGCTTCTGTCAAATTTCTGTTTTTTTTGTTTTCTGGTTTTCAGTTTGAATGGCTTAGGGAAAGATTTCTTTTCGTTTGCTTGTTTCAATTTCGCAAAATTAAAACGAACCCCACACATCACGTTACATTTTAAACCAAGGCGTTGGTCGTAAGACCCCAACCCTTGAGCAAGACCAACGGTGGGTTCATCACCACCTTGGCTTAGCTTTGCATCCATTCCCCGATTGTCAACTGTTGTTAGGCGTAAATCCTGACGAAAGCTGACCGAGTGTCGCTGGGGTGATTCCCATGCGCGCGAGGATAAGTCTTCTATGGTAGGTGCCATTAACAGGACAATCCCCCTTCCGTACCGCCTACGTACCACGTACCATCCGCTCTCACGTACCTATAGTCTCCCTCTCGTAAGGGCGGGTATATAGAGAGGTTGGTATATCGGCCTGGTTGGTATATTGAAGGGGCGACCATTTTGGGAGTTATAAGAGCCTTCATAATTGCATTTAAACGTTTCTCAAAACCTACAAAAAAAACAAAACAAAACAACAAAAACACACTAAACCAGATTTAGGGCACACTATTAATCTTTAAAAGAGATAATCATTGCTTGTGTGTGTATGCTATTTTCTCGTTTAGACAAAAAAAATCAAAAATCAAAAAAATCATAAACAAAGATAAAAATCTACGCATTTTGTCACTCGCTCCAAAAAGCTCCAAGGATTCCCGCAATCGCTTGGTCACTCCAAAATGCCCCAAAGGTGTCCATGAACCCTTTGGTCAACCCAAAAGCACCCCGAAGGTGCCCATAAGTGATGCAGGACCATCCAACAAAATATGGGAAATCTTATATTTTTCCCTAAATTTTAGTGCATCTTGCCGGGGCCATAACTTCTCAACCGTAGCTCCGATTGACTTGAAATTTTACAGGGAGTTAGTTGGGATAATTTTAAACAAATATAATTCCCTAGAATTCTATTTGCCCAAAAAGTCAGTTTTTGGGCCAAATTCCATCATCTAGTGCCCCAAAATTAGGTTTTAAAATTGGGCATACCCATTTTTTTGCACTTTTTGAGCTGTTCGGAGGTCAATATCTCCTAATGTATTTAGAGTTAGGACTTGAAACTTCATTTTTGTCTTATCTACTATAAGAGGGATGCGCACACCAATTTTGGGCCCCATCTGACTCATTTTCAATTTTTAGGGTTTTTAGAGAGACATCGTCATGGTGCTCACCCGTAGTCAAGCCCACTCATGGGCAGATGCTGTGGAGAATGTCCAAGGAGGCACGAGTCACATCCGTTATAGTCCCCAGGATTTGGTCATACCACCTTGGCGACCTAACACACAAGGCAGTCCCCTACACACCTTAACGGAAAGGGACTATAGGGGCACCTCTTCTAGGGGCACTCCTGTTCAAGATAGCACCCAACACACACCCTCCCATGAGGGGTACATCCGTAGGAGAGCTCCCTTAGATGCTCGCTATGAGTGGTCACCACGCAATGAAGCGCTAGGTCAACATAGGGTTCGACGGGAGGAACCACATGATTACACTATCCCTCCTTCACCCCCTCTAGTTGTCAGGACTACAAGGACAAATACAGAGCACAAGGCTCCTCAGGCGGGGCGAGCCAACTCTTCCCATTCCTCTTTCACTTACAAAAGAGAGCACGAGGAAAACCCTTACCTTCCTCAAGAACAATATACATCGCAGGAGCAACACGCCTCCGCAATTGCTAGCTTTCAGGATTACCTATTGAGGCCAAAGCCTCAGGGGAATGCCGCTACCCCCAATAGAGGGAGGCGACCTATAGAGATCTCGGATCACCATGACCGAGATAGATATCTAGGAGAGGCATCTAGGCCTTCTAGACATGAGACGATAGGACCAACTATCTTAGAATCTGCCAAGCATATCACACGTCGGATGGAACTCGCGTTACTTGAGCTAAAACAACAACAGTTAGAGCAAAAATATCTTTTAAATCAAGAGTGCCTTTAGCGCCAGGAGGATGAGTTGTTACAACACACTATGCGGGCGAAGACTCCAACCCCTCGCATGCATAAGACAAAACATTATGAGAAACACAACTGGGTGCAAGACAAGTCTCTACGACCTTATCAAACGTTGCCCTCGACGCCTCCTAGACTTGAGCGGGAGGCCAATCCTAAGACCAATGACGGGTGCCTTCTTCAGGCGCCCACCCAGGTTCATGGACCACCCCCAAAAATTCTTCAAGAAGCCTCTGAGGAACCTGAGCTAGAAAAAGAGTGGACTAAAATGAAATACCAAAGCATGGGGGGTGCTATTCGGTCATCCCTCTCAAGGCATCAAGTTTCCCACAACTTGCAACGGGAACAAATCAAACAGGAGGAGCTCAAATCCCTCGATACAAGCAATGCACTGCCCAAGCACTTAGAGTCGGTAGAGACCAAGATTTTGGGGCCCCAAAAGCCCAACTCACGTGAAACTCCTCTCAAAGAGGATCAACCCCTGGTTGTAGAGCTACCTGATGATGAGGTCTTCCATATCTTAGAATCACCAGATTCTGATGAGCTTGACTCTCTCGCCAAAGACGAGTCAGCATATGCAATAGCGCCATGGGACCCATTCGATTCCGACAGCATTAATTCACAGGTGGTCCCGATGGATGAGCATCACAAAATTCTCCTAACATTACTCCCTTTGGAGGCTCCCATCGAGCCCGTGCCATTGCCAAAAAATCAGGTCCCCCCGCAAAGCGCGAAACAACTCCATGAGGACCACATCAATCTGCTCGAACAAGAAGAGCTTAACATGTCACAGATAGCTATCGAGGCCAACGAGGGCCTTTGGATCATCGACAATGATTACGAAGATGAAACTGAGATGGCTTATCTCAATCATGCACGACGGCACAATCACCCTGTCACCCATGACGAACTAATGGCCCAACTAGGCATAAGACTAGGGCATGAGTGGCGCATAGACCCAACCCACTGGCATCACATGTTGATCCCACTCCTTTGGGAAGATCGCGAGCACCTTCCACCCAGAGATATCATAGCACCATCAGTGCCGAAGGCAGACCTTGCCCTCCTATCCGTGCATAAGGCCGATCCATTCGTGCCAATTCCTACAGAGCCAGATCCGGTGCACAAAGATCATCACGTTGGGGGTACCTCTATTCCCTGAAGAGCCAATGGGTTACACCAAATGCTCCAAAGGTGTCCATAAACCCTTTGGTCAAACCAAACGCTCCAAAGGTGTCCATAAACCCTTTGGTCAAACCAAAAGCTCCAAGGATTATCGCAATCTCTTGGTCATCCCAAAAGCTCCAAGGATTATCGCAATCTCTTGGTCATCCCAAAAAGCTCCAAGGATTATCGCAATCTCTTGGTCATCCCAAAAGGCTCCAAGGATTATCGCAATCGCTTGGTCATCCCAAAAGGCTCCAAGGATTATCGCATAAAGCTCAAGGATTATGAATGTTGGTCATCCCAAAAGGCTCCAAGGATTATCGCAATCGCTTGGTCATCCCAAAAGGCTCCAAGGATTATCGCAATCGCTTGGTCATCCCAAAAGGCTCCAAGGATTATCGCAATCGCTTGGTCATCCCAAAAAGCTCCAAGGATTATCGCAATCTCTTGGTCATCCCAAAAGGCTCCAAGGATTATCGCAATCGCTTGGTCATCCCAAAAGGCTCCAAGGATTATCGCAATCGCTTGGTCATCCCAAAAAGCTCCAAGGATTATCGCAATCTCTTGGTCATCCCAAAAAGCTCCAAGGATTATCGCAATCTCTTGGTCATCCCAAAAGCTCCAAGGATTATCGCAATCGCTTGGTCATCCCAAAAAGCTCCAAGGATTATCGCAATCTCTTGGTCATCCCCAAAAGCTCCAAGGATTATCGTAATCGCTTGGTCATCCCAAAAAGCTCCAAGGATTATCGCAATCGCTTGGTCATCCCAAAAAGCTCCAAGGATTATCGCAATCGCTTGGTCATCCCAAAAAAGCTCCAAGGATTATCACAATCACTTGGTCACCCTAAAAGCTCCAAGGATTTTCATAATCGCTTGGTCAAACCCTAAATGCCCCAAAGGTATCTATAAACCCTTTGGTCAAGACAAAAGCTCCAAGGATTACCACAATCGCTTGGTCAACCCAAAAGCTCCAAGAGTTACCATAATCGCTTGGTCAACATAAGTATTCAAAAATCAACAAAAACAACACAAAAATCAAAATCACAAAAACATTTGCATTTCAATTCCATGCATTCTCATAACACATCAAAATTACAAAAACAATTGCATTTCAATTCCATGCATACTCATAAAAAAAAAAAAAAACAAAAATCAAAATCACAAAAACAATTGCATTTCAATTACATGCATTCTCATAAAAAAACAAAATCACAAAAACATTTGCATTTTCCATACATTCTCATAAAAAAAAAAAGAAATCACCAAAACATTTGCATGCATTTTCATAAAAATCAAAATACAAAAATATAGGTTGCATTAAACATTGCATCCATCCCTTGCATACTTCGATAGGTCATACAAGTCAAAAGCACCATAGGCTGTCATTACTTGGCAATTCCATCATTTCCACCTCAAATCCATTTCCATAAACGCATACATCCAAGATATCACCTTTTTATTTTAGCATAGTCAGTTGTCTCCTAATGTATATAGGGTTTTCGTCATTCAGATGTCTTTAAATTTCTAGCCAAAAACTGTACATAGTTAAACAGATTTTACACGGGAAAGTTTTACTTGGATCACACCTTGTTACGTCACATCCCAACACAAATTAACACACATAAAATAATTCCTAAGTTGTGTGAACGAAAGATGAAACCTGCACCGTAATCCCGGTCACCATAAGCGAAACGGCTATCTTGCTTATCCCCCGTGCGAATGACCCTAGGAATGCCGAGAGTTGGCAAAAGGACAAGCATCCTCCCTACCCAATTCCCCATGAATCCCAAGTTCTCAAAAGTTGCAAAAACATCAAAAATTTGCAAAACGTCAAAACATTAAAAATTGACATCCTACAGTGCACACATCAAAAGGCACAAACAATAGTGATTCTCGTCACTCCATATTCAAATCCCTTGCTCAAAAAAAAAAAAAAAAAAAAACATCAATAAAACAAAATAAACAGTGATCTTATCACTATAAAGAGCAAGTATCCCAATACAATTGAAGAAAAGCAAGGAGTCGAACTTGAATCCCTGGAATTCTCAGCATTTCGACAGGTCATGAGGCAAGCTTCAGTATCGGTTTGGTTGATAGCCTATCAGTCACTGATAGTAAACCTCCCGCATGACGATATATCTATCACATTAACTTGTGTATAGATCAATGTTTGCATGTGGATGAGCTAGCTTATGGTATCCTAGATAGCATCGCAGATTAATCTAACCAAACACAATCAAGGAGTTAGTGGAGCTAATTAGGTGATCCTCAATACAGGTTCGGTTGAAAGCCCATCTGGCACTGGCGGTATCCTGATGAATAACACATAAACGAACTCAATTGCACACACAGGGATGTGAAATAACTTGGTTAAATTCAAGTCGAATTTATACCTTGTTCAAAAGTCTTGCGAGATAAATGTACAGTCTTGGCTAGTTAGTTAAAATATCCGAATCTAAGAAAAGCTTAACTACATTTTAAAAACAACCGTCACATTTTATTCCGTACATCACCATCAAAATATATGCAAAATACAAAAACAAAGTTTTCACATGCAAAGTCATTTCACAAAGTCATCCCATTAGTATAGCAAGTCAGTCAAATCTTGTACAATCTATGGTGCATCGACACATCATCAACACCTCATTTCATTCATTCCCTATCCATACATCATACAAATTAAAAACATCACATTCATAATCGCCTCCGCATACATCAAACACATACATAAAAACACGCAAAACAACCAAAATATAAAAAAAAAAACACACACAAACAACCAAAATATAAAAAAAAAAAAAAAACAAACAAACACAACAAAACAACCAAAATATAAAAATGACAAATGCCAACAAAAACACTAAAAATTGCTCGGACAAAAGTGCTCTTGCACTTAACCTCTTGGCATAAGAAAATTGATGTCGGGGTCTACCTTGTCGTTATCCTACTCCCCAAGAAGGCTACCATAGCCGGACCGCTCCACGGGAAGACGGATTTTCGCCCATGTTACCCCCAAATGGCATCCCAAAATGGGTTCACACCCACCAAAAATAGGTCCACAAAAAAAATCGAGAAATTGCTCGCGCATTCAACGGACAACATCCGAAGGCACCCTCACTTAAGTCATCTTGGGTCAAGCGACTCGTCGCTTTTCTCATGTCGATCATTCCTTCATCGATTCGTCGCTTGAGGGGGTAGTCACACTTAAGTCACCAATCAACAACAACACACCCAATCAAGGCAATGGCATGCATTCAAAGAATCATTGACAAAGACAATCACGCTCCTGCTTGGGGCAGCAAACAAGCAATAATCACAAAATTGATCAAACACTTGGCATTCCCGAAGCATGAACACAAGGTTCCCCCGTGGATAAAAGGTTATGCCCTTTGCCTATTCATGATTGATCAATGTCCAAGCTCAAGTCACACCTCACCAAAATAGGTTAATACTTGAAATCAAATTCCTTAGCTCGTCAGAAGCAAGGATTCAAGAATGCATGCCCTTTCCATGCTTGGGGCATCAAGAGTTGGTTAGGTTACTGAGAAACCCTAATCATTAGTGCTTTGGTTATCTATTTTTGCTCGGCGTTGTGCCATGCACAACGCTTCCCAAAAAGGGGCATCTGTAGACACCAAAACAAGCACCAATCCGATTATGTGACTACAAACACTGATCACATTAACACACACAGCCCCTGGGGTAGCCCCCAGAGGTTAAACAGTGGTTCTAACCACTTACACAACAATTTTGCAAGTCAAAAATCAGTTTGGCACCTTTTAGACACTTTATTTCTTATTCGTCCCACCCAGGGACGAGTGCGAATTTGTACTCGTCCTACCCAAGGACGAGTATGGATTTGTACTCGTTTCACCCAGGGACGATTACTAGCGCTCGCTTCTGGGTGGGACGAATGCCAGGTTTGACCAGCAAAAAGTCAGACCTCAACGCATGACAACTCAGAACTACCACTCAACTTTTCATGCATGACATAGGAGTGCAAGTGAGTTTTTCTAAAACACACAAAGACATGCACAGAGGCAGTTAAGAAGCCCTTGATCAAGAAGAAGTCTTCTCTTCACAAACAAAAGCATTCATGCAAAGAAACACTTTTGCATGTTAATTCAAAGAGACCCCTTGGGTCTATAAAATGGTGAGTTTCCTCACCCAAAAGGAGAGAGAGAAGGAGCATTTTGAGCGACGAAGTGCTGCTAGTTCACTTACTGGCGATTTGTGCTTTCATAATCGTGGTATTTCTTTTAGTTTCATGTTTATGCTTTTGTCAAGTTTTTCATTTCATTTAGATTCATTTCAACCATCGTTAGATTCATCTTTTATTTTTCATACACAAGTGCTACTGACTTTCTTGTTTGTTTCTTTGAGTGCCGAGTTGCAGCATTAGAGGAGCGGCGAGGAGTCTACCTTACCAACGCAAGCGGCGGCAACATTTGGCCCGCCCATTCCAAACGTGGGCATGCGGAAGGAGGAAGACTAAGTCACAAATTGTAACAAAGACCAATTTAACGCTCCTAGCCCCTAAAAAGGGAGGAGACGTCTATGTAACCGAGGATAAGAAATTTGAATAAAGAGGGCTGTGATTTCCTTACATCTTTTCTTTCGTCTCCAATTTATCTCCTTTCCTTGTTTTTGTGCATAGGATTAAAGCGTTACATTTCGTCTTATATTGCATAGTTATAGTTTTCCTTTTGCTTTCGGAATCTCGTGCTTTCAGGTCCTCCTTTCCATTTTTCATTTGAGGATAGTAGGGGATTAGGGCAACCCATGGTTCTATGAAAAACATGCATCTAAATGCATCTACTAGTAACATGAAACTAGTGCATTTGTTGTTTACTTTGCCAAATGGTAACTAAGGCATTCATCCATCTACTGTGTCATGACCCTCCCTAGCAGACTATTTGGCACAAAGAAACAATGTATTAAGCTATGATGTGGTAATACCTAGTTTGAACAATTGAACCAACTATATGATGTTTAGTTGATTTCGAAGGGCATGTTATCGCTAACATATTGCCAAGTGTGCAGGATCAGGTACGCTCGTAGGTGGAGAAAGCAGAAGCATCCACCGAAAACAAGAGTACTTAAGATCAGGGGAAATGGTGATTAAGGTACTCGAAGGTAACATGGATAGATACCTTCATATAGGCATGCATTGTTGAAAGGGATAATCATAAATAACTGATCACATTGATCCTTAGTTGATAGCCTAGTATCTATCGTAAATCCTTTGGTTGAGATAGGCGACTGGGTCAATGGAAAGACTCCCTCTTTGTTGTTGTGTAAACTTGATTGCTCTTTACTACATCATGGCTTGGGTAACATAATGTTGGAATTCAGTAGGAGAACAATTTACAAAATGTATGAGGATGCGTAAAGTAAATTGTTATTTTGAAGTGATAATAGAGCATTATTTTATGAAGAAAAATTGATTAAATTTAAATGATAAATGAAAATTCATTTAAATTAATTAATGAAGTTTTAATTAAATGATAATGTAAATTCATTTAAATTCATTAATAAACTTTATTTAAATGATAAATGAAAATTCATTTAAATTGATTAAAGAAGTTTATTTGAATGATAATGTAAATTCATTAATAAACTTTAATTTAAATGATGAATGAAAATTCATTTAAAAATAAATAGAAATTATTTATTTAAAAAAAAAATTATGGAGTTTTATTTTATAAATAAAAGAAATATATTTTTAAATGATAATAAAATATCATTTAAGGGATATTTTATAAGAAAGGTACTATTTTTATTTAAATATATTAAAAGTCCTTTTCCCCTCTATTTAGTGCAGGCTACGTTATATAACATAGGGCACTATTAATTTCCAAAGATGGAAACAAGGAATTAAAAAACTGCTTGCCACCTAGGGAAAGATAAGATTTGAACGAAAGCATTAAATGGAAGGAGGCTCGAGGTTGGCACAAGTTTTGAGAAAGTAGGACGGTGGACATGCCATCTAGGATGGAGGGGCGTGTAAGGAAGAATAAAAGAACAAGGAGCGGACAATCTTGGAGAAGGAGCGTACAAGAAGCAAGGGAAGAGGAGTGACAAAGAAGCCATAGGAGATTATATTGCAGGAGTACTAAGGTTGGAGGTTTCTAAGTTTAATCCATTTACATATGCTTTGGTTGTGATGAAAGAATGAGTAGAGACCTGGTTTAAACCTCCTGTAACATGATAATCTCGTGCTAAGGGTTTGAAATCTCCTTATTTTTATTAAAACGATCAGAATTTAATTAAGGCTTGGGTGTCCTTTGAGAGACATTCGTTGTTTTTAAATGCATTGAAGTTTTGACCCTTACCATCATTTAGCTTTGGAAGGCATAGTTTCATCTTCTATATTTTATCATATAAAAACCAGTGTCTCTTTGCTGCGATTTCTCATCCCTTGAGACACCATCTTCACCCTAGAAAATTGCCTGTAAGCTTGGAGTTTGTAGTGGCTTTAGAGAGTAGACGCTTCTACTTAGGCACCTATGTAGGGCTAGGAGTAAGCAAATATTCAATGTATTAAACTGTCTAATTGATAGACAAAATACAGACCTCTGTGCTTGACTATGTTTTTCAGAATGTTGTAGCTGACCTTGAGTTCCCTCGATCCTTTGGAAATGATATCATTGCATGTTTGTATGCCCACAACTATTTTAGCATGGCTTTAGGACCTCCTACCCTCTTTCCCAAACTGCCATGCTCTTCAACACTATATTGGGTATGTTCAGGCGATAGGGAGTTTCTTTGCTACGCGAGCTCAGTCCCACTTAGGACAGGTAGTGGCGACAGAGGAGTAAACCTAGTGTCCTTTTAAATGTGTAGCCAAGTGCGCTAGGTGCTTGGCTACTCAAGGTAGTTTGGGTGGATACCACTTTCGTAACCTCAGTTGGTAGCACTCAATTTTACCATCTACGAAATCGCTAAGTTTAGTAGTCATTTGACCTCCCTGCCTAGGTTGATCCATACTTGCCGCATAATCGTGTTGGTCTAGTTTCTTTGGTAAACTATCATAGGAATTAATATTATGTCATTTTAATTAAAGTGTGAACATTTGATTAATAAGATTATGAAGTGATGATTTTAATTAAAGTTTGAACCTTTGATTAATAATATTAAGAGGTAATGATTTTAATTAAAGTGTGAACCTTTGATTAATAAGATTATGAAGTGATGATTTTTTTTTGGTAAGTTAAGTTTATATACAAACTGGGTTATTTTAGAAGATACCAAAACCTTATAACAAAAATAGTCATAGTACCAAATTCTTAAGCATTGCCTTATTACATGGAAATAAACATAAACATAAAGAAAAAAATGAGAAAATACCCTTGATCCAGTAGAGAGACCAGATTCTAGTACCAACTAGTGAGACCCACTTTGCCAAAAAACACCATCCTCCCATTGCTATCAGTCTGGGATCCACTTGGGGGTGGATACAACGCACCTTAGATCTTAAAAAAACTCCTCATTAGACCACAACAACACATGAGCAAGCCATATGGAAGGTTGAGTCCCACTCAACCTGCAATGGGAAAAGTCAAAAAAGCATTCCCGCCCAGACCCGAGTAGGGAGAGCGGGAAGGCCAAGAATAGCCTAAAACTAGATATCCTACCCAAAAACCAAAAGTAGGAAATTTGAATTTAGAAATTTGGAGAGGATCCCTGCCCAGGGACGACTCAAGATGCACCCCAAGGTGTAGCAGAGCAACAGGAAATCGTGTGAGCTAAGCATCCAGTAGCAACGAGATATAGTCTAGGGCGCAACAACGGGACAACCTAGGAAATGACATCAGGACCCTTAGAGAAACAATAGCAGGAAGCCTCCACTTGAGCTTGTGAAATGGAACAACACTACTGGGGTTATCTACAGGCCAAGATATCCCCATGCAAATCAAGTTGAACTACAAGGAAGCTGGAAGGAGCCAGGGACAACAATAGCAGGTGCAAAGAAAGGATCCTTGGAATCCAAAACTAAAGGAGGAAGGAGTGACACAACTACAAGCACACCAGTCTCCACCCCAAGACCAAAAAATGTAGAATAAAACCCCAAGCATTCTGAAAAAGAACTAGGAACCCGCCATCCTTACTCACGAAAATTTCCAGGGAACTTGAACTGGGACTAGGAACAACTCAAGAATAGAATGAGGCCTACCCCAAGGCTAAGAATATGCACTGAGAGTCCACTGAGAAGTAGGTCTAGAAAGCAAAAGCCCTCGAATAGGAAACCAAAACAAAAAACTTGCGGAGCCCAGGCGAAAAGCGACAATAGGCACAAAGATGCGATCCATGAAAGCCTAAACTGAGGGAGCTAGGGGTTCGCATGCATAGATCATAGGTCCCCTCTATGAGATCGAGACATGCAATAGATAACCCTAATCACCCCAACATAAAGGACTAGGAACCTCCCATCCTTGTTCATGAACAACTTCAAGGAATTGGGACTGGGACTGGGAACAACTCAAGCATAGGAAGAGGCCCCCCAAGGCCATGCAAATACTTTGAGCATCCACCAAGTAACAGATCTAGAAACAAGAATCCTCTGAACATGAAACTGAAAAGGGTCCCACCCAAAGGAATGCGACCGCCATCAAACAAAGGCATCCCAGAGAGGAGTCACTGGCAAAGAGGAATTTGGCCTCCCTAGACCAACCTCGATGAAGTGAGGATCTCACAGGATGCACCAAGAAGCTATCAAAAACCCAACCTGCAACCATCACAAACCGAGAAAGCCTGGGAACCAGATCCAAGTAAAAAAACCTATAAAAAAACCCTAGAAGAAATCCTGATCCCCTACTACCCTCAAAGAATCAATGGGAAGCAAGGAGGATCAAGGAGTTCGATGGAATTGAAGTATAAGTAACTGTATTTTATGTTTATTTACTCATGCTCAAACATATTAGAATTGTGGGGAGATATCCTTGATGCAGTTAATGTAATATTCTTTGAAGTATGGAGGATTTGCCATACATGATTATATGTAATAACTGTTTATTGGTTTAGAGAAGGTACTTTTACTTTATTACCACTATTGGTTATAATATGTAATTGATTCTCTTTCCGTTGATGATATTCTCTTTTAATGTTACTTCTTCCTTTATTTTTTGTATGTTTAGTAATTATGTTTTGCTTGTTTTAGTATCTAGATGTATACTTGTTTTTTTGCTTAATAACAAAATCAAGAGTAGAGTTCTAGGGTGAACTCAGAGGTGACCTAAGGTAATTAAGGACCCCTTAGGGTGAACATAGGTGACCTACGGGAATTGAGACCCCTTAGGGATATTAATGTCTAAGTTATGGAGATACTACATTTGAGTTAATATAGCTCGTCATGTAGACGAGATGGATAGCTTAACTCGTAATACTCGTAGCATACCTGCACATAATGGATTGTGTATGGTATGGTGATGCGTGTATACCTTCAATTGAACTAAAGGTGATAAGTCTAGCTCATCAAGAGTGATGAGATAGATAGGCTTATTTGTGGTAACACATGATATGCCTACACAGATGGAACTTGTGTTAGGGTACCTTGTGAGATGTAGCTTTTAGGAAAACTTAGGGGATTTAAACATTAGGTAAATATTATTTTGGTTAGGGTTTATGAATGGTTCATGAAGAGCTCTCCTTAGTAATTTTTTTTTCTTCTATTTTTGTATTTTCTTGTTTTCTTATTTTTGGGTCATTACATACTGTCTAGTTGATATCATAAGAATTTATTCATTTCTATTTTTATATCTCATTTAATCAAAGAGAGTCATCTCAACAAATACAACTAGAATTACAAGTCCCATGCCTTTAATTAATCAAATCATATCAAAACCAATTTACAAACAACTAAGCTCTCATTCCATAACTAAGAAAATGATCTAAGTTTCTTCTATTTGAGTTAATCAAAGTCCCATGCCTTTAATTAATAAAATAAACCAAAATTTCTCTAATTTACATTAATCAAAGTCTCATACCTTTAATTTATAAAATAAACCATATTTCCTCTATTTTCATTAATCAAAATCCCATGCCTTTAATTAATAAAATAAACCATATTTCCTCTATTTTCATTAATCAAAGTCCCATGCCTTTAATTAATAAAATAAACCATATTTCCTCTATTTTCATTAATCAAAGTCCCATGCCTTTAATTAATAAAATAAACCATATTTCCTCTATTTTCATTAATCAAAGTCCCATGCCTTTAATTAATAAAATAAACCATATTTCCTCTATTTTCATTAATCAAGTCCAATGCATTTAATTAATAAAATAAACCATATTTCCTCTATTTTCATTAATCAAAGTCCCATGCATTTAATTAATAAAATAAGCCATATTTCCTCTATTTTCATTAATCAAAGTCCCATGCCTTTAATTAATAAAATAAACTATATTTCGTCTATTTTCATTAATCAAAGTCCTATGCCTTTAATTAATAAAATAAACCATATTTCCTCTATTTTCATTAATAAAAGTACAATACCTTTAATTAATAAAATAAACCATTTTTTATTTATTTTAATTAATCAAAGTCCCATACCTTTAATTAATCAAATAAACCATATTTCCTCTATTTTCATTAATCAAAGTCCCATACCTTTAATTAATAAAATAAACCATATTTCCTCTATTTTTATTAATCAAAGTTCCATACCTTTAATTAATAAAATAAACCACAATTTCTTTGTTTAATAATATTTTATTTACTAAAGATCCTCTAGTCTTCCCTTTTTACCCATCTTGTAATGTAAAGGAAACTATTAATAAATTACTAAAAATAAGAGATCTTTGCCCAAACTAGATTATTGCAAAGGCTAAATATTAACAAACAATCTACGCTCCTAGAAAAAGGGAAAGCTCCCAACGTCCTAGAACGAGGAATGCGCAGGAGGATTCAAACAAAAATTACAAGAGAAGAAACCAGCCCACAATCAACAAGGGATACTTCTACACAAACCATAAACCACATGGTGTTTCACAAATCCTCTAATGGTGGTTCTCTAACAACACAGGTGTTCAACCAAACATCTATGACATCAACACAAAAAAGAGGTACATGGGTTCAAATCCAACTAGTGGGTTCCAAAATTGAACAACAACGAACTAGACAGGAGAAGAGGTCCAAATGAAGATAACCATAGTCCTCACGACACTCTAAAAGAAGTGGAGTGGCTGCCACGACTTTGAAAAAATAAGGATAACTCACAACCAAACGAGGTTCACAAACAAGGGTTGACTAACCACTAAACTATGCAAAGTGGATGATGAAAACACTAGCAACATTCGGTAAGGTGATATCTATAGTTCGAGGTGCTCAAGGATGCAATATTGACTGACATATCCCTGGATAGACAACACTCAACAATTATCGTGCTCAAAACAGACATCACCCAAGGTTTTATATGTCTAACAAAAGAACACTACTAAGATGCAACAACGAGGTGACAGGGTTGGTTTTAGTCAAGACTTAGAGCCAATAGCTCATGGTCAATCCATAGGTGTTCCAAGCTCTAAAGGATAAAAGTAAGTAACTAGTCTAGGAAGAGCAAGAGATAAAATAAGATGAAACAGAAGCCTATGGATTCCAAAGCAAAGATATTGCTAAAATTTGAACAACTTCCTTAACAATCCAAAGGGTTTGGTTTACTCGTACCAACCTATGTATTCCTTTGAATGGCTGAACTTGCTTCTCTTTGAACATTGTCCATGCAAGACATATCCTTCTCTTAAAACGCTATCCATGCAAGACTTCACCTTCTCCTGGTTGTTCGCAACTCCTCGATGTTTTTCCCTTTTGTTCGTGTCTAACCCCCGTATTTATTTTCCCATCTTAAATTATGGAGAGCTGGTTCAACTTTTTCTCTCCCTTGTACCATCCCCACATTACTTCCTATCTACCTCCATTTACTCCCCCTCCTCCATCTAGTGGTAGGATAGGATATTTCCATTTTAAAAATATTCTTTCCTCTTTTCGAAGTCAACCATAAATGAGGTCATTCTCCTCTAGTTGGCAAAAGAGTTCTACTATGCCAATGGATGAGATCGCATATCCCATCACTAGATTTAATAGATCTTCTTATTCAATTAAAAGAAAAACTTTTGTTATCATTCAAATTAAGATTGTATTATTAATTTAAATAAAATTCCATTTTTGTTTAAATCAATATTTTACGTTAATAAAATTCTTTTATTTTATTTTATTTTATTTTTTTAACATGGTGGAATCGATAGCCACCACGAATCCGGGTAGGTTGTCCAACTTTTATGGCCACCACAGTATTCTGCGTTGTCCGCCCCAAAAACCGCCACATAGATCTTCGCGTAGTATGCCCCTATAACCGCCATGCAACAATCATTTTAAACATTTTACACCGCTGAAAGAACCAGGAAAGGGACAAGCGTTCAGTTCGGCGAGGCCCACGATTTGCACCTTGGACCTCTGCCCCCCTTATGGGGTTTGGATGAACCAATTGGTCTACACCTCGGACCTATAATATTCTTTTATTATTAATTGAATAAAGTCTTAATATAAAATCTGAACAATATTCAATTATTATTTAAATTAAGGTCTTATAAAATTCTTAGTTCAAGACATTATTATCTATTTAATATAGATTTTACTATCTATTTAAATAAAGCTCAATTATTATTTAATATAGATTCTTTTCATCAACATATAAGTTCTTTCACCATAACTAGAAAAATGCTATACTAATAACAATTTAGGGAATTCAAAGACAACCAAATTTATGCACACATTCCAAAACCAAGATGTTGTTGAGTGATGAAGTAAAATACAATCAATCAAATGTAGCAAACAAAAAGGGAGTCTTTCCATCAATCCTATCACCTATCTTAGCCAGAGAATTTACAATAGCTACTAGGCTATCAACTGAGGCTCTAGGTGGCTGGTTATTGACGATTATCCCTTAAACCATTAGTGCATGCCAATATTAAGGTAGTCATCCATGTTACCCCTAAGTTTCCTTTATCATCACTTTCCCAACCTCAAGTACCCTCTTTATGGTGGATGATTCTATTTCTTCCACCTACGAGTGTACCTGATCCTGCACATTGATAATCTATCAATAGTACCATGTTCTTCAAAGATAAATTAATCTAAGCATTATATAGAAATTCATTTGTAACAAAACTAAGTATCAAATTACTATTGATCATCACATAGTTTTTCCTACCAGGGAGGGTCATGATAGTATGGATGATGAGTATTCGGTTTTGTTTCAATTAAATGCTATGCAAAGACATACTCAAGGAAACATTCACGGTCACAATACTACATTCTTGAGGATCTTAAATTTAAGTCCACAAAATATTAGGCCAAATGAAGAATAGGTGTTGCCATATTATATCAAAGGATTACAATTGGACTTAGCATTGATGGTTTGTAATGCTAACCACATCGCTCTAGCTATAACACTTGAAGTCGCAACCAACTTAGAATATGTTGTAATCAAGGTAGGAAAGGTACCACTTGCTCCACCTATGGCCTATGTTTCCCATGTCAACTAAAATTTGAAAATCCTAGGATTTACAACATCCATCTCACCCATTTCGAACACCCAATCATCCACCAACTCAACCCTTTGCCATACATTGTAACACATCTAATTCAAAGCTCATCATCAATCATTGTATTTAAGATACAATAGCAAACCCTACTTGCTCCATCACATACCAATGATGAATTTAAATCCTATGGAGAACAATGCAAACTCAACATGAAAGAGATGTTGGATAAGGTAAGGACCTTGATAAATTTGAATAATACTTAAAAGAGGCAGTGACAATGGCAACAACAACAAAGCTGGCAACCTAGGAAACCTTACCAAAGATCAAGTGTTGTGAGAAGGTGCTAACCAAGGTACAAATCAGGTCAAAAATAATATTGTAAATGATAATTCATAAATTAATACATTATGGAGTTTCGTATGCAATGTAGGGTATGGTACTATATATTTTGTGGTAGCCATTACATATTTACATATAAGTTAGTATGGTTAGAAATGTTAGGTCCAATAAGCCATCGCCTTTGGTAAAATGAAATTAAGAATAAATAACCTACCTACTAGTAACCTCAAGTACAAGCCAATATTAAACCCTAGTAATGTGATATTAACCAACTTCAATGTAATTAAAAGAGATGAAGATTCCATATTTGAGGATAATGTCATATAAAAAATCAACAAAGGGTTAGAACCAGAGGAAAAAGAAAAATATAAAAAAGAGAACATCAACATAGAAACAAACTAAAATAAATAAATATGTTATACTGAGAAGTGAAAGACCACCATTACATTTAAAAGACAAGAAACTGATAGTAATTGCATAACAAGAAAAACAAAATGAAAATGCTAGGAAAAATATTACCAACATGCCATGGGTAGGTGTGCAGGCTAGTGAGGATAGAGACAAAAAAAAGATAAAGAATAAAAAGATGAAATTAGGAAATCAAAGAAAGTAGACAAGTCCAAGGAATAAGGGAGTGAGAAAGAGGGATGAACTTCAAAAGGAGGTAGATAAACATCTCAAATATCCTTCCCTTACGAGTGAAAATGTGCAATGGCTACAAGACAATACAAAAAGTTCACAATGCATAATGAGAGTAGCTTAGTCAAATTTAGGTTCAACATTACATAAGAGATGAAGAAAATCCTTGTGAAAGTATGTTAGAAGCACTAACCCTCACTTGCCAAGGAGATCTACTCCAAGAAAGCTCTCAAAGAATAAAGGATCTATACCAAGAATGGAGAACCAAAGCCCATTCAACCTAGCCCAACTAAACAACAAAAACTAATAACAAATGACCCATCTAACATTAAGGTCAATGCAACAAAGATATTGAATGCTCCAAAGCCTAAAACTTTGAAGCCATCATCATTCTATATGACTCTAAAAATTGAAAATTATTTGTTAAGGAGTTATATAGTTGATTTGGGATCAATTGTAATACAGATATAAAAAATTATCGAAGAAGAGATGAGATTAACTTATATAAAAATATTTGGGTGGATGGAACTAGGATGAATGATGAAGGGATTCTAAAAGATCTAATCATGACTAGCAAAACATATAGAACTAGGGTAGTACAAGAGGTAATTGTAGTTGATCCTCATCCATACTTTGATATGTTGATGTCTAGAAAATGGATGTGTAAGCTATTTAGGGATGGGTACTTGGAAATTGACTATGCCCACATGATCTAAATAAAAAATAAACCTCAATTTTATTTAATGTTGTATAAACTAGATTAAGATATAATGGTAAATTAGAATAAATTATCAAATTCTATGGATGATGAAATGCTAAAAGATGATCAAATGTTTGAGATGGAAATTATTATTGGTGTTCTTTAAGATGATGAGGACCCAAAGGTAAACCTTGAGGAAATTGAGCTAAAAAATTGAGCCAAAGAATTACCTGATATTAGAAGAGCCATCTAACATCCTTACTTAAACTAGCTAATATGCATTAAGGTCTGACAAATCTTGGACAATGTACTTTGATGGCACAAGTACTAGGAATGGAGTAGGTGTAGGCATTTAGTTCATCGACCCACAAATGGCACAAACCAATTTTGCATGTCGATTACTACTCAATTACATAAATATTATGGTTGAGTATGAAGAATTGTGCACTAGTTTGAGGAAGATCAAGAAAATGAGAATAAAAAAACCTCAAGGTATTTGGTGACTCCAAATTAGTCATAGACTAGGATAGTTTTCAGTGCACCCCCAAAAATAAACACTTGAAGTTATACAAGCACCAGGTTTGGATTTGCTAGAATGCTTCCACTTATGATTTCAAGGTAGTCCCTAGGGAGATAAATACTAAAGTTGATGAGCTATCATAAATGGAAATAAAATATGGCCCCACTATCAACATTTGGGATAAATCTAAGGAGTTGAAGGTAGTGTTCAAGCTACCATTAATAATTTTGATTAGTGATAGCTCTTCAATAACCACAATAAAATAATCATGTTCCTCATTAAAGAAGATCAAGCTATTGAAGATAAAAATGAGTATGAGGATGATAAAAAAGGTGGGGTGATTTAACTAAAGATAAACTAGTTTTCGAAGGGGTTAATCACTCTAGAAATTTTGTTCAATCTAGATGATAGTGTAAAGAAATCTAGCATCAAGGTAAAAGTTACCACCCTATAAAATGAAGAACACAAGCTTATACTGAGAGGGGGGGTGAACAGTATAAGACCACTTTTTACTTTTCTTTCCAAATCAATATTATGCAATGTATAGATAGCAATATCAATAGCAATAATCAAAGCAATGCACAAATCACCACACACAATAGAGACACCACAATTTACGTGGTTCACCCAATGTGGGCTACTCCACGAGAGAAAATATTTCACTAAAATTTTCTCAATCAATCTCTTGGGAATCCTTTCCCTATTACAATGTTTATGGACCTCTGTCCAAAGGAGACACCAATCCCCTAAATCAAGTTCATGGATCTCTATCCATAGGAGAACTCCTTCTCCTCTGCTCTGGTTGGTGATCCTCTAGAAGACTACTACCTCCACTGCACTGGCTTGTGGATCTCTCTCCACTGAAGACTCTTGTCCCCACTCAGAAGACCTATCCTCACTACCCTGGCTAATGGATCTCTATCCACTGGAGACTACTGTCCTCTCTGCTCTATCACCTCCAAAGCTCTATCTCAAATCTGCACTAAACATAGTCCTTCGATCTAGTACAACTCTGCTCAATCTCTATCTCTGGTCTGGCACAAACTTATCCTCAAATATGCACCAAAATCTGCTCTCAAATATGCACTAAACATAGTCCTTCGGTCTAGCACAAATCTATCCTCGATATCTGTCCTCAAGCCTTAACTCAAGGCTTGACTCAACTCTTTGGATCTGCCCTAAACCTTAACTCAAGGTTTGAACAAATCAATCAACTCTACTCTCAAGTCTTCTCAAAGACTTATCTCAAATCTACCTTGTAAGCTTCCACCAAAAGCTCACACTAATCTGTCCACAAGTCCTCTCTAGAACTTGCTCAAATTTGCTCTACAAGTCCTCTCTAGAACTTGCTCAATCTGCTCTACAAGTCCTCTCTAGAACTTGCTCAATTTTCTCTACAAGTCCTCTCTAGAACTTGTCCAAATCTGCTCAATAAGTCCTCTCAAGAACTTATCCAAATATGTATTGTAAGCTTTCACAAAAGCTCACACAAAATCAGTCCACAAGTCTCCTCAAAGACTTACCTCAAATCTGCTCAACAAGTCCACACAGAACTTGTCCAATCTCATAGAAACATAAAGAGAATTGTTAGAGACTCAATATGTTCTATACTAATCACAATGCTCAATTACTTTCAATCACTCTCTTAGAAACATAAGGAGAATTGTTAGAGACTCAATATACTTCAAATTCAACTCAATGCTCAATCACTTTCTCAACTCAATTCAGAATATAGAATAGTTTGTTTTATGGAACTTGAACAATCACTTCACACATCCACTTGACTAGGCTCAACCAACTCTACTCAACCAATCACTCAATGAAATAATCCTCTCTCACAAACCCTAGTCCAAGCATAACCAACTCAAAATATTTCCAATAATGCTCAACAACAAATCTCACATAACAATGATACTCATGATCTTTGCAAACCCTAGTTCAAGTTCTTCACTCAATAACTCACTTCAACAACAATGCTTATAAAACAACTCTCACATAACAATGATACTCATGTTCTCTTCAAACCCTAGTTCAAGTTCTTTGCTCAATAACTCACTTCAACAACAATGCTTATAAAACAATTCCATAGCAATGATACTCAAACCCTAATTCAAGTTCTTCTCACAACAAATGGCTTCAACAACAATGCTTATCAAACAAGGTTTTAACAACAATTCTTTATTCCAGAAAACCTTGAAGCATTAACTCAACACACTCAATAGGAAACCCTAATCAAGTCCTTTTCACTCCAAACTTATTTTCCAGAAAACCAATCAATCAACTCAACTATGGAAGAATGTGCTCATACCTTTTTCTTGATGATGAAGGGATCTCATAAATCTGTCACAACCACAAACACTTCTATGCCAAGCTCAAAGAGGTTAGAAGATAAATATTTCTCACAATGTAATGTAAAAACTCAATTACACCTTATCACTCCACCTTTCAAAACAACCATCAACATACATAAAATATTTTCCAAATAACACCTTATAATCTCCCAATTAAAAATAAATTCAACATCCACCAAAATTAACTCAAAACCTCTTTAATCAAATTTAATGGCAAAAAGAACTTTGGCAAAAATCAAATCTACTTTCCTTATAACTCCAAATAACATAAATCACTTATCAATAAAACAACCTTTCATAAACCCTTATAACTCCAAATAACATAAATCAATTATCAATCAAACAATCTTTCATAAACCCTTATAACTCCAAATAACACTTTATAGAAAACCTTAGGCAAATAAAATTTTAATTAAAAATACCTTTGCCACTAGTGGGATTCGAACCCACAATCTCTGCCTCCATGAGCGCTCTAGCCATGGGCTTGACCACCATGTGCGCTAGACGCACACTTGAAAGCTTAGGAGCACTTCGTGCTCTTTCTCCTAAGTCTGACGCTCAAAACAAGCGCGTGCCAAAAGGCTTTCCCCTTGGCGCTCAAGACGAACACGCAAACTAACCACCACATGAATCGATCGTGGTCACTTCCACTCCCAATGCTCTCATGAAATATGCATTGCCAATGGACCACCCTGTCCAATGGGAGTGAGGCCTTCTCCTCCCCTTTTCATCTTTTTCCCTGGCGCTAAAAGACAACACGAGTTTGTCTTCTTCCTCAACGATTGCATGAATTATCTTTCTCTTTGGTCGCATAAAATTTAATCGAAGAAGGTAAGTTCTAATGTTCTTTGGCATGGTATTTATACATGATTTCCCCTTTTTCCATAGACGTCGGTGCTCCATGAAGTTTGATGACGTCGACGCTTTTTAAAACCTTTTATAATTTATAAATTATTTAAATTCTAAAAGAATTTAAATTTTATAAATTATATTTATAAACCTTTGACTTTAATAAAAATTAAAGCCTTCCTTGGGATAAAATTTAAACCTTTAATTTGTACTCCATTGATTTGATGAAGATTATTCTGCCACCATGGTTTTAATAAAAACCTTAATAAAACAATATTTTGACAACTTTTCTTCAACTCTTTGCATTGTTCCTAGTGACAGTAATGGTGTACTCCATGGTATTAATGATAGCTTCATGTGTTCACCTTGACATCAATGACGACTTCTCACCTTGACATCAATGACAACTAAATGAGCTCAAAATGTCCAACAATCTCCCCCTTTGTCATTGATGGCAACCCAAATTCTTTTTACTGAAAACTTGACCTTTCCTTTGTTCTGCTCCCCCTGGGACATTGCTCCCCCTAGCTCAATGCTCTCTCAAATACCAAATCTCTCCCCCTTTGACATCAATGGCAAAGGGTCACCTTTGGGGCTCGGGGCTAAGAATGAGCCTCTTAGCTTAGCCCCTCCCCCACCTCCTCTTGAGGTGGTTAATTCTGGGGTGGGAGTATTTCTACTCCTAGAAAGCATTATTCTTTACCTTTATCCTCTTTTCTTCTTATCTGATCCTTCTGATTCCTCTGACTATTTCTTTCCATATCCATGTTCCTATCCATGTCTACATTCATATCCATGTTCTTGTTCCTATTCCTACTTGATTTTGGAATGTCTACTCTACACCACTTTGTTGTGTGACCATCATTATTGCACTTATAACACTTAATGTTATTATTCCTTGGAGGTGCAAATGTCTTAGGATTTCTCCTAGTGAAGCCATATCCTCTTCTGTCATGAACCCTGCAATTCATTGCCTTGTGACCAAACTGATTACATGAGTAGCAATACCCATGGAAAAGTTGTATGTTCCCATATTCCTATCTTTCATGTGTCCTGCACTGTGAAGCCATGTGCCCAAACCTGTGACATGAAAAGCATCTTCCATTGAAGTCTCCTTGTCTTGACCTCATTGGTCTCTTAGTCTCTCTTGACCTATTCTGATTGTTGTTCCATCTGTATCTTCTTTGTGCATTGTTCCTGTCTTTGTTGAACTCTCTATTGTCCAACTCATCCTCAGATGTCTCACTCTCTTTTACACTATCTTCTTCTAAAGTTTCTTCTCCTCCAAAACTTGAGGTTGACTTTCCTTCCCATTTCTTTTGAAACTTTTCAAATCCAAGACCTATTTTGTTGTTGATGTAGGCTTTTGTATCTTGATGAACTTATCCAAGTTCTTTGAGCTATTTTTGAACCCTTTTAGCTTGAATTTGGAGTCTTCTAAATATTCTCTTAGTAGTGCCACTTCTTGTGTTAACTTTTCACATTCTAAGATCTTTGCTTCTAACTTATCTTTGAACCTTTTTGCCTTAGCCTTTGATTTTTCTAAATCCTCTATAAGCAATCTTCTCTCTTCATCACATTCTTGAAACTGAATTTCAAGTTTAGAGTTTTGCTTTCTTACCTTCTTTACTATTTCAAGGGCATAAATAAGTTCTCCCTTGAGATCATATCCATCCTTTTCTGAATATTCCTCTATTTGTTTACCTTTGTCCACATATTTATTTTCTATTGGCTTGTCTTCTATAGGATCACCTACTTCTTCTTCTAGTGCCATTAGAATATTTTCTTCTGGTCCTTCAAGTGTATCTTCATATTCATCATCACTGAAACTATAACCATCCCTTGTACAATTATCTTCAAGATGTCCAAAGTTACCACATCTAAAACACTTGAGAATTATTGGAGTCCTTTTCTTAACTTGTTCTTTTTCTTCAATCATAAATAGGACTTCATCTCTATCATTGTCTGAAAAACTAGCATCACTATCACTTGAGTACTTACTTGCCTTATCCACATAGTAGCTCCTCTTTTGTCTTTGGAAGAACTTATTTCCTTGTCTACTTTGTCCATCCTTGCTTTTCTTTTGGTGCCTGTATCTTTCTGATTCCCTGTTCTTGTGATCCTATTTTTCTTCACCATTGTTATTCTTAGCTTCTTGACAATATGTTGCAAAATGTCCATACTTTCCACAATTGAAACATTTAATAGATTTTATATCTCTGGATCTTCTAGAATCCTTATCTCTTCTACCATAATTTGCTTCTTCATCATTGGATGACTCATTGCTTGATTCTGACTTCTTACCCTTTGTCTTCTTGATTGCTTTGAATGTTGCTTCCTTCTGGGGAATATGATCTTTTGTTCTTATCTCAAATGTTGTAAGAATACCAAGCAACATATCTCTTGTCAAAGTATCACCATCCATTGACACTTCTATAGCAGAAACCTTTTCACTGAATCTTTTTGGAAGAGTTCTTAAGACTTTATCACAAACATCTGATTCATCAATCTTCATTCCAAGTCCTTGCATAGCATTAACAACCTCATCAATTCGAAGTAGATAAGTACTAATATTTTCCTCATCCTTCATTCTTAATTCTTCAAATTGTCCTTTGAGATTTTGCATCTTTTCTTTCTTGACACATTTATCTCCTTCATATATATTTTGCAATTTATCCCACATTTCTTTTGTAGTTTGACAATGCATAACTTTCATAGACTCTGTTCTATGCAAACCTCTCAAAAGTGCATTCATTGCTTTTGAATTGTAATGTTGTAGGAGCTTACCTTCCTTATCTGTAGGAGGATTAATTAAGGGATCGTATCCAAATTCAACTGCTTCCCAAATTTCATTGCCAAGTGCCATCAGGTAGATCTTCATTCTCATACTCCAATATATATAGTCACTTCCATCAAATACTGGTGCTGAATTATCTGAGGACACATTCTTAGAATCCATTATGTTCTTGTTAGCTTTTCCTTCAAGCTGTTAAACTCTTCTGAAGGAACCCACTCTGATACCAATTGAAGAACACAAGCTTATACTGAGAGGGGGTGAATAGTATAAGACCACTTTTTACTTTTCTTTCCAAATCAATATTATGCAATGTATAGATAGCAATATCAATAGTAGTAATCAAAGCAATGCACAAATCACCACACACAATAGAGACACCACAATTTACGTGGTTCACCCAATGTGGGCTACTCCACGGAGAAAATATTTCACTAAAATTTTCTCAATCAATCTCTTGGGAATCCTTTCCCTATTACAATGTTTATGGACCTCTATCCAATGGAGACACCAATCCCCTAAATCAAGTTCATGGATCTCTATCCATAGGAGAACTCCTCCTCTGCTCTGGTTGGTGATCCTCTAGAAGACTACTACCTCCACTGCACTGGCTTGTGGATCTCTCTCCACTGAAGACTCTTGTCCCCACTCATAAGACCTATCCTCACTACCCTGGCTAATGGATCTCTATCCACTGGAGACTACTATCCTCTCTGCTCTATCACCTCCAAAGATCTATCTCAAATCTACACTAAACATAGTCCTTCGATCTAGTACAAATCTGCTCAATCTCTATCTCTAGTCTAGCATAAACTTATCCTCAAATCTACACCAAAATCTACTCTCAAATCTGCACTAAACATAGTCCTTCGATCTAGCACAAATCTATCCTCGATATTTATCCTCAAGCCTTAACTCAAGGCTTGACATCAATTTCTGGATCTACCCTAAACCTTAACTCAAGGTTTGAACAAATCAATCAATTCTTCTCAAGTCTTCTCAAAGACTTATCTCAAATCTATCTTGTAAGCTTCCACCAAAATCTCACACTAATCTGTCCACAAGTCCTCTCTAGAACTTGCTCAAATATGCTCTACAAGTCCTCTCTAGAACTTGCTCAATCTGCTCCACAAGTCCTCTCTAGAACTTGCTCAAATCTACTCTACAAGTCCTCTCTAGAACTTGCTCAAATATGCTCTACAAGTCCTCTCTAGAACTTGTCCAAATCTGCTCAATAAGTCCTCTCAAGAACTTATCCAAATCTATATTGTAAGCTTTCACAAAAGCTCACACAAAATCAGTCCACAAGTCTCCTCAAAGACTTACCTCAAATCTGCTCAACAAGTCCACACAAAACTTGTCCAATCTCATAGAAACATAAAGAGAATTGTTAGAGACTCAATATGTTCTATACTAATCACAATGCTCAATTACTTTCAATCACTCTCTTAGAAACATAAGGAGAATTGTTAGAGACTCAATATGCTTCAAATTCAACTCAATGCTCAATCACTTTCTCAACTCAATTCAGAATATAGAATAGTTTATTTTATGGAACTTGAACAATCACTTCACACATCCACTTGACTAGGCTCAACCAACTCTACTCAACCAATCACTCAATGAAATAATCCTCTCTCTCAAACCCTAGTCCAAGCATACCAACTCAAAATATTTCCAACAATGCTCAACAACAAGTCTCACATAACAATGATACTCATGATCTTTGCAAACCCTAGTTCAAGTTCTTCACTCAATAACTCACTTCAACAACAATGCTTATAAAACAACTCTCACATAACAATGATACTTATGCCCTAGTTCAAGTTCTTTCACAACTCACTTCAACAACAATGCTTATAAAACAATCTCCCATAGCAATGATACTCAAACCCTAATTCAAGTTCTTCTCACAACAAATGGCTTCAACAACAATGCTTATCAAACAAGGTTTTAACAACAATTCTTTATTCCAGAAAACCTTGAAGCATTAACTCAACACACTCAATAGGAAACCCTAATCAAGTCCTTTTCACTCCAAACTTATTTTCTAGAAAACCAATCAATCAACTCAACTATGGAAGAATGTGCTCATACCTTTTTCTTGATGATGAAGGGATCTCATAAATCTGTCACAACCACAAACACTTCTATGCCAAGCTCAAAGAGGTTAGAAGATAAATCTTTCTCACAATGTAATGTAAAAACTCAATTACACCTTATCACTCCACCTTTCAAAACAACCATCAACATACATAAAATATTTATCCAATAACACCTTATAATCTCCCAATTAAAAATAAATTCAACATCCACCAAAATTAACTCAAAACCTCTTTAATCAGATTTAATGGCAAAAAGAACTTTGGCAAAAATCAAATCTACTTTCCTTATAACTCCAAATAACATAAATCACTTATCAATAAAACAACCTTTCATAAACCCTTATAACTCCAAATAACATAAATCAATTATCAATCAAACAATCTTTCATAAACCCTTATAACTCCAAATAACACTTTATAGAAAACCTTAGGCAAATAAAATTTTAATTAAAAATACCTTTGCCACTAGTGGGATTCGAACCCACAATATCTGCCTCCATGAGCGCTCTAGCCATGGGCTTGACCATCGCGTGCGCTAGACGCATGTTTGAAAGCTTAGGAGCACTTTGTGCTCTTTCTCCTAAGTCTGGTGCTCAAAACGAGTGCATGCCAAAAGGCTTTCCCCTTGGCGCTCAAGACGAACATGCAAACTAACCACCATGTGAATCGATCATGGTCACTTCCACTCCCAACGCTCTCATGAAATATGCGCTACCAATGGACCACCCTGTCCAATGGGAGTGAGGCCTTCTCCTCCCCTTTTCATATTTTTCCCTGGCGCTAAAAGACAACACGAGTTTATCTTCTTCCTCAACGATTGCACGAATTATCTTTCTCTTTGGTCGCATAAAATTTAATCGAAGAAGGGTAAGTTCTAATGTTCTTTGGCATGGTATTTATACATGATTTCCCTTTTTCCATAGACGTTGGTGCTCCACTAAGTTTTATGACGTCGACGCTTTTTAAAACCTTTTATAATTTATAAATTATTTAAATTCTAAAAGAATTTAAATTTTATAAATTATATTTATAAACCTTTGACTTTAATAAAAATTAAAGCCTTCCTTGGGATAAAATTTAAACCTTTAATTTGTACTCCATTGATTTGATGAAGATTATTCTGCCACCATGGTTTTAATAAAAACCTTTTAATTTTCACCATGGTTTTAACACAAACCCTTATAAAACAATATTTTGACAACTTTTCTTCAACTCTTTGCATTGTTCCTGGTGACAGTAATGGTGTACTCCATGGTATTAATGATAGCTTCATGTGTTCACCTTGACATCAATGACGACTTCTCACCTTGACATCAATGACAACTAAATGAGCTCAAAATGTCCAACATAAAGATCACTAAAGGGAAGAAGTTGTTGCTTGGTAAATAGTGCACCAAATAGTAAATTGATATTTTCAAAGAACTTTATGATAAATATAGAGGCCTCATAGCTTGGTCAAAAAAATATATGAAGGTGTATGATAGAAATGACATATAAAATAACATTGTATTGGAAATAGCTGCAAATACCTTGTGACAAAAACAATGGCCTATGAATACCAAAATCAAGGTGGTTATAAAAAAGGAACTCCTAAAAGTCCTATAGGCTCAAATCATATCATCTCAATTAATCACTTCACCTTAGGAGCTCTGGCTCTGCCACTAGATTCGATTTTGTAAAATTTAGTAGGGTCACATAAGCTACCACTCTTGAAATGTTTCTTAGGGTATACCTAGATCTAGGTCAAGAACAACGATCAACATAAAACAACCTTCACTACAAAATGAAGAACCTTTGCTTACCAAAGAATGTCATTTGGGTTGTCAAACATAGAATCTACCTTCCAATCAGACATGAACATTACCTTCACAAAATTAGTAGGAGGGATTATCTTCATATACCTTAATTATTTAAAGTTATATTCAAAAGATAGGAAATAGCATATCAAACACCAAGAATCTATTTATTAAATGTATAGCGAATACCATATCTGACTCAGACCTAAGAATTCCACCTTTATGGTCCAAGAAGACAACATATTAGGTCATGTGGTGTTGAAATATGGTCGAGCCATAGATCCCTATAAGATAAAAGTAATTCAATAACTTCCCCTTCTCATGTTCAACAAAGGAATCTATTCTTTCCTAAGTCAAATATAGTTCATTGCCAAGTTCATAACAACTTTCATTCAACTGGCCAGACTAATCACCAAAATATTAAAAATGAATGCAATCCTAGTTGTGACCAATGAAGGTAAAAGGTCCTTCCAACATATAAAGGATACCATCACCAAGGCCCTAGTTCTAGTCAACCTTAATTTTTGTGAAGATTTTAGGCTCTATGCATTTATAATACCTGAGAGTATTGTTGTAGTACTAATTGATAAGAATGATAAATATGAAGAACACCCTATCTCCTTCATGAGCTAGGTCCTTTATAATTATGAGGAAATATATACCTTTATTGAAAATAAGTATTTTATATGATGAAAGCTCTTAGAAAGTTTAGGTATTACTTATCATAAAGCAAGACCATCATCTTCATAGTTCATCCTGATTTTCAATCTATGATGCTTCATGGTGAACTAAGAAAGAATAAAACTAGGTGGATAAACAAAATACAAGAGTTTGATATAGAAATTAAACCTACTGAGCTTATTAGGGGTAGAGCCTTATGTAAAAACCTTATATTTTTTGCTCTAAAGGATCAACTTGCCATTGTAAAAGCACTAAAGCCTAGTGATCAAATAGGATGAATGGGACATATCTATAAATACATGATAATTAGACATATTCTAAGAGGATTGACATACAAAGAAACTATTTAAGTAGAAAATGATGCATTATGCATGACTAGATGATATTATATTAAAAAAAGAGTGATGGTATCTTGCTAAGGTGTGTTGAAAAATAAATGTTAAAATATCTAATCAAAGAATATCACTATAAGGTAGGACATTGTTCTACACCAACTATGTCATATAAGATCCTAAGGATAGGTTATCGTTGGCCTACCATCTTCCTCAATTGCTTCCAATGGCTTAACAATTCCTATTGTATGTTCAAGGGAAGAAGAATAAAAATTTTAATTTTACTAAAGCCTATCATCTTCATTGAACCCTTCTAATAATGTGGATTAGACTTCATTGTCAAGATAAGACCTTTATCCAATGTGGAACATGGATGGATTTTGAATACTGTTGACTTCTTCACAAATTGAATGGAAGTAGTGCTAGTCAAATTAGCTAATCAATAAGAGGTCATCCAACTATTAGAAGATATCATTACTAGATTTGGAATACCATCCATGGTAGTCACTTATAATGCCACCTCCTTCACAAGGTTCAAGGTGATGAAATTCACCTTGGAATACAATTTTGTATTAAGAACATCTTCCAATTATTACCCCTACAATAATGGATTATAAAATCTACCAACAAGAACATAGTAAGGATACTTAGAAATATTGTCATCGCATAACAAAGAGATCGATAGACCATGATACAAGCATGTGATTTTTCTGGAACATGGATTTATGACCAAAGATTCCCAAGATCTATTTTCTATCCTAACCATATTGTAAGGGGAATAAATTTATGCTTGAGAATCTGCTTTGATACATTTAAGAAACATTGAAAAGATTACTAAGAACACAAATTTTAGTAGGCAACTTTGTTATAGATAGAATTAACAACATGTTCATGGAAAAAATGCTCTGGAGGTATCACTAATTTAAAATAAAATAGTTACTAAAAATAGTAATTTTCTATTTTTAGATTTTTATAGCCAAAATGCATCTTTGGCCATGTTGACATAGTGTGCATAGAAAAACATCATTTTATTGAATAATGTAAAAGATATTACACATCAATATTTTGAGACAAACAACCCTATTGGGGCTTCTATAAACTGATACAATGGTATAATAAAACTCTTCTATACCTACAATCAAAATGTGGGGTGGGTTTTATGAGTCTTCTTGACCACTCGTATGAAGAATCCTAGTGCCTACACACATGAAAACATAAAACTTTGTTAGTAGAACTTTTCAAGATGATTACAATAAAAATAACGGATACAAATTGAAAACATGTAAAAGTGCATACTTGGATCTAGAGACATTTGGGTAGCATTTAGGTATGTAGTTGCATGTCTCTATAAAATGAGAGGGCAAAAGGAGATTTTTATAAAATTTAATCAAGGTGAGGGGGAATGACTTGGAGGTTATGTGGAGGGGATGTGGTACCCATGTGGATGGTGCAAGGACCAATGCAAATCTTGGATATTCCACTTGGTGGAGTGTGCACCCTCCAAATTAAATGGCCTTGGGTGGAGTGAACTCTCACCCACCCAAATACCATAAAGTGGCCTAGGGGAGAGTGAGGGTCATGGGGAGATGTGTGCATTATTTTTAAATTACCAAAAATATGACATGGAGGATGAGGAGGACAAAGACATTGAATTTGCTAATTTACTCCCTTTGACTTTAACCTTTTCTTGTATTTTTAAATTGCTCAAATTTGGAGGGAAGCATGAGTGGGGGGACCAAGTGAAATAAATGAAGGATTGTGGGTGAATATTTTGGATAATCCTAGGGATTTAAGGAGGATTTTGAATTGATGTGCACATCTCCTTAGGATTTGAATGAAGTCTTAAGCTAGGATTAAGAGGCTAATGAGAGGCATAATAAAGGAATTAAATGTTTAAGAAGAATTATGAGAGAATTGAGGGAGAAGGGAGGAATAAATAAAGGGGATTAGGTAGAAATTAGGAAATTAGGGGAGCTAAAGAGGGATTAGAGGAATTAAGCAAGGTAGGAGGAAATTAGGGGGAAATTAGAGAAAATTGAAGAATTTAGGAAATTAGGGGAAAAAGGGAAATTAGAAGAAATAAAAGACCTTAGGATACTTTAGAAGAATTAAAATGGAATTTATGGGAAAGGGAGGCTAGGAGGAATTTTAAAGGAATTTTAGGGAAACTAAAAGGAGTTAGAGGAAATAAGAGGAAAATTGAAACAACTAGAAGGGAAAAAAGGAAAATTAGATAAAATTAGGGGGAATTAGGAGAAACTAAGGAGAAGAGGGGGGATTGGGAAGAATTTGAAAAAATTGAGAAATTAGAAGGGAAATAGAAGAATTAGGGAAATTTAGACAAATTAGAAGGGATAGAAATTCGAGGGAAATTGAGCGAATTTGTGAGATTTGTCATGGTTTTGGGGTAGTTTGGGAATTTTGAAAAAATTGTAGGATTTTATTTGCAAATGACTAAAATTTGGTGTCTACAAATGCCATTTTTTTACCACATTACTTGAAACACAATGCTGTGCAAAAACAAGAGACACCTAGTCTATTGGGTGAAAGTCTTTTGCTTATTACCCTAGCAAAAAGGTGAATGATTTTTAAAATTTTAGGGTTTTGCTTACCCCCTTAAGCAGCTAGTGGGTGGAATACAGAAGGGATGACAACGATGAGCCGATTGAAAAAAAGGTGTATTGTGAAGAGACTAATGATGGAAACAAGCATTTTTTATTTTTATTTTTTCTAGATGAGGATGGAGGTATGTGCATAAATGTGTGTTGTGGTGTATTGATTGATTCGTTATGGAGATACAATGATGACGGATAGGTGTTCTGATATGATGTGATGTATAGATGGTGTTATGCATGTGGATTTTGATGTGGAAGAAATGAATGTGGTTGGATAAACATGTTAAGTGTGTATGATGAATGTGTGAAATAATAGAAGTAAGCATGGATAGCGAGAGATGAAAGTAGGTGTGATATATACAATAAAATAAATATCCATATACAAGGTTGATACTTTTTCAAAAAGTATATATGCACGTACTAATGTGCATGAATTTAATTGCTTAATTAGGGGCATCAACACAATAGTACTAACCTGAATATGAAATAAATGGGAACATGAAATGCAAAATATAGATAAAATGGATGACAAAGTAAAATGAGAATAAGACCTTTTATCAATTTGAATGTCCTAGGGATGGAGAATCTAATTGTGCTTTCAAGAGACTCAAACACCCTAGTGTCCTTAATCAAAAAGGACCTTGAAGATACTAAAACCACCCTAGGGAGTCAAGTATGTCAAGGATCAGCTATGTGTTGTGAATTTTCATTCCTAATTTTAAGAAAGGTCGGACTAATCACTTGTGACTTATACCAATAAGCTATCTCACCTATGAGCATACATAGATCTATACAAAATAATGTCACTATTGTGATAGATTTGTCACCATGCAAAGGGATTAATCCACTACCAGTAAAGCATCTATAGCCTCAATGGAGGTTAACCCCATGATCTAAGGACCTGAGAATTCCAGGGATTCAATATTTTTATTTGTTTTTTTTAAGACTATTTGATTTTTTCTTTTTTACTTTGCACTTGTCCTTTTACCAATTCTCAGGGTTAGACCATGTGCATGATAGGGTAAGCATGAGAAACTGCTAAATTTATGGTGATAGCAACTTATGAAATCATATTTCCTAGGCACCAAAATTTATTTAATGTGTGATACATGTGCATGGTCTAAAAGAAAACCTAATTTAACCAAGAATGACCTATAACATTGAAGTACAAAATATTATTCGATAGAGGTTTATTGAGACACTAGATATGGCTGAGTGATCAAAAGAACCTAGAGATTATTCATACTAAATATTGTACAAATGAAGTAAGGTATCGTATGGATGGTGTGACGGGAGGGGGTGACAATGTATGGGAAATGTGCATGAAAGTGAATGAAATGTGAAAGAGGAGAATGGATATGATTATAGAGATGTCTTGATTAAGACAACAAAATTTAGTGCTATGACAAATAAAAATGATCCAAACAATGATTAAAATTGCTTTGAGGTCAAAAAATAGATCACACTTAGAAGAGACAGAGTGACTATGAGACAAAAATGTGGAAAATGATAAAGAAAAAAAAAGAAAAGAGAAGAAAGAAAAAAGAAACAAGGAATGAAAGAGGAAGGAGATAAGGAATGAAAGAAGAAGGAGATAAGGAAGAAGAGAAGAGAAGGTAGAAAACACAATGGTCCATGGTTTGTAGCTACTCAAAGCATAACCATACAACTAGGAGTGATGTACGAGGAAATAAGACAAGAAAAGGAGAGATGGAATAGACACAAATTGAATACAAGCCAATTAGAAATTGAATGTGAGTAGATTAAAAATTGAATGCAAGCGGGTTGAAAATCAAATGGAGTTGTGATGTGATTTGTTGTGGTTGTGAATGAGGTTTATGATGGGTGCAAAGAGGATTGATTAGTTACTTGAGAAGGTGATATAAGATCATCTCAAATTATGACCAATGTGGGATGCCCTAGTGATGGAAGCCACAAAAATATTTTGTTGGCAAATGCAAACATAAAATAAAATGCATAAACCATAGGACCTTAGTATTTATAGGAGTAGTGTTTAAATAGAATTTGAAATAATCTATGAATAGCCTAAGCACTAATCTAGCTAACAAATGTGCTTTGACATATAAAGCACTAACTACTAACAACACTAAATAATAGCATGTGCAAATAACCATAAGATATTCGACATGAATATCTTCATGGTTAAGTAGAAAGATAAATTAATCAATCTAACCTAGTAGTAAATAATGTAATAACCTAATGGTAAAAAAGTAAAAAATTACTTTTTACCCTAACATCCCCCCTTATTACATTATTTGGGTAATGTATATAAATACCCCAATACAGTGGAAAAAGATATTGATCTACTGGCTCAGGCTCTGTCACAATGCTCTGGCTGCTCTAAGCAAAAATTAGGACATTCCTCACTTTTTTTTACATCAACTAATGTCCTTATTGTAATATTGTCATCCAACCAGATTTCATAGGTAACCAGTCACTATAGCTGCTAGATGTACTATAGTAGATCACTAGATATGAGGTTCATTTGGTTACAATATGATTTTGTAAAAGTTTTGATAAGGTAGCTAAGGTGTCGGTCGCTGCAAAAAATGCACCCTTATAAGTTTCCCCCTTGTTGCAAAACATGTTGTAATGGAATTTCTGCAATAAGTGTGACTAAGGTGTTGGTCACTACTGAAAATGCACCCTTATAAGTCTTCCTCCCTTTTTACAAAAAAATGTGTGAAGTAGGAAAGAAATATTTATCCCGTCTTAAGTGCAAAAGATATGCAACTCATGAATCTTGTTAAGGTTGTTTACAAAGATTACCTCCTAGGAAAATTTCAAGTAATTACACTAGAAAATACCCCCTTTTATTACAAGTACTTAAAAAAAAAGAGTTTGTTATTTATGAAGCCTAAAAAGAGGTACAATCACCCCTTTAGTGCAAGTACTTCAAAAAAAAAATTATGTTATTTATGAAGTCTAAAAAGAGGTTTGGAATGGTGCTTACCTAGGGTGACAAATTTGTTTTCCCTTACAAATTTGTATGTGCCATGAGCACCTTGTGTGTTCTTTCTAAACCATAATCATAATTGAAATCAGACACTTCACTAGCAACATGGCCTTTGTGATGTGCCTTTGCCTTCTAGGCAATTTTATCAAAAAATATCACCAAACAATCCTTCCTTATTGCAAGTACTTCAAGCATGGTTGCTATTATGAAGCCTAAAAGAAAAGGTATAATTTTGATGACTTTTGCTTTTTTGATTGCCTTTACAAGTTTTATCTCCCTCTTGTCAAAATCTGTTTTGAAGGAAGAAAGGAATTATCCCCCCTTAGTGCAAACAATTGCTACTTTCAAGGTTCCTTATTTTACAAAAAATTGTTTTTTATTTCGATATACCCTAAAAGAGGACCAAAAGATAATTCACTCAAAAAGATATTTAATGACACCTTCCTGAAAGTCCTCTTGAAGAAGGATAATCAGTTTGAGGAAATTGAGCCAAACAAATAAGAGTGAATTAGGGTTTTTGATTTAGGAGAGAATATCAAGAAAATTTGGCTTTATACCTATGTAATGAGTTACACAAATTATTGTAAAATTTTAGGGTTTTTAAGTGCTCTTTGTTTTTATGATTTATAATTGCAGAAAACAAGAAATTAAATGCAATAATCAATCAAGGAGTGCCCACAAATGTTTATCACATAGGTGTCAGTTACTACCGAAAATGCACCTAATTTACCAATTTGAAATAAAGGTGTCGAGTAATATAAAAAATGCACCTTATTTATAATTTTTGCAACAAAATTTTGATTTGTTTTATGCAAAAATTTGATATTTTATGCCTCTTCTTATTTTTCAATTTTGCAAAGAATGTGGCATAAAACGATTGTCTTTCCTTTTTGTGTTGCAAAATCAACAAGTTATGAGTTTTAAGTGCTCCTCACTTTGTGTTACAATTCTGCAAAGAAATACAATTTTCTTGTCTTCCCCCATTTGTTTTGCAAAATTAAAAAAGTAGCACTCCTTTCAAGTAAAGTTGACACACGACCTGCGTTTGAAAGGCTTTCCTGAACCAGTCGAAACACGACTTGGTTTTTATGGACCCAAGGTCTTCAATCTCTTCTTAGTTTTGCAAAAAAATAGAATGTGCAATTTATTTCATTATATTCCTCCTTGAAGAAAACAAATGCACATAGTGCCTTTAAATTTTACAAAATTTTGTGTCTTCTTGTGTTATAATTTTGCAAGAGAGAATCAATTTTCTTGATTTTGCCCCTCTTGGATTTTGCAAAATTAACAAGGTTTTGAGAAGATTTTAGGGTTCCCTATTTTTGCAAAAAAAAGGTGTTATTTATTAGTCTTATATTCACCTCTTGGAGAAAAAAACAAAAACACTATTTTCACAGAAATTACAAAAAAAAAGTGTCTTATAGGTCCCCTTTCTTTGATTTAATGTGCAAAATTTAAATAAAAAAGTTTAATTAACAATAAAAGTAAACTAATGTTTTATTAAAAATCAATTTATAAAAAAATATTTTTTTAAAAACATAATTCCTATTTAAATTATTTATTTATATATATATATAAACTTTAATTTAAATAAAACAAATTAAAAAAATATTGAAAACCTTTACCTTGGCCCTGCTCGGCCCATGTATCTTTTATGCAAAAAGTTTTTGCATTTGTGGCTAACAGGATTTGATCTTGCTATCTCCCATCAGCTAGTGCCTTACCGACGGGCGTCTGACCAACCGGTATATGACGTTGGATGAGTGCTCTAAGAGAAGAGCACAACTTTATGTGCTTCGCCCTTGTGAAGTGAGAGAAAAAATGTTCTCTAGGGCTTTTTTCCCACATTGACATCATAGGGCATCTTGGAGCATTATAAAACCAAAACCGCCACCTTTATTTATCAATTGCCTACAGGCAATTAATGAACCACAATTTTGTTGTTCCTTGCAACCAATGAAAGCTTGACACATTAGCAGTAAAATATCCCATGCCTAATCATGCCATGTGGACCTGCCATGCCTGTATGCTAGCTTAGCCTCTTCGCCATGTGGACTTGCCACATCAGTACATCATGTGGACTTCCCAGGTCAGTATGCTAGCTCAACCTCTTTGCCACGTGGACTTGCCACATCAGTATGCTAGCTCAGCCTCTTCACCACATGTATGATCGCTCATCGATCGATTCCACATCAACACCTTAGGGTGCGCATGCCAAATCAGCTCTTCACCAAGCCACATCAAACTCCTCGAGTTTTACACCAATCAAGCTAACAATAACACATGTCTTAGGATTTATGCCACAGATTGCATACAAAGTGGCATAAGGTTCCTTAGGATCATCATCTTGAATCGCGTGCCTAGTTGTTAGAGATCTAAGTTGTCAGAAGGTGCTGGTGTATCGTGTGGAGGTTGCAAGTTTTGGGTTCAACTCTTGGGTGATGTTCTTGTCAGATGATGTCAACTTAGATGTCTGTCTATGTTAAAGGAGATAGCCTTGATGCCAGTGCTATAAGAGCAATGTTGTTAGGCTTTCTTGGATCATTGAGGATAGCCTCACTGTCAACGCTATCAAGGAAATGATGTCAAGTTATCTCGAATCATCGAATAAGCCTACTACTAAATAATTCTACACCCAACAGTACCGCTTGTTGAAGGATTATGTGCCCAATAGTGCCACCTCGAATTCCATGCCTAGCAGGTCACCTCAAATTTTGTATTGGATCCACCTTAGGACATATGCAAGTTTCAATAATGCTACCTTGGGATGTAGGTCCTATCCAGCGGGTCCCGTGTGTTGATATTTGGACCCCTAGTCTAGCTGGAATGGGATGTTGCCCACCTTGTCCAAATTCGCTTCGAGTGCTAAGCTTCACCAAAGCTTTGATACTAATGTTGGAAAATGCAAACATAAAATAAAATGCATAAACCATAAAACCTTAGTATTAATAGGAGTAGTGTTTAAATAACATTCAAAATAATCTATGAATAGACTAAGCACTAATCTCGCTAACAAACACACTTTGACATATAAAGTGCTAACCACTAACAAAACTAAATAATAGCATGTGCAAATAACCATAAGATATTCAGAATATCTTCATGGTTAAGTAGAAAGATAAATTAATCAATCTAACCTAGTAGTAAATAATGTAATAACCTAATGGTAAAAAAGTAACAAATTACTTTTTACCCTAACATATTTGAACCTTGTTTTTGATAGATTTGTGTGCACAATGAAACACTTATGCTAATCTATACTAACAACTAAACTATTGAGTCATGGGTGATTGTGCTAATGTGACCTGAGTCACAGTGCTAAGGTGATCAAAGGTGTTGTGCTAAAACTATGCTATGATTAAGGGAGCTAATTAGAGTGAATGATAGTCTTCAACAAGGTCCTGGGATAGACATTGCTTCCAAAAATGGGTGTTTAGGTATTGATCAATATTTAAGACAACGTTTATTCTACTAGTTTCATACAAATCAAGTGATAGGGTGGTTTGTTATGGGTGGTGTGGAATGTGTAGATGCAATGGTGACTAGTGACAAGGGGTGGATGGGCATGATTGGTGTGAATGAATTTGATTAGTGGCTATGTGCAATATGCAGATGGGCATGGACTTAAATTGGGGTTTAGAATATGAGTGGATGAAGATGAGGTAGGATTAGTAAGGATGGATTTGAAAATGGTTTTGGAGATTTTGATGGTAGTTTAGAAGGTGTATGAGAGCAAGGTACTACCTACGCAAATAAAAATCTTGATATTCAATCAAACAAGCAAATGTTTTTTTTGAGTTGTGGATTTTTTTAGAATGTGTGGGGGTAGTTTTGAGAGGTGTGGACCAATATGGAGGGATGTTTGAATTAAATGGGGGATTGATGATGAGGTATGAGTGGGTGGTTGATTTTATGTGGTGGTTATGTGCAATATATATAGGGAAAATAAGCCAATGAAGAGGGTCATGCTGATAGGAGGATTAACTACCCCTGATCAAGAAATTTTTGCACTAAGCACTTGAATTGGTGATAATATTCAATGTCATGCTACATTTCATTATGAAAGGGACAATAATAGTTTTGATTGTACCACCTAGGCTTGGGTCTATAAGGATCTATAGGATGAGTGATGGGTAGAGAAATTAGTCTTGAATCCTGCAAATTTTGTAAAACCACCAAAATTGGTTCTGATAGGGCTTCTAGGTATGAGATGAATGAGGTGGATGAGGTCGATGAGAAGGTTGAAATGAAAGTGAAGTGAAGGAATATAGCATAGAGGAGGATTGAGGGAGAGCTAGAGATAAGTCTTGGTGACTCAACTATAGCTCAATATTTGTGAGTCAATCCAAGATTTGTTGTAGGTTAGGTGAAGGTGGAGTTGGAGGGGTATCTTCGTGACTCAATTGCAGTTCAATATTTGTGTTTCGATCTAAGATTTGTTGTAGGGTAGGTGGGGGTGGAGTTGGAAGTGGGGTTGGAGGTGGAATGGTCAAGATAGGATTGAATTGGCTGGGAATTTGGTGAGAAGTAAGGTGATAAATATGAGGATGTGAATATAGGGGAGGTGGAGGAAGGTGATAGGGGGAGTGGCAGGGTTGTGAGCATTGGGCCATGCTAGGGATATAGGGTGGAGAATTGAGTGTTGGAATAAGAGGGGGTAGGGATGGTGTTGGAAGAAGAGGAAAACACAATGGTGTTGGAAGGAGAGGTAGTGAGAAAGGTTTTGGAAGAATAGGTGGAGGACATGGTGTTGCAAGAATAGTGTTAGTGGGAAGGAGAGGTGGGAGACATCCCGTTGGTTGAGGCAATGATGATGATGGGGATTTTAGAGGGGTTAGGTTTGAATTGGTAAGTGACGTGGTGCCTTAAGTTGGTTGGGGAGGATTGAGATTAATTCTTTCTGATGAGAATAGTTTAAGAGGTATCTCAAATAGTAGCACACTTGAGGTAGAGTGAGGATTAATGGAAGAGATGGAAGGAGAGGATGTATGAGGGTAGGTTTTCTCTTAAAGAGGAGAGGAGTTAATTGTGTATGTTGGAATGTGAAGCAGAGATAAGGATGACTATGGTGAGTCAAGTGGATGAAGCTGAAGGGAAAACAAATTTGATAACCTGTGTTGTGATAGGTGGAGAAGTAGATGAAGAGGTATGTGCTAGTTGAAAGTCTTGTTGGATAGTGCATTGCTCTTGAGATTAAGACTCTTATGGAGTGGCAGATAGAGATGATGGTGTAGATTGTGAGGATGATAAATTGGGAGAGGAGCTAGATGTAGTGGTTTGAGAGGGCGACTCAACATGAGGTAGAGAAGGAGTAGTTTGAGGAGATGTTAAAATATGAAACTAAGGGGGAAGGTGGTTCGGTAATTTGTGTGGTGGTAGATGTAGGAGTATATGGAGGATTTGACTGATTGAAATTAATTTTTAATAGTGCATTGCTCCTAAGATGGAGGCTCTTGTGGTGTGGTGAAAGGAGTGGATGGAGCAAGAATAGAGTGGTCATGACTTATCATTCCCATAAAACTAAGTAAGATGGGATAATGTTGGCATGATTAACTGGATGTGGCCAAGTTGCAGAATTTGAGGGTCCATTATTTAGTTGTGTTGTCCCATTTTACAGTAGTGGATTTTGATAAATTGCAAGGTTTTGGTGAGGAGGGGTTGAAGAGAGAAAGGAAAGCCAAGATCAAAGAGCCATGAAGAAAATCACAATGAGCCAAAAATATTGCTTGCATTATTCTTAGAAAATGAGCAAAAGAGACTTGGTTAAATAAGCAAGGTAAACAAATGAGAACCACATGATCCGTTGGAGAGGATCAATATCTCAATTGTAAAAATATAACAACCAGATAAGGATGACAAAGCATACCTTAATTATTAAATGCTAGACACACCTACTTACCTAGTGAACTTAACACATGCTAAATACTTAACACATGCTAAATACCATAAAAGGTATATACACTAACACCCCCCCTTAAGTGATACTAGGAAGGAGTGTGGACACCAAAAAAACAAAGTGGTAAGATCCACAAATATGAGTCCTAGAAACAAGGCCTGATAAGGTACTCATGTACAATGGCTATCACAAATATGAAACTCTCCTGTAGATGATGAAAAACCACATGGTAAAAAACCATCTACCAAAAGAGAGTGAGGAAGGTGCAGAGGAAGGAGTCCTCATAAAAACCCCTCAAGGACAACTTAATTCACCCCAAGAAAGCCATACAAATCAAGAAAACGAGGCGATGCAAAAGGTTTAGTGAAGATGTCCGCAAGCTACTGTTGAGTAGAAATGTACTCCAAGCCAAGAATGCCATCCTGGATGTGCTGATGAATGAAATGCATGTGAATATCGATGTGCTTGGTATGATGATGCTCAACAAGATTGCATGAAATATGGATGACACTTTGGTTGTCACACCAAAGAACTAGAGCCTAATCCTGGGGGAAACCAAACTCCTCCATCAACTATCAAAGCCAAAGAGCCTCCTGACTTGAAGTAACATCCACCCTGTACTCTGCCTCAGTTGATGATAGTGCAATAGCCGACTGCTTCTTGCAAGACCAAGCAATGGGATAAGTGCCAAGACAAAATACATAGCCGAAGGTAGAACGATGATAAACCAGAGAACCAACCCAATCAGAATCAATGTAGCCAACCAAAATTGGATCACCTTTGGTATAAATCAAACCAAAGTGTGTAGCGCACCTCACATAGCGAAGAATCCGATTGGCTTCCTGCCAATGAGTCTCATGTGGGGACTGTGCAAACCGAGAAACAAGCCCAAATGCATAGGAGATATCATGACAAATATGCATGAGGTACAAAATACTTCCAACCAATTTTTGATATAAAGTAGCATCGCATAAAGGTGAAGTGCAAGAAGTCAAATTAATCCCCATCTGGAAAGGTGTTGGAGTTGGCTTACAGTCATCCATCCGAAACTGCTAAAGTAGGTCCAAGGCATACTTTTGCTAACATAGTGAAATCTTGATATCAGTTTGAGTGACCTAAAAACCAAGAAAGTAATGAGCAAGTCCAAGGTCATCCATCTCAAAGTGAGCAGAGAGTGACTACTGTATAGACTGAATGTAAGAAAGGGAGCTACTAGTGAGAATCAAATCATCAACATACATCACAAGGATGGTTATGTGGTCTCCATATAATGAAATGTAGATAGTAGGGTCAAAATGATATCATACAAAACCAATAGAGAGGAGAAAAGAATCCATCTTCTCATACTAATCCTGAGGTGCTTACTTGAGGCCATTGAGAGACTTCCTAAGATGACAAACAAGAGAATAATCCTGGACGAATCCAATGGGCTGCTCCATGTAGATCTCTTCCTGCAAAACACCATGCAAGAAGGCAACCTTCACATCCATATGATAAACATGCCAAATTTGAGAAGCTTCAAGATCAAGTACGAGGTGAACAGAATCCATCTTGGTGACAAGAGCAAAGGTTTCAAAGTAGTCAATACCCTCAACCTGAGAAAACCCCTTTGCAACAAGACAAGCCTTGTACTTGTCAACTGATCCATCTGCTACAAACTTGGTTCAGTAAACCCACTTACATCAAACCAACTTCCTCACCTTGGGAAGAGACACAAACTCCCAATTCTGATTCTTCATCAAGGAAGAATACTTTGCCGCCATAGCATTATCCCACTACGGTATCCCATGAGCCTTTAAAAATTTTTGTGGGTCACCTGAAACTTCCTGATCAACCAATCTATAATCGGTAGAATGATGACGGGAAGGAGGAAGATCTTGAATGAAAGGTGTTGCATCCTTAAGTGTAGTACAGACCCACCTAGGCAAGGTAGGTGATATGGGAGCAGCCATAGCAAGAGGATCCACAATATGAGGAGGAGCACCAACAATAGGAGTGTCCTCAACATCCAAAATATCATGAGAGGTGGCAAGGGTATCATCAAGAGAAATTGAAGAAGAGGAAGAAAAAGGAGGAAGATCAAGAAGTCGCTAATCGAACTGAACATGAGTGCGAAAGAAAACATCATGTGTGTCAGGATCCAGTAATATATAAGCCTTCGTGTCCTCACTATAGCCAACAAAGATGAGTGTATTACTCTTCCTATCCAAAGCCTTATGTTGTTTCTTCAGAATATGAGCCCAAACATGACTACCAAAGACCCTAAAGAGTGACACATCTGGCTTGTTTCTAGTACAAGCCTCTTCAAGAGTCATGTGTGCAATTGCACGATGTGGAGTGTGATTTTGGATGTAATTTACACAATTAACTTCTTCTGCCCAAAATATGGGAGGTAAATCCCAAGAGTGCATCATGCAGTTAGCCATATCCTTCAAAGTTATATTATTTCTTTCTGCAACCCCATTCTGTTGTGGAGTATGAGAGACAAAATGTTGATGAATAATACCATGTGCCACAAGGAAATCAGAGAAATCTTTGCTGAAGTATTCCCCCCCATTATCTATGCGAAGCTTCTTGATGCAACATGAAGCCTGATTCTCAACCAAAGCCTTGAAGAATTTGAAGTGGGAAAAGACCTCACTCTTGTACTTGAGAAAGTACACCCAAGTATACCCCGAGAAATCATCAATGAAGGTAAGTGTATACCGAGCTCCAATGAAAGATATATGAGGAAAGATCATCAAGTCACTATGAACAAGCACCAAGGGGGATGATGCATGAGGAGATTTACCTTTGGGAAAAGGATCTTGGTGTTGCTTACCAAGGGCACAACTAGGACAAACACCATCAACACAAGAAACCTTAGGTAAACTAGTGACCATATAATGAGTGCTCAATTGCTGCAAATATCGGTAGTTGAGATGCCCAAATATCTCATGCCAAAGTTTGCTCACTTAATCTGCAAGAGCAACCAACCCAGTACCTGAAATAGTATCATCAAGACTCTCAAAGTGATAAAGTCTAGAAGAGTGATCAACAACACCCCGATCAATCAATGATGATGGCTCCAACAAACTGCGGATCTCAAATCCCTATGGTGTGAACAAAACAGTTCGAAAAGTACTAGAATTACAAATCTGATACACAAAAAGCAAGTTGGTGATGATTTATGGAACAAAGAGTACATCATTGATGAAACCACCATCAAGTATAATGCCACCCTTCCCCTTAACAGAAATGAATGAGAAGTCACCAACTTCAATCCTGGAAATAGAACTAGAACCAAGAGATGCAAAAGACTTCTTAGAAGAAGTCATATTATGAGTAGCACTTGAATCCATAACCCAAATATCTGAATCAGATTTAAACTACCCACGAACATTCAAAGCCTTACCCGTGCCATCAACAATGTTTTTCTTGTCATCACATACCTTTTTCTAGTATTTTTCAGTCAAGTGACCAAGTTTCCCATAATAACTACAAGTAGGCAGTAGATGGATTAGTTGACAAGTACAAGGCTCATCTTGTTGCAAAGGGGTTTTATCAGGTTGAGGGTATAGACTACTCTAAAAACTTTGCTCCTATCACCAAGATGGATTCTATTGCAAACTTGGTTCGGTAAATCCACTTACATCGAACCAACTTTGAATGTTGGAGGTTTGAGGGGATCAACAAACCGTGCAAGGTGAGAGATCCCTCACGCCACACGAGAGCACAAAAGTGCAAAGGGTATATACCTTGATCCACCAAGAGAAAATGCAAGCCAATGGAAAATATTCAAAAAACTCCTTAGCTCTGATACCATGAAGAGGTATATACACTAAAAAGGGTTACGAAATGATCAATGATAATGGTCTCTTGATCAATCATATCATGTACCAAGTGTTTGAATTATATGCAATAATTGATATTATGACCCCTTTGGAAATGGAAGACACAATAGGGATCTTCTCCATACCCTCTAGATGTGGGTTTATGTGGATCATCTGGGATTATTTCAAGTATGATGATTACCCATGCCTTGAGAAGTTTTTGGAACATGGATGACAAGGCCTCTGAGAGGTGTGGAGGAATGCATGAGTAAATGAAAAATATGTGTGGGGTGGGAAGTATGTTGGTTGTGCAATTGAGTTGGGGGTGGTGTAGCTTGGTATATTGACACTTGAGGTGAGATGAAGGTTGGTGTGGAGGTGGTTGAGGTTGTTGCAATTGATATGAAGGAGGGTGATGATAGGCGAGAGGAGGTTGATCATAAGTGGGAGGTGATTGATTATAGGTAGGTGGAGGTTGATGATATTGGTGAATTGGTGGTGGTTGATATGAAGGGGGTGGTGATAGGTGGGCAAATGTTGACGATGTTGCTGGGTTGGTGGTTGATTGTAAGTGGGAGATGACTGATGATAGATGGGTGATGGTTAATGATAGATGGGTAAATGTTGATGATGTTGCTAGGTTGGTGGTGGTTGATATGTGGGAGGTGATTGATGATAGGTAGCGGGTTTTTGATGATGGGTAGGGGGTAGTTGATGATATTTTAAGGTTGATGGTTGGTGATGTTGAGGTGGTGGTTGATGAGATTACTGGGTTGGTTGTTGGTTATATTGTAAAGTTGATGGTTGGTGATATTGCAAGGTTGATTGTTGGTTGTGAGTGGATGATGGTTGATGATATTACAAGGATGGTTTATGATATCACTGAGTTGATGATTGGTGATATGAAAGGGATGGTTGAGCATATGAGAGGAATTGGTATGAAGTAGTGGAAGGTGTTTGGGAGACTTGGGTGTGTTGGTAAGGTTGGTTATAAGGGTGAGTTGGTCTTGTGGATGGTTGGTAGTTGCGGGGTTGGTGATATGTGTAACAACCCTCCCAAAACATGCTTTATGATATCATTGAATATATTGATGAACATTTTGTTGTAATTTACTTTATCATAAAATATTCTTTATTATTCTTGGGACACGATGTTGCTCATAGTTTTTTTTTATAGGTGTAGGTTCCTCAGGATGGAGAAGCGAAATTATGATAGAGGTGTATTTGCATATTTAAGGGTGAAAATGCCTTATTGAGTGATACACTCACCTGTGGCTCATTTGCATTTCATATAGGTGCATCATGCATGTGTACTTGCATTGCATACATGAGTGTGTGTCTAAATTTATTTGTTGTTTTTCTCTATTTACCTTTATGAATATATTTTACTAAGAAATAGGAAATATAAATTTACATGAATAATAATCACTTTTGTGTTGATAAAAATAAGAGGTGATAAGAATGATATTAAAAAAATAAAAGTTATTAACATCTCCAACAGTACCTTTGTTATAACCAACCTTACCTTGATAAAAATAAATTTGGTGAAGAATGATAACTTTTATTGTGATCATCTCAAAAAGTACCTTTGTAGAATGATATTATATATGTGAATAGAAATTTAGTTGTTTACACCTCTTGTGAGTAGAGGTATGTTTGCCCTTATTATGAGTAGAATATGGTTGGTTATACATCTCCTATGAGTAGAGGTCTGTTTACCCTTCTTATGAGTAGAAGATGGTTTTTTATACGTCTCCTATGAGTAGAGGTATGTTTACCCTTCTTATGAGTAGAAGATGGTTTGTTATACATATTCTATGAGTAGAGATATTTTTACCATTCTTATGAGTAGAAGATGGTTTTTTATACATCTCATGTGAGTAGAGGTCTGTTTACCCTTCTTATGAGTAGAAGTTGATTTGTTATACACCTCCCGTGAGTAAAGGATTGCTTTGGTAGGTATACTTTGTGAAATATTGCTCGATGCACACTTTAAAACAACATGTTGTGCTTGTTTGTAAGGCATAAGCTATGAATTATATTCGATGTATTGTGCTACTATGTGAGTTACCCATGCTATTATAATTTGTGAGTTGGTATGAAGAGGTTTGCTGAGATGTTTTTGCATGATCCTATTGTAAATAATGAATAGTAATATTGTATAATTAATATTATGAAATACATTTGTATTTGAGGTATAATCTTGCTTTAAATAATGAAAAATAATGTTGTGCAATATATCTGTGATGGAAGTTTAGCTGCATTTAGAAACTCTTGCATTATATACCCACTGCATTTCATGGGCCACACTGATCCCCTCTCTCCATCAACCTATGCATGGGTGTAATTATGCTAATACCAACCCAACACTTGTGCCAGGTTATTGCCCAACTGATAGCAAAATAAATTTCACAATCACTGAAGCTTGATTCCATTTGATGGAGACAAATCATGTGCTCCAGTGAAGTACCCTAAGCTAGTTCCACAATCACTGAAGATTTGATTCTGTTTGATGGAGACAAAGCATGTGCTCCAGTGAAGTACCCTAAGCTAGTTCCACTATGGATGCCATCTTAATTTCACATTACATTTAGTCTGATATGCCACTCAGAAGATTGGCTCAGGGCCACATAAATGATACTATATTTTTTGATCGAATCATTCTTTCAGGCTTAACACTGGTTGGATTGTAATAATAATTATAGTTTAGTTTTGCTTACAGGTGTCATGCCAGAGCAATGTATTTCTCGTCAGTATTTATTTAGGAGTTCTTTCCACATTAAATACATTGGTTGGATTGTAATAATAATTATAGTTTAGTTTTGCTTACAGGTGTCATGCTAGAGCAATGTATTTCTTGTCAGTATTTATTTAGGAGTTCTTTCCACATTAAATGAGAATCCTATATCGAAACAATAATATTTTAGTTTTATCAATTTATATTTTGTATTGGACATATACGGTCATCTCTAAAATCTCAATAAATCTAAAACTGCAAATTATGCAAATATTTAAACAATCATAATGCCCTTGTTAACACAAATGTGCATTCATTACTTTCTTATTTGTGCATTCATTACTTTCTTATTTTTCACATGGTAGTTTTTTGGAAAGTCTCAAGGTTAAACACATAGGAATTAATTAAAAGCATCACCCCAAATTAAAATCATTTCCTTTAGGGCTAATGGTATCTCTTAAATGTCAATATGATAATAAGTCAACCCATATTTGTTATAAAAACTCTATTTACAAATATTAGGTATCTACACGGTGCTTTGGTATGAAGAAAAATTTATAATTGCAATAACAACTGCGAAGATTGTTTTACTTCTAAAGCTTGCATGATCCAGGTGTTGTAGGTGAGTTGGAGTGGAGAGGGAAATCCTCCAAGAGAGGTCCCAGGTTCAAATCTCCACCCTATCAAAAAGCTGAATTGGGTGTCCAAAATTCAATTGATAATGTTAGTGCGAGCAGGGTCGGGTGCGACTCCCGAGTGACTTTGATGGTGTAGAACCCCCTGTTTGTGGTCTCTCAGACCAAGGCGGCCCCGCAAGGGGTTTTTTGCTAAAAAATAAATAAAAAGCTTGCATGCAAAAATTGAGGAATAATTTATGAATCTCAACTCAGGATGAAGTTGTTTCCTGAGTTCACATATGTTTAATTTATTACATAAATCTCCTTTCCCTAAAATAGATTAAAATTAAATGAGGAATTTTTTGTTTATTCACACTTTGATAAGAAATAATTGTTTTTAGATGTTGATAATATTCTTTCCCTTATTTCTGAATTTAATATTATAGGTTAATGCTTGATTCATTTACTAAAAATGCTTTCTCTAAAATAGTTATTTCTGAATTAAATATTATCGCTTAATGTAATTTTTGATTAATTGAAAGGTCTAGTATGTGGACTTAGTTATTTTAAATAGAATGATGTACTTTTGAACAAGTTAATTTTGATATTTTCTACTAGATTAGATGAAACAAAGAAAAATTAAATGTTTGACTTTATCTCCTTTTCTATCATATAGATGGGTTGCAAGAAGTTTGATCAAAAAATGCCTTGTCCTGTATTACGTAATGAGTAATAATATAATACAATAAATTCCTTTGACTTATGTCCACCATTCTTAATGGAAGTAGTTATACTTGGAAAATATTAATTTAATAGTATAATTATTAGAAATATAAGAAAATAATTCTTTTGATAACGAACATAGTTTCAAGCTAAAATTTTATATAAATTATATACGAGGGAATACCTATTAAATTGATAGAGGGTAAAATGTTTAATATAGGTGGAATCATGATTCCTAGAAAACTATCTTGCAACTCTATAGTAAAATGGTTATTAAGTGATCTTGTGAAAAATAAAAGATTTAAACCCTAGAATAAGAATTATGACATTTAGGGATCATAGTATGCTTAGGTTAAGCCTCTTGAAACTTTTTAGAAAAATCTAAGTTTAAATCTATCGTAACTATAAATTGAACTAACTCATCGGTGAGGATGAGTAAGGAAACCAAGTCACCTTACACCGTTGATTTCGAGTATGAAATCAATGTTGATTCATAGGTAACCACTATGTATGAGTGGTATGGGACTCTCATCTGGGTCACCATACGAGTAGTACGATGGTGGTTCCTTATGCGTGATTGATAAATAACGAGTATTTATGGGAGAACCTTGTATTCTGGGTAAGATCACCTGAAAGAGGAGATCTTGATGGAAGTTATGGGACTTTAGGATAAGAATCTATAGTAATTTGGTATGGTATAAATTACAGTATTTACAATCTTGATAAAGACCATGATCAGTGTCAGGATATTGGCATGATCTTAGCTATCCATGAGATGAGATTCATGGTCTCCAACTAAGCACCATGGCATTTACACTATCCTTGCATGTTAAGTAATAGATGGATTTAAGTCTACCCGAGGAATTCAATCGACATGATGAGGAGAATTATGCATCCCACTCTAGGTGATATGGGCCCTAGAGGATAACCCATGCCGTAATATTGGATTCACCAAATAATGGATGAGATGGATAGGATCACAAAATGGCATTTTATTCGGGACCTGGATAGTCTCCTCCACTTGGGATATCATATGCAGTGATCAGATTCCCAAATTTGGGGTATTAATGTTATGTATTGATACAAAAAGGGTGCAAAAATAAAACTTGAAATCAATTTTTTTTTACCCCTTGTCAAACATCACCCTAGTTTGACCAACCTTTCGCAAGTTATATGCTACAACTAGTGTGTGTTTGTTTGGGTTGTTATAATATGGAGGGGGTGGTTGATATTGATTGTGGGGTGGTTGAGATTGCATGAGAGGGGGTTGATGATAGGGAGATTGAGGTTTTAGATATTGGTGAGGTGGTCACTGGTATTGGATGAAATGATCCATGGATGTGACAATGATGGGAATTTGGGATGGAGGTGAAAGGGCAAGGTTTGGAAAGATTTCCAAAAATAAACTCACTATCTAACTAAAGCCGATAAATTAAAAAACAAAGCAAATAAATAATAAATTTTTCTTTTGAGTTTTTGTGGTTTTTTTTTATTATTTTGTTTTGTTTTGAATGTTTAGGTGGTTTTATTTTTGTGTGTTTGATGTTCCTATACTTAGGAACTACAAAATATGGACGATGGAATGAAATCTATAAGGGTATGTTTGTACCCACCCCCTTTTCAAGGAATGAGACAAAAATAACTGATGTGGCTTCCTATGATGGAGGTTTGGCAATGGGAAACCTAAGGGGACAAAAAGTACCTCCTGAGAGAGGCCACATTGTCTTAGTCCTGCTATTGGTCTACCCAAACTTTTGCTTCACCCTCGGGTAAGCTTGAACAAAAACAATAGTTGCGATCCACTAATTATTAAACGCCATGGTTGAAGGGCGTTTAACCTAAAAATTACCCTAGGCTAGCCCCAAGGGTAACCAATTTCTTGATGATGAAGTTTGAGAAACTATACATGCTAACTAAGGCAATATGCTAAGGGCTCGACCGATGACTAGGGATGAAATCTAGCTTGCTAGGGAGTTTTTATTGCATTGTATATGTAAAAAAAAGTTTGGTATCAAAAGTGTCTAAAGTGTGTGCAACAGTTTGTTATTGTGTGTTTTCCCCTTGGTTTTTTTGTTTTCATTTTTATTTGTTTTTTTTTGCAAAGGGACTAAATGCAACTATGATGGACAAAGTTATCCTTGGGATGACTCAAAACTTGATTGCAACTTCCCTAAGATGCAATATGTAATTATGACCTAGGATGCTAGTTTAAAAGCAAGTGTAGGTTGTTGATAGGACAAAAAGTACCTATTCTATAAAAAAATATGGTAAATGCCTTTCCTCAAAAATCTCCCAAAATGGGTCTGATTCACAGGGCCAACCATATTTTATGGTTGTCAACCATCAGTGATAATTGCAGAGTGTTGACTGTTAGTGATGGTTAATTAACAATTAGTGCCAAATACATAGTCCTAACTGTCAATGACGATTAGACATATGTCATAGACACATTTTTTGGACAAAGAAGATTCAAATTTTCAAAAATGTGAATGAAAAGCCTTGCAAGGGTAACTACCCCACGAAAGTAGAGGACCCTACCCTTGAGGATGATAAAGAACAAAATCTATCCTAGGATAGATGCAACTAAGCTAAACTAGGGATTCTAAGGATGCAACCTATTATAATTGCATCAAGGAATGTTCATGTGATGCAATTGAACTATTTGAATGATAGTAGATTTAGCCTAAGATAGGGAATGTAGTTCAACTAGATGGGACACCAAATGAACTACTCCATGCTAAGCTATTTTAAGCCAGTGATAACAAAAACAAGATAAGCATCAAAGAGAAGCAACTACAATATCAAGCAAAATTTTGATTCTCTTTTTATATTTTTTCCTTTGAATATTAAGCCCTAAATGAACTTTTCCTTTTATTTATTTTTCAATGTGCATGAAAGAAAAAAAACCTAGCCTAGCCTAAAATGCTCTTTTTTGGAAACATTGTAGTAAAAGCAACCTAATATAATATGCTTTCTTTTTTTAATTATTTTTTCTTTTAGAAATAAAGAAGAAAGGTCTACAAGGAATAGGGAGGCCTAGAAATAAGCTATAGAAGAAAGGTTCTAAGGCAGTTTGAAAATACAATTTTCCTACACTAAAGAGGAGAATAGAATGATAAGGTACATGCCAGAAACCTATTTCTAACTAATTTTAGGGGACTTAGCTATGAGTCCTCAAAATTTTGGACTGCTCTGTGTGTCTAATATCTGCCTAAAAAATTGTCATCTCTAGTTGAGGACTATAACTAATGGTTGAGTCTAGAGAACCGTTAGCTTCGGTTGCTAACCATTAGTGATGGTTGGAAAAGACTAAGTATTGGGTGTAAAAACCTCACCACAACTACTTTTTGTAGCTACAATAGATCTGCACCTAGAATAGACAATAAAGCATTAGTAAAATATATAAATGAAGATATAAAGTAGTAATGAAAGACCCCAAAACATAACTCACTAGGCACAAAATATTAAGAACAAAAAAACTTGCTATATTTATGCTCCTACATGAAATACTAATGCCTAATGAGTTAAATATAAGGGTCCCATCAGGCGTGCCATTTATTAGACATGAAAATGCACCTTGTAGTAGAAATGAAAGAAAAGACAAATATGTATTATGTGCAAATAAGTCTTTGTTGGGAAATTGATCAACATGTTTTCTTGATCAACTGATATAACAATGTGTGTATAGTTGAAGTGTTTCTAATTTCACTTCTTTCATAAATATGTAAGAAATTCTCTTGTTCTACATGTTTTGCTATATTTTGAGAATGATTCTTGAGTTTATTCTCAACATTATAATTGTCATAAAATTCTTCTATCATATTGTTAGAAGATGTCTTTATAGTATCTACTCTTGTCAAATTGCCAATCTATGATTTCTCAAAAGTCTTTTGAAGCCATATTGGTTCTTATTTTATACTCATAATTTTTATATTATTATTATCCTTTGAATCAAGTATGTCTCTATGCCATGTTGATTCCTTGAATCCTCTATACTTAATAAGTTATTCCATTGTTAAAGAAATTTTCATGGTAACTTGTTAGTCGTAAAGATGAAAGACAACTTTGATAAATTTTTCAAATCTCTAAACCTTTGAGGTTGACTACCTTATGTCTCCCTAGCTTTTAATATATTATATTTCTTGATAAAATATTTTGAACTTCTAAATATTGAGTTGAATTTGAGTATATGGCCAGATATTATTTTCAATTCTTCAAATCTTGTGGTATACCTTGTACTTCCTAATGTTTGGATAATGATTAAACAATAGTTTTTGATAAGGGGTTCAATTCCTCAAAACTTCTAGGTTGAATTCCTTTTATCTCCCAAATCTCAATAATATGGTTCCTAAATTTCATAAACCCTAATTTGGTGTTGAAGTTCTTATAGTTCCAAATTTAGAAATTCTATAAAAAGATATTTACAAGTTTTGTATTCCTAATTTAATGTAGGAAACCTTATTTTTCCAAACTTATCAAATATCAAATATTTCAAATTGTTTTGTAAACTCAAATATTCAAATTACAAAATTTTAAATTAATTTCTTCAACTCTTCAAATCAATTGTCAAATATTCATAAAAATTCAAATAGAAATAATAAGTTTTCTAAGGTTTCAAATATTACTTCAATATCTTATCTCTTCAATAATCAAGTACATAGAATAATTTCACTTTAACCTTAAAAAATAATAATTTCACTTTAACCTTAAAAAATAATAATTTCATCCAACCTTATAACTCCTATCTTGGGCATATAATTAATTTCAAATGAAATAAATTACCTCTAATATTGAGGCACTCCTTCCATACTGTTGTACTCTAGCTTGCTTTGAAAGTAAACTCTCTTTCTCCTCTTTGACTAGTCAATTGTTCTCCCAAGCTTTTCAAAGGCACTTGAATTCAAATCACATTTGCTTTGTTGTTTTTCTAGTAATATTAATGGTTGTAGTTGTTGTTGTGGTAGTAGCGCAAGTTTATTTTTGACCCATGCATTAAATGGATGCTCCTAGATGTTGCACCTTCCTCTAATTATGATTGCCTTATTAAATATCAACTGCCAAATGGTGTCCAATGTCTCTCTCCCTCTTCAATAGCTATGTATGCACTTGATAACGTGTTCTAAAATGATTTGTCTCCCTTAATAGCTTATGGTGCTTCTCCTTTCACATGCCAAGTGGTATGAATAGTCTTACAACTTTCAACCACCCTTATTAACAATAATCTCAATTCTTTGCACTCCTGGTAATGTTCTATTCTTCTTTGATTTCATTCTTCTTCCTCTCTCAACACTTGGCCTCCTATGTAACATCTTTTACCTTCCCAATCAAGCAATGTAATGTCTTCTTTACATTGAATATTATATAAGCCAAAGTGAAACCTAGACATTTGATTCTCTTCCTACACCTTTTTGATGTCTAAAATATTGTCTTTTTTGTTGCTTATATTTTAGAACTTGAAAGCAACAATTCTGCTCCTCTTATGGTGGCTCTCTACTCTCTGGTAGTTATTCCTCATCATAGGTTTGGTGGCTCCACATTTCAATAGTGGCTCTTAAAAAAATGCTTCATGGGTTCCTTCGAGGTAGCTCTTCATAGTGATTCCTCTTTCTCTTGCTTGGTGGTTTCTCAACTTGCTTTGTGGTCTCTTCTTCCATGTTTAGTGGTATTACTTCTATCTTATTTGGTTATCACTCTCAAACCTTCAACACTTCTCAACTCGACTTAATACTGCTAAGCTTCTCCACTATGTAAGTTGATTCATTGGCTTTCTTTAACTTTATTTTAATGCTTATGCTCCTCCTTTGACACTTGCTTTTCAACTTTTTTGTTTTGAAATTTGTGCAAGTTTTGAAGATGCTATTCTTCCTTATTTGCTTGCTAATTTTTCTGTCCTAAAATGGTGAAATTGTAGCTCCTCTTTCTTTTTCTTTACTGCTCCAAGAACATCAATTTTGCAGCTCTAATTGTTGCCCGAATATTTTGCCTATTTTTCTTTCAAATGTTATCAAGAAATTTCCAAATTTTACTGCAACTAACACTGTCCAATATGCTATCAATTATATTGCAATTTGCAACTTAAATTGCTGCCAAATCCTTATTTTTCTTTGCTACCCAAAGCTCTCTGAATTCTGCCTTGAATTTCTCCAAAACACAACTCTCTTTTCTCCTTCTAATGCTGGCCAAATTTGTAGCTCAAATCTCTTAAACTGTTGATCAAAAAATATGATTTATTCTCCTTTATCTTATCGTCCAAGAATCCTCTTTAACTCCTTCAATGTGCGACCTTATTTTGCTATCAAGCCTTCCTTCAATTGTATGTTCAAGGGCACTTCAAATTTTACCCAAATATTCTTCAAATTGTAGCTCTTTGTCTTCTTCAATTTGTTGTCATGTGATCCTTCAATTAATACCTCAAAAATTAGCAACCTTCTTCTTTGCAAATCAGCCATCAAGACCTTCATGGCTATCCTTAAACTTCTCAAAATTATGACCTCTTCAATTCTTCTTTCTCATTCAATATTATTGTCAAATTTTGACTTCTAATTTGGCCTCTTCCTCAAGAATCTGAATGTCTTGAGGTCTTCAAAACATTTCTCAAAATTTGGCAAACTTCTTGCCAAATCTTTCTTCCTTTTGGGATTGTTGTCAGATGGTAACAATTGTCCTAAATTACTCTTTCAGGAGCTTCTCCTTCTATCACAAAATTTCTTAAAATCTTCTCTAATGGCCACTTCTTCAACTTTACAATGAGGCTTTATCTAGCCTTCTTCTTCTTCAAATCCTCTTGAGACCTCTGTTAGGACCCTCCTAACATATTGTAATTATATTTATCCGGGGTGCATCTTTCCAATCGCACCCCATCCTTCATATTTATGGTGCATCACCATATTCAATTTTAATCATCAAATACATTATTTTATATATCTTATTGTGGGTTCTGCTCCAATACAACTGCGATTCCAAAATCAAATAGCGATTCTTTTGCATTACATTCTTAATTATTATTGCAGGTACTTAACAACTGGCATCAAAGCCTTCTTTCGATTCTAAGCTTTCGTCTTCACCACCAGTAGTGCCTTGTCCGTCTCGAACCAAATAAAATATATATATCGTCTTCTACATAGAACCGATGACGTCGCTGATAAAAATCAGGAGAGAAAACAAAGCGCTTTGTAACAACAAAGGCGGCATATATATATAAAAAAAAAAAAATTAATAACCTATAGTTTTAAAATAAATTTGGACTACCGGCTGTCAATTTCCAACGTCGGATAGCGCAATAATTATTAAATTAGATTGGCTACCGCTTATTTAATTTTTGCTAAGCCATCAACGTCCCTGCCTGCAAGCTCACCGACGTATTATTAAATTAGATTGGCTACCGCTTATTTAAATTTTTTTAAGCCATCAACGTCCCTGCCTGCAAGCTCACCGGCGAAAACAATCCTATTAGCGACAACACAGACGTCAAAAACATCGTTAAAAATCTCTCTGTGTCGTTTTCTGGCGACAACAGGATTTTTCGGGCGTAAATACTTCACTCACCGACGAACACAATCCGATTAGTGGTAGCACAAACATCAAAAATCATCATTAAAAATCTCTCTGCATCGTTTTCTGGAGACAACAAGATTTTTCGAGCATAAATACTTCACGAGCTAAGGTTTTAAAACAAAAATTAAAAATGCCCTGTTGACCGCCATGCTCTATCAATTGACTTGCTTGCCTGCCACCCTGTTGACTGCCGTGCTCTATCAGTTGACTTGCCCGCCTGCCGCCCTGTTGACCGTCATGCTCTGTTAGTTGACTTGCCTGCCTGTTGCCCTATAAAAGCTACTGTTAATTAACATTAACAAGAGAGCACCAAAGTAGCACCAAATTTAAAAGTTGATAGGGCATTGCCCATCAAATTAAAAAAAAAAAAAAAATTAATTAATTAATTATTTTTGCACACGTTACCTAGTCACATTGATCGTTACCTACACCAACCGCAATGGCCGACGGACGACGATCACTGGATTCCATCCACGAGAAACACGAAAGGCTCGTTGAAGAAGTTAAATAGGAAAGAGAGGAGAATTCCCGTAACACAAGAGAACTCTTCGAGAAAATATTTGCAATGGATGTTAAACTTGATGCCATCAGTCAAAAACAAGCAACAACACAAGCAAACTCAACCAACAATGGGTCATCAAACCGAGCAATGTTAGGAGGTCCACAAACTTCCATTCTACCATGGACGACCAAATTAGACTTCCCAAAATTTGAAGGCGGAGACCCTACAAACTGGATCTACCGAGCAGAGCAATATTTCTCACTAAATCAAATTCCGAAAATACAAAAAGTGCATATCGCCTCCTTCCATTTGGAAAATGACGCCATCCAATGGTACCAATGGTTCGAGAAAACTAATGGCACTCCGACGTGGTCAACCTTTACACATAACCTATTAGTACGATTTGGCCCTAGCAAGTTTCAAAGCTTTACAGGGGCCCTCACTAAATTATGCCAAACCACTTCAGTAAGCGAGTACCAAGCAGAATTTGAAAGGTTAGCTAATCGAACATCCGGATTAGACGCCGCCTTCTTTCAAGAATGTTTCGTTAGCGGATTAAAAGAAGAAATTCGAATTGAGGTACAAATGTACAACCCTACAAACATGTTAGAGACCATCGGCTTAGCGAAATTAGCGGAAGACAAAATCAAGGCACGGAATCGGTTCACGAAACCAACTTGGGGGAAACAATCAAACACTTATACCAACCCCAAGCCAATGCAAAATGGACGAACCCAAAACTCCTACACAACCCCCAAAATTAACCCCGCTCTACCAATTAAACGTCTGAGTTTCGAGGAAATGAAAGAAAGACAAGCTAAAGGTCTTTGCTACCATTGCGATGAGAAATTTGATAGAAATCATAAATGTGCCTCACGAAAATTATATATTCTCGATGCCACAGAGGAAGGGAATTCTACTGAAGAGGAACCCGAACTCGAAGTAGAGGTATTATCCAACACACTTGAAAGTGACGAAGAAAATACACCAAAGGTTTCCTTCAACGCCCTTGCCGGATTTTCTGCCCCTCAAACAATGCGAGTAAAAGGGTATTTTAAGAAACAAAACCTTACCGTGCTCCTAGATTCTGGTAGCACGCACAATTTTATCGATCCAAAAGTGGCTAAACAAGCAAATTGTTTCATATACCCTTGCAATAACTTTGAAGTGATGATTGGAAATGGCAGAAAAATTGCATGCAAAGGAAAATGCAGAAATATAAAACTAACTATGGGAGTTTATACCATGCAAAGCGACATGTACGTCTTACCCCTAGGGGGATGCGACATTGTACTAGGCGTACAATGGTTAAGAACCTTGGGCGTAGTCCAATGGGAATTTGATGAACTATGGATGAAATTCACAACAAAGAACCAAACCTATATTATCCAAGGCCTAAAATCAGGACCTTCCCAAATCGTCAGCTCGCATAGAATGGAGAAAATTATCCGAAAAGGGAACAAAGGAATGGTCGCCCAATTATTTTCAATTCAACCTAGTCACCAAAAAGACGAGACACCAGAGTTACAAAAAATTTTAGACCACCATAAGGCGGTATTCAACGAACCAAAAGGACTACCTCCACAACGAAGTCACGATCACACTATTCCACTAGTTCCAGGGCATCAACCTCCTAATATTAGACCTTATCGTTATCCATACCTCCAAAAGACCGAAATAGAGAAATTAGTACAAGAGCTTCTTACAACAGGAGTCATTAGACCTAGCAAAAGCCCTTACTCCTCTCCAATTATTTTAGTTAGGAAAAAGGATGGTTCGTGGCGTTTATGTGTCGATTTTCGAGCGCTAAATAAAATGACCATCAAAGATAAATTTCCTATTCCGGTCATAGACGAGCTACTAGATGAACTCCATGGGGCAGCTTACTTTTCCAAGTTGGACTTACGGTCAGGCTACCACCAAATACGAGTCGCTGAAAAGGATATTCCTAAGACGGCCTTTCGCACTCACGAAGGGCACTACGAATTCTTGGTGATGCCATTTGGCCTTACCAACGCTCCTTCTACCTTTCAAAGTCTAATGAATAAGGTATTTCACCCTTTCCTTCGTAAATTTATATTAGTTTTCTTTGATGACATTTTGATTTATAGCAAAACATGGGAAGAACATTTGGACCATGTTAGACAAGCGTTCCAAATCTTGAAGGAAAATCAACTTTATGCAAATAGATCAAAGTGTTCCTTTGGGAAACAAGAAATTGAATACTTAGGGCATATTGTCTCAAAGGAAGGCGTGATGGTAGATCCTTCCAAAATCGAGGAAGTGAAAAATTGGCCTATTCCAAAAACCGTAAAGGCTCTACGTGGGTTTCTTGGACTAACGGGATATTATAGAAAATTTGTCCAAAATTATGGTAAAATCGCTGCTCCTCTAACAACATTACTTAAGAAAAATGCTTTCAAATGGTCGCCTAAAGCGGACGAGGCCTTTATCACCTTGAAAACCGCAATGTGTACCACCCCTGTTCTAGCCATGCCCAACTTTTCTAAACCGTTCGTCATTGAAAGTGATGCTTCAGGAATAGGAATGGGAGCCGTACTCATGCAGGATGAAAGACCCCTAGCTTTTATAAGCAAAGCATTTTCTCCTAAGAATTTAGCTCGCTCTACATATGAAAAAGAGATGTTGGCGATTGTCCATGCTATTCAACATTGGAGGCCTTACCTTATTGGCCAACATTTCATTATACGCACCGACCATCATAGCTTGAAATATTTTTTGGAACAAAGGACTAATACCCCGGAACAACAAAAATGGGTTACTAAACTTCTTGGCTATGATTATGAAATTACATATAAAAAGGGCAAGGACAACATGGCAGCCGATGCACTTTCTAGAAAATTTGAAGATATGCCTCAAGTCCATGCTCTTTCCTCCCTTATTCCTAAATGGGTAGATGAGGTGCATGAAGAATGGATAAATGATCCTATTACCCACGCCTTAATTCAACAACTTCAACATAATCCTAGTAGCAAACCTCCATACACTTGGAAGGACAATATATTAAGATACAAAGGGAGGATGGTCCTCACCCCCAATTCAACTTATCGAAAGAAACTTCTTCATGAGTTACATACCTCACCCATTGCAGGCCACTCAGGGTTCTTAAAAACCTATAAAAGAGCCACTACCTCCTTCTATTGGGTAGGAATGAAAAATTACATCAAAAACTTTGTAAAAGAATGTGAAGTGTGCCAAAGACAAAAGGGGGAGACCATCGCTATTCCCGGATTACTTCAACCTCTTCCTATACCCACCAAAACATGGGCAGATATTTCTATGGACTTTATTGAAGGATTGCCTAAATCAGGCGGAAAAACAACCATTTTCGTAGTTGTTGATCGTTTATCTAAATATGCCCATTTTTGTCCAGTGGCTCATCCTTATACCGCAAGCACTATAGCCCACCTCTTCCTCGATAACATCTTTAAATTACATGGTATGCCCTCCACAATTATTAGTGATCGTGACCCAACTTTCACTAGTACCTTTTGGAAGGAATTATTCAAATTACAAGGTACTCAACTTCGTATGAGCTCCGCTTACCATCCTCAAACCGATGGCCAAACCGAAGTTGTAAATAAATGCTTGGAAACATACCTTCGATGTTTTGTCTCTACTCAACCACTCCATTGGGTAAGGTGGCTTTCACTAGCGGAATGGTGGTATAACACTTCATACCATACATCCATCAAAATGACTCCTTACGAAGCACTATATGGTCAAACACCACCATCCCTCACTTCCTATATTCCAGGGACTACAAAAGTCCATGCGGTAGAAACAGAACTTGCTAGTCGAGAGGACATACTACGGACCCTAAAAGAGAACCTACACACCGCCCAACATCGCATGAAGCAGCAAGCCGATCAACATAGAAGCGAACGTAGTTTCCATGAGGGTGATATGGTTTTCTTACGTCTCCAACCTTACCGGCAAACCTCTCTTAAACAAAAAGGTTCTCAGAAGTTAGCACCCAAATTTTACGGGCCGTATAAAGTTCTCCAACGTATTGGGACCGTTGCTTACAAACTTGAGCTTCCTCCCTCTTCCAAACTTCACCCCGTATTTCATGTATCTTGCCTTAAGCTCGCAGTTAGAACACATATCACGACACAAACCACTCTTCCAAAATTCTTCGAGGAGGGAGTACTTTTAGTCGAGCCAGAAGCTATCTTGGATCGCCGCTCTCGTCACCTTCGTACTCGCGATATCACGAAAGTGTTAATCCATTGGAAAGGTCTACCTTTAGAAGACGCGACGTGGGAAACTCTTCACGATATCCAACAACAATTTCCAAATTTCCAGCTTTGAGGACAAAGCTCCTTTAAGGGGGGTGGCATGTTAGGACCCTCCTAACATATTGTAATTATATTTATCCGGGGTGCGTCTTTCCAATCGCACCCCATCCTTCATATTTATGGTGCATCACCATATTCAATTTTAATCATCAAATACATTATTTTATATATCTTATTGTGGGTTCTGCTCCAATACAACTGTGATTCCAAAATCAAATAGCGATTCTTTTGCATTACATTCTTAATTATTATTGCAGGTACTTAACAACCTCTTCCCTTGGATCTTCTAATTTAATAGTTTCTTAATTCTTTGTCTCAAAACTTCAATGATAACTTCCTTTGATCTCTTCAACTTATAACTATAGAAATTATGAAATGCAATCTCTTTCTTGGATCTCCAAATTTTGTTGCTTCTCAAATATTCAATACGACCTTTTCCTTAGTCCTCCTCTATCTTCACACTTCCAAGTCTGAAAATTCTTTAATCTTCTATGGGGATCTCTTTATTAGGTCTCCTCAATCTTCAATATTTAATATTCTAAGGGGATATCTTTCTTGGGTCTCCTCAATATTCAATCTACAGTCTTCAATATTTAATGGGGACCTCTTCTCTCAAATCCCCTCCTTCTTCAATGTCTACTTTTTACTGCAACTCAAAACTAATCCCTGCACGAGGAAAGCACATAGAATTTCATGCAATTGAAGGTGAAATTATTTTCTATTTATTTTAGGAAGCTTCTCAACTTATAAGAACTAATTTTTTGTAACAAAAACTGATAGTAGCAACCAAATACATTCAAATTTCTAGAATTCTAAAATCAGTAAACTTCACTAGTTATTATCAAAACTAGTGGAAAGAAATCTATGTTGAGTCCTTGTCTTCACGAGTTTTTATTCAACCTTGTGGGAAGACTAGCCAAATATTGTTAGAATTATTGATTTGTCATTGATGTCAAGGCAAATATCTTCAAGGGTGATTTAATGTTGTCATTGATGTCAAGGCAGATATCTTCAAGGGTGATTTAATGTTGTCATTGATGTCAAGGTACATATCTTCAAGAGTGATTTAATTTTGTCATTGATGTCATGGCAGATATATTCAAAGACAAATATCTTCAAAGGTGATATGATATGCTTTAATATTTAAATGAAATATTTAAATATTAAAGTGGAAGGTTTATATTTAAATCAAAATATTTAAATATATTTTGAAAGTCAAAAATTTAAATGCATGGGCCAACCTCCTTGGGCATAAATAGCAAAGTGAAAGCATATTAATGTTTAAATGCATGGGCTGACCTCCTTGGGTGTAAATGACAAAAGGAAAACATATTAATATGAGGCCAATAATTCATTTTTTAGTGCAAGTAATTCGATTATCCTTTGAGAGAAGAACGAGCAACGAGTATAAGATAAGGGAGGATGTCCCAAATAAGAGCACAAGTTGAATATTTGGGAGGACGCTTCGATGACATAACAATGATATGAAGGAAGGTTCAAATATTTTATTGTGCCATTTTAATTTCAACTGTTTGGTTAGTCCATTCAATTGCCTAACCCGTGTTAGGGTGTTATAGTGCAAAAGGTCCGAAGTTCAAATCTCCTCGATGGCCTTTTTGTTGTGCGACTGAAGTGCAAGGTATGGAAGGTTCAAGTATTTTATTGTGCCCTTTGATATCAATCGATGGGTTAGCCCAGTCGGTTACAAGCTCATGTTAGGGCACTACGTGCAAAAGGTTTGAGGGTCGAATATCTTTGGTGTCTATTTTGTTGTCTTTGTTGTTTGAGATAGCGTAATGAAGGCTTTGTTAAGGGATAATTTCATCCAGTTGCAAAATCACACTCACAGCTAGGATTTTAGAGTTAAAACCCTCTCTTGCAAAAGAATACTTGATTCTTCCAAGGTTCATTGTTATAATGTGTCATAAAAATGCGAATATTTAGATATAAAATAATGCTAAAAATAACTCTTAAATGCAAATCACTATTAACAAGGGGCCTAGATTTTAGGTGTCTTAATTTGAAATCATTTTGATGCACTCTCCAATGAAATTCGTGTATTAAGATATTAAAATGAATAAATTTACCTTAAATTTAACATTAAGGAATGCAAATTTATTTAAAATCTCCAAAATAGAATTTGGATTTAAAATGCTTCAAAAATTTATATTAAGTCTTACATAAATTACTTTGAGCATTTTAATTAAAACCAATATTTATTTCACCAATGAAACTTTACATAAAATTAAAATTTATGTAAGTTCCAATAAAGCAATTAAATATAAAAACCTAATTATAAAGTTTGAACTTTATAATATTAAAAATTAAGGTTTTTATTTAATTTGAATGCTTGTTCATCCCGATATAAAATTGAAATTTGAATATCCAAATGGTGAACAAACATAAAAAGTTTGAACCCTAATTATAAGGTTTTGAACCTTTATAATTATGAAATAGGGTTTCAATGAAACTTTACATAAAATTAAAGTTTACGTAAATTCCAACAAAGCCATTAAATATAAAACCCTAATTATAAAGTTTGAATTTTATAATATTTAAAAATTAAGGTTTTAATTTAATTGAATGTTTTTTCATTCTGATATAAAATTGAAATTTGAATATCCAAATTGTGAACAAACATAAAAAGTTTAAGGTTTTAAACCTTTATAATTATTGTAGTTAGGGTTTTTGTGACCAATAAAATTAACCATAATTATAAGTTTTTGAACCTTTATAATTATGAATTAGGGTGAAGATCCACACTTTTAGAATTTAAAATAAAATAAAAAGGAAAAGGGTAAAGAAATAATCAACAATGCTACAGGCTACGAACTAATGAATCAGAAACTTTCTAAAATTTAAATTCAACTTAGATTGATCAAAAATGTCTCAATCAATTATAAGTTAAATGCAATCTTCTACGGAACATATGATAACTTGAAATAAATCAATTTTATTAATATTATGAAACATCAAACTTATTCTTGCTTCAATATAATAAATTTTTTATATATTTCATTAATAAAACCTTATAGCACAATATTAAAAAAAAATCTCTAACAAAACTTTATATTCTCCTTCTCTGTAACCTGCAAATGACCTTCTTTTCAAATGTATCTTCAAAAATCCTTCTTTTCTTCCCCATCCAGCCCTTTTTCTTGGTTTCCAATGGCTTATTTATAATTTAACATTTTGTTCGTTCATTCCATTCTACAATTTAAAATGGATTTTATAACCATACTATTCTCTTTGCTTTTCGATCATTTGTTCATTTATTTTGTTATACATTATATTGAAAACCTGCAAAACCAACACAAAACTTTTTATAATAATGTACTTTAAGTATTTTAATTAAAATATTTACAATACACTTTGAAATAAAAATATTCAAAATGAACTATAAAATATATATATATTTGAAAAATGCTTCTTATACACATCCACCCTGGGATTGAACCCGGGTCACATCATCGATAATGCAAGTGGTGTTCTTGCCGATAGACCACATCACGTGGATAACTTTAAATATTTTAATTAAAATTTAAAATGAATGATTTAAAACATCAAAATTATGTACTTTAAATATTTTAATTAAAACATTTACAATATACTTTGAAAAAAACATTCAAAATGAACTTAATTAAAATGAATGTTTTAAAACATTAAAATTATGTACTTTAAATATTTTAATTAAAACATTTACAATACACTTTGAAATAAAAACATTCAAAATGAAATTTAAATATTTTAATTAAACTTTTAAAAGGAATGATTTATAACATTAAAATTATACTCTAAAATATTTTATTTAATGATTTTAAATGATTTATTTATACATTAAAATTTAAAATTTTTAAAATTAAAACATTTAAAATCACACTTATCAAGTCTTAAAATTTTCAAAAGAAACCCAACAAAATATGAAATAAAGTAAAAAAATGTTTTATTTTTAATCAAACAATCAAGATCATGGAAACCAAAATATCAAAATCTCAAAATTTTTAGTGGGTCCCCAATTTTGGGGAAGTTGTGAAGTGGTCACAACAAATGATGACTCTACTGGGAAATATTCCTGAACATTTCGGACTTAAGAACTCAAAACTTAATACAATATAACCCAAACATTAGATAAATGAACATCAATAATATCCAAAGAATATGAATATATAAGTTCAAAATGAAATAACTGAAACATTTGCTTCTGCTCGATGTGTGGTCTGTGATTCATTTATTTTCCTGAGACTATCCAGATTTCTATTATTAATTTTGCAGTTAAGATATAAAAATTGCTCTTTTAAGTGCACTTCTACATTGCTCTCTTCAAGACATTGTTATACTTCCAACCAGACATTTATAGCCCTGGTAGAGGTTGTTTGAATCACCCAAGTATTAGATGAACTTTACATTTTACTTATTTTCCTTATTTCAGTCTAGACATGGCTCCACTACCAGTTAGACGTCTATAGCCTCGGTTAAGGTTATCTAGACTGTGGTGACTAATTTAGCTTTACTTTCCATTATATTTGCTTTGCTTGCATTTTGTTCAAGCTTTATATCGCTTTTACAAAATTCACCCGCCACATGGGTTAGAGATCAAGTAAGGCTAAAAATTGATTTCATTAGATTTTCACCTTAAACTACAAAATTGAATAACTTCATCCTTCAAGATTTCAATGAATATTACTTTAATATGTGTAGTACTTGTGGAGCATCTGTAAAATACTTTTAGTGTTCCAAATTTGACTACCTTGTTCCAAATTCATAATAATATATACTAAACATTTCACTTTGTTTTTATTCAATTTTTAAATATTTTCAAAACAGGTAACTTTATCCTGAATGACATAGGAAAAGATACCAAAAAAATTTAAAAAATATTTGGTGTCCATATAACAACTACCTCAAACACAGAAACAAAACCAAAACTTTCTCAAAACTAAGCGACAAAACTGATAAAATTAATTGAAATTCAAAATTTAGCCTAATCTAGCTTATTTGCAAAACAAACATAAACACACATCCAAAATTTCACAAGCAAAAAAACATCAAAAAACATGATGACTAACAACACAAAAATGATAAAACTATATACCAACAAATTTGCAAAACCAAAATTTACAAAATTGACTAAGCAAGTAAGCACCTGCTCTCTAAACTTGACAACATTGACCAAAACAACAAATAACATCACGACAACCACCTAGATACAAAAAGCAAAACAAAACACAAAACCCAACAAGCTATTTACAAAAATATACACTATGTACAAGATGTTGCAAAAAAATTATGCCCTCATTTCCCTGGATCCCAAACATGATTAACACACTTTAAAAGACATATTATTATATGCATGCCAAGTTTTACATAACTCCAACCAAAAGAAGATTAGGTCAAACAATGTAAAACATCTCATTTTGTCTCTTCCATCCTATTGATTTGATGTAAGTTTATAAGCAGTTCCATTTTTAGGATTTAAATCATTAAACTTATAATTGAATACATAATTTTCAACTAAATTTTGCTTATTCAATAAGATGTAACTTTCAAAATCTATTTTTTTACTTTGATTTAAGTTTTTATTTTCATGAGCATATAGGACTTCTTTCAAAGAGGCTATTTTTGAAAATTTTAAAGCAAAGTCATCATCTATATTTTTAAGTCAATCATACTCATGCAACAATTTGCAAGAATCTAGTATATCTACTAAATGAGAATCATTATAAGTTTGTATCCTAAATTGAATTGTTAATTGATAATGAACTTGATTCAACAGTTCAAGCATATCTACTTCTCTTTCATTTAACATTGCAATCTTATTTGTGATATGAATAGGAATCCACTCTAGTTCTTTATCAACCTCTAATGGCATCTCATCATAAATAACATCAAAATTCAATAAATGATTATGCAAAATTTTACCTGACTCTTTGATGTTTAGACAATGGATAAGATTCTACCTTTTGTACATTTTCATTTACCACTAATTGATGAGCCATTATAGTATTTTCTTTCTCTTCATGGTCTCTATCATCATAATTTTGTATCTCTTTACCTTCATCAATGACCTGGTTTTCAAAAACATCAAAATTAGGCATCCAATCAAGAATATGTATATCATTTTCAAACCCTAAAACAATATTTTCTTTAGGAGGAATAAAAAAATCTAATTATTTATTTACCATACATGAAGTTTCTTCATTTGAATATTCAATACAATCATGAAAATTTTCACTCAAATATTTAGTATTCGATAATGAAAGAAAATATTTTACCTCTTCTTCATCTAAAATAGATGAATCATAAGAAACATTTACCATTTCTTCTTTTTCTATTTCAACAAGGTGTTCCACAAAATCATATTTAAAATGATTGACTTTTGAAACATTTTCTATGTCTACAAATGGCTTGACATCTCTTAATTGAACTGAAATTGTAAGATTTTCATATGAAGGAGAACTTTCAACATCCTACATATCAAATGAAATAGAAATTTCATCAGTAGGAGTATGAGAAAACAATGATTTACCATACAAAATCCAATCATTATAATAATTCTCTTCAAAATCAAAGGGTGATATCCTATCGTGTCTTCAAACAACATATGATATTTTAGTTGTACAAGAATTGTAGGTTCTTCATGTAAGATATCAAATTTAATGTCCTGCATATAAGATGAAGAAATAATTTTATCATAAGGCATAAAAGAAACACATTTCTCATATCTTCCCCAACCATTATAATAGTTATCTTCTACAGCTAAAGGGTGATATTCAACCATATATTTTGTGTAATCTTTAGATATATCTATAGATTCATTTTCACATTCCCCTTCATCAATCACTTGATGTGAAAACCTACTAATTTCTTGTTGTATAGGCATTGTAGAATCCTTAAGTGAGCCAAAAATTTCTCTTTCCAACACATCAACTGAGATAAAATCTTCTTTAGAAATTGCAAAATAAGTGAATGATTCTTCTTCATTATCTGAAATAAGGACATCATTATATTTTTAAAACACCTGGTGAAATTCCATCTCTTCTTTTATGACATTTTTAGATTCATCTTAAAATTTATTTTCTTTAATTTTAAAAAAATCATCCTTCTCAGATTCATCCTCCCCAATTTTAAAGAATTCATCTTCATTAGATTCATCCTTTGGTGAGACAAGGGTTTCTTGAGTGGGATCAATTTATGTATTTTGTTTTATAAAATTATCCCAATCCTCCTTTGTGAATAAAGACTCTACGTCAAACTCTACATTTTGGTTAACTTGATCATCACAATGTTCATTGATGAGTATTGAATCTGAAACTTGCACATCATCCTCAACATCTAAGGTAGTTGTGATATCTAAACTATCAATTTTATCTTGTATCTCAACTTGAATAATTTAAGATCTTTGATTATGAGTTTTAGGTCTAAGTCTATATAGTTGATCCATATTAACACCTTGAGAGATTAACTATTATTCGAATGTCACTGCCTCATTATAAGATCTAGGCAATGATGTAATTTTAAGACATTTTCTCAAAAACATAGAAGTAACGTGATCTAAGGCTTCCATGTATATTTGAGTAGCTATTTCTTTTGAAATGATATAATGTGTCCCCACCTCGGTATACAACCTATGAAATTTATTATTAAATGATCTCATGGGTTCATTAATTTTTTTATGGATAGAGAAAATTTGATTTAACATCATAATTGGGTCATCCAACTTTCCAAAATGTTTGAGAAATGCTTCTTCTAGTTTAGCCCAATAAGTGATAGAACTTATAGGTAAATGTAGGTACCACTCAAACGCAACTTCATCCAATGGGTAAGAAAAAAACCTGCAAGGAACACCTCCTTGCATAAGTTGCAAATGACTTAACATGCTCTTGTATCTCTGAATATGTTCCCTGACTTGATCCACATCATACCTAAACTTGGGTAAACAAACTTCTACACGTTCAAGAATTTAATGAATATGCATGTTTAAATTGCTATAATATTCACCTATCCAAGATGCAGCTCTTTTATTTGTTGAAGTAAACAATGCCATTAATGAAATTTAAAGAACACAACTTTAATGCCAATATTATTATTCAAATAAATATATCTTGCAAATAATCATAAAATGACTAACAATTAATCAAAAAATATGCATTAATTAAACCTTGGAAATAAATAACATCCTTCAATTTGCAATTTTTAAAAAATCGAAATATATTTGAAAATTTTCAAATGCTAAAAAATTAAAAATATTACCTTTCAGCCCTCCTTCTAGCACCAATTTTGTTGAGGGGTAATTTTTCCCATTTGTGAAATCACACTCACAGTTAGGATTTTAGAGTTAAAACCCTCTCTTGCAAAATAATACTTGATTCTTCCAATGTTCTTTGTTATAATGTGTCATAAAAGTGTGAACATCTAGATATAAAATAATGCTAAATATAGCTCTTAAATGCACATCATTTTTAACAAGGGAACTATATTTTTTTTGGTAAGTAAGAGACTATTATAATTAACACCGGGTTTTAAATAGTTGACCCAAAACCATTTTACAAAATAGGGTCCACCGACCAAATGGACAAGGGCCAAGCCCTACAAGTTTAATCTGACAAAAAAAAGGGCCAAGGCATACTCTTTTATCTGAAGACAACCAAAATAAACTATGGAAGCCTAATATTGTAGCCATCAGAAAATAAAGACTCAAAATAGAAACAACAATGAGAAAAACTAATCATGCAAGCGCCACGCAGGGTCGCTTGTGCCCATACAAAAAATAGCAGAATATAGTCAAACAAACATCCCATAGAATGGATAGCTAGGAGGCCAAGCAGTCAGTCTTCCTTGTAGTCCTCATATGAATCCTTATCATCCTCACCCTTATATTCCTCCTTGCCATCAAATTCAGATTCTACCTTTGACTCCTTGCACCCCTGGTACTGCTAGCTATAAAATAGAAGATTTAGAGAATCATGTAAATCAACAGCTGCACTAATAATACCAAATAGAATCTTTAACTGATCGATAATAGTGGAGGTTGATGAAATCACCTTCTTCTTCAAGACTGTTACAATGGGGTCCGGTACCCCATCGTTAGGGATCTCCAACACTTTGTTATTTTTTGCTAGGGCCATGTTGCAACATCGAAACCAAACACACCTTGGGTAAGACTTGAGGCCAAAGGAGATGTCTCCCATGCATGAATTTGTAGATAATGAAACTATATCAGCACCCCACTAGCCCCTTTTTTTGTCATTGATCCACTCTGAGCCTTTCATTTTGAGATTTCTAATTTTCTATCACCGTCGAGACCGCATGAGGAAGATTTGTAGTCCACGTGATCAAGTTTACCGCTACAATGCCTTCATTCACCAACCTATCAGCTACCATGTTTGATTCTTGAAAGGTATGCAAAATTATGGCCTTGGGTCAATCATGAATCAGAGCCATCACTTCTTAGATGTAGTCATGAAATCTCCAAGGAGATATCTTAGTGTTCTTTAGAAGATTTATAATAATGAGAGAATCACCTTCCACCAATAGTTTCCCTGGATAATTCTCTGCCACCTTTAGGCTCCTCCAAACCACCCTCGCTTTAGCAACATTGTTAGTTTGAACTTCAAGATATTCAACAAAAGCTATTAACACCTCATCCTTGTGGTCTTTGAGTAAGCCCCTAACCCCTACTTCACCTGGGTTGCCCCTAGCCGCCCCATCGAAATTTAACTTAATCCACCCTAGGGGGGGTGGGGTCCATGTGATCATGGTTCTAGGACAGACTCGAGGATGATTGAGGCCATAAGTGAGAGGTAAGTTTAATGATTGGCCTAATGAGGCTTCAAAAGGATTCAGAGGTCTAGACACTGTAGGCACTAAACATGCATTCTCATTAGCATATACTAAATTTTTTGACAAGACAGAGGACAACTGAGCAACCTTATCCAAGAAGGCCCGACGATTCCTTTCCAACCATATCTACCACAAGTAGTGATGAAGGCAGATATTCCACATATACCTGATACACTTGTTCAAAAAAGGAGAATGCCATTGGACAAATAGGTCAAGCATGGACTGAGGACGGACCCAATAAATATGAAACACTTGTAACAAACCTGACAAGATTGAGGTAGAAAACTTACAATATAGAAAAAAATGATCAACGGACTCCCACTCAGACATACAAAGATAACACCTATTAACAACAATCACACCTCTTTTTATTAAGTTATCCATAGTGAGGATCCTATTTTGAATGGCCAACCATGCAAAAAAAATAACCTTCAGAATGAAAGAGGGACCTGGATTTTAGGTGTCTTGATTTGAAATCATTTTGATGCACTCTCCAATGAAATTCACTTTTTAAGATATTAAAATGAATAAATTTGCCTTAAATTTAACATTAAAGAATGCAAATTTATTTAAAATCTTCAAAATAGAATTTGGATTTAAAATGCTTCAAAACTTTATATTAAGTCTTACATAAATTACTTTGAGCATTTTAGTTGAAACAAATATTTATTTCACCAATCAAAATTTACATTTACATAAGTTCCAACAAAACCATTAAATATAAAATCCTAATTATAAAGTTTGAACTTTATAATATTAAAAATTAAGGTTTTTATTTAATTTAAATGCTTGTTCATCCCGATATAAAATTGAAATTTGAATATCTGAATGGTGAACAAACATAAAAATTTTGAACCATAATTATAAGGTTTTGAACCTTTATAATTATGAATTAGGGTTTCAATGAAACTTTACATAAAATTAAAGTTTACGTAAGTTCCAACAAAATCATTAAATATAAAATCCTAATTATAAAGTTTGAACTTTATAATATTTGAAAATTAAGGTTTTTATTTAATTTGAATGTTTGTTCATCCCAATATAAAATTAAAATTTGAATATCCGAATGGTGAACAAACATAAAAATTTTGAACCCTAATTATAAGGTTTTAAACCTTTATAATTATTGCAGTTAGGGTTTTTGTGACCAATAAAATTAACCCTATTTATAAGGTTTTGAACCTTTATAATTATGAATTAGGGTTAAGATCCTAA